>MU527382.1:2593945-2638008 GCA_024362625.1 Silurus asotus
AGAGAAAGGTTCTGTCTTGTGCTGTGACCTCCCTCCTCTTTCTCTTCTATAAAAATTATTTTATTTATTTATTTATGTATATATATATATATATATATATATATATATATATATATATAAATAAAATATAGACTTGCCAGTCTGTTTACCTTTTTTTTTTTTCAGGAATAACACCTGACCATTTTAAATGGTGTGCCTTCACTGAAATCCTGCTTTCTTAATCATTTTTGGTGATTGAATTGTCTCTAATTATATTCTCCTCTGTTCTCTATTCATTCTACAGCAGACCTGCCGAGCTTCTTGTATCCTCTCATCACTCCAGCTGCAAAGGAGATTGTGCAGTGTATGATTCAAAAGCTTGCCTTGGAATATACCTCAAAAAACAGTTCAGCTCAGGATTTACCACCTTTCCAATCAGTATTTAAAAACGCCACCTACCAAAGCCTGCCAAAAGCACCCTTGTTAGACCCAGCTGCCAACATACCCAACTGCCTCTTTGGTTACACAGGTACCATCATTGCTGCCTCATCACGGAATTCTGTCCTTTGCAAAGGTTTCATGGCTGACCAGAATTCTCCACTGGACCTCACAGTTAGGAAGACTGGTGAGTCCAGTAACCAAGGTAAATACTTTAATTAGGAGCTAAAAATATTTATTAAACAGTTCAATTAATACATTAAACAACTAACTGAAGCTATAATAATAACTCTAAAGAGGGTAAAGAACAATAAACCTTTTCATCCCCACCATGTGAACAGAATGGAATTGTGAATCCATGCTTGATTCCCAGCATGAAACTTATGAATACTCGTGTGTACAGAATTCATGACACTTCTCATTCATTAATTGACTTATTTCTAAATAGTTAGGCATCAGGTTACATCAATTACACATAAAAAAAACAGTACAATTATTTTTCTTTTAGCTGTTCCTGTTAGGGGTTGGCATAGGGGATCTTCCGTTTTTATCTGCCTCTTTCAAACCAACTACCTGCATGTCTTCCCTCACCACATCCATAAACCTCCTCCTTGGCCTCCCTCTAATCGCAACATCTTTAGCTCTGCTACCTCCAGCGCCACCTCCTGTCATTAAGTCAGTGCCTCTGTCTCTATATCATACAACATCGCAGGTCTCAACACAGTCCTATAAACTTTCCCTTTCACTCTCACAGATACTCTTCTATCACAAATCACTCCTACCACTCTTTTTCTACCACTCTTCTCCACCCACTCCACCCTGCCTGCACTTTTTTCTTTTTTCTTTTTTCACTTCTCTAACACACTCTCCATTACACACTCTCCACTGCCCGCCCTCTCATTCACACACATGTACTCTGTCTTACTCCTACTTTCATGCCCCTTCTCTCCAGTGCATACCGCCACCTCTCTAGGTTCTTCTCAACCTGCTGAGTACTCTCACCACAAATCACAATATCATCCGCAAACATCATAGTCCACGGAGACTACTGTCTGACCTCAGCGGTCAACCTGTCCATCACCACTGCAAACAAGAAAGGGCTCAGAACAGATCCTTAATGCAGTCCAACTTCCACCTTGAACCAGTCTGTCTTTTCTACTGCACACTTCACTGCTGTCACACTGTCCTCATACATGTCCTGCACCACCCTCACATACTTCTCTGCCACAGCTGAAGTCCTCATACAATACCACAACTCCCCTCTCGGCACCCTGTCGTATGCAAACACACAATGCAACTTCTTTTGACCTTCTCAATATTTCTCCATCAACATTCTCAAAGCAAATATTGCGTCTGTAGTGCTCTTCCTCTGCATGGAACAGATGGTGCTTACATCTGTCACTTCTTTACCTATCCTAGCTTCCACTACTCTTTGCCATAAATTCATGGTGTGGCTAATCAACTTTATACCCCTGTAGTTACTGCAGGTCTGCACATCTCCATTTTTCTTAAAAATCAGTACCAGAACACACCTTCTTCATTCCTCAGGCATCTGCTCACCTTCCATAATCTTGTTAAACAATCTGGTTTAAAACTCCACTGCCATCTCTCCTAAACATCTCCATGCTTCTACCGGTATGTCATCTTTTCCTACTGAATTTCCACTTTTCATCCTTTTAATCGTCTCACTTCCTCCCTACTAAACCTACACACTTCCTGCTTTACCATCTCCACATCATCCAACCTTTTCTCTCTCTCATTTTTCTCATTTACCAGCTGTTTAAAATACTCCCTTCATCTTCCTAACGCACTCTACTCACTAGTCGACACATTTCCATCTCCATCCTTTATTGCCTTTTCCCACACCCCCTATTCACCTGCTGCCGCATCTCATTGTACTCCTGCCTACTTTTCTCATCGCTCTGCTGATCCCAATTCTGTTTGCCATCCTCTTTCTCCTTATTTTTTCCTGCACTTCCTCATTCCACCACCACTTTTTTTTTTTTTCTATTTCCAGATGTCATGCTAAGTACTTTCCTGGTTGTCTCCCTTATCACTTCTGCAGTAGTTGCCCAATTATACAGCACCCAGTCACCACCACTGAGCCCCTGTCTGACTTCTTCCCAGAATCTCACACTACATCAAGTCTGTTCCCTTCACCCACATGGCCATTAAAGTCTGCCCCAATCACCAATCTTTCATTTCTAGGTACACTCTTCACCACTTCATCTAACTCACTCTAGAATTTTTTCTTCTCCTCCATCTCACAACTCACTTGTGGAGCATCCATATGATGGTAGAACAGTTTAAACCCCCCTCCAATCCTGGCTTTACTCTTTTTTCACTTGGTCTCCTGAACACACAACATATCTACCTTTCTCCTCTCCATCATCATATCAGCTACCTCTCTCTATTTACCAGTCATAGTAAATACATTTAAAGTACCAACCCAAACCTCCACTCTCCTCCACTTCTGCTTTCTCTGCTGTCTCTGTAGATGTCTTCCCCCTTTCTTTCTCCACCTTTGGCCAACAGTAGCCAAATTTCCACCTGTACTCTAACAATACATGTGACGGTCGTTAGCGCCTTGACTGATCCAATACGAAATTCTGGTTCGTGATCCGCATATTTTGTTTGTCACGTTTTATACTGGATGCCCTTCCTAACGCAACCCCTTCCCATTTATCTGGGCTTAGGACCAGCACTAAGACTGCTCTGGCTTGTGCAACCCTAATGGCTGGGTTCAATATTGTTATATTGTACCAGATTGTAATTCCTTTATTAAGTCAGCTCTAGACATCTTGGTAAACTCCATCCTGCAGGCTAACATTCTCCAGCCAGTCTGATGCTAGCACTTTTTGTGGGCTTAAATCTGGGGAACATGTTTTTCTATGTGTAAACATAAGATTATATAACATTATTTCACATTTACCTGAAAAATTTGGAAACTCAATCGCTTCAGATATGAATGACTCAAGCCAAGAGGGAAAATTTCTTAAAGCTACATTAACAATAACTTCTGCATAAGTATAAATAAATGTTGCCACTCATCATGGTTCTAATTCCAAATTTCATTCAGCATCTTAAAAATATAAAATAACAAAATATAATAATGAAAAGGTCAATATTTAAGTTTTTAATTAATTAAAAGGCTGTATTATATCATTACAACAACAGAAATGAACAATTATACAAATATTATTTAAAGTTAACATTAACATTGTTTCAAATTATATTTGTCTTATTTAAAATAAAATAAAATCATATTAAATTTTATTTATAGAGCACCTTAAAGCAACCAAAAGGAGCACAAGGCACTTTCCACTAAAACAATAAATAAACAATAAAATACACAAAAAAATGTTTTATTATATTTTTTAAACAGTTAAAATAATTTTATATAGTGTCTTGATGCCATCATGTGCTGACATACATTTAATTAATAAACAAGAACAAACATAGTTATTTCGTTATTTAGGGTTTTTACCCACAGTCGATCAGGCTTGTGAAGTTGTGAGAAGTGTCTACTACCCTTATACCTCCTACACACACACACCACAATGCAAATATCAAGACTGACTGCAGACTTCCTCAGCATATAGGAACAAAACATATAATTGTATTTTTAAAGGTCCACAATAAGTCCTATTTCCAATCTGCCATCCCTGCCTTACTTCCCTGCCTTACTTCTGAGCCAGTGTGTTTTTTGCCTGCATGGCTTACCTCGTAATATCCTCTTAGACTGGGGTCCTCAGTTCTTTAGCTATTTCTAGGCACTTTCTTTCTGAATTTAAATACATAGCTTGCCTTCCAGCTCATTATTTGTATTTATTTATTTATTTATTTATTTATTTATTCATTCATTCATTCATTTATTTATTTATTTATTTATTTATTTATTTAAATTTAAAGATGACTGCTCTTGCGTGCAAAAAGACAAAGTGCAAAAGAGAATTAAGTGTGTAATATAAGTGTATAATAATAGGTTATAGTTTTGTAGTCTTACTTAACAGGGGCAAAACATTAATGAAGCATACAAACAAGACATTACAGACAATAGACTACGTTTGCATTTAGTAGATCAAAGAAATTAAAGGTGAGAAAAGAGACAATGTACATACATCAAACAAAAACTAGCCTCAGTTTGAAATGAGTTAAAGTTTATATTTATTATTATGTTAAAGTTTATTTATGCTTTCTGTTACAATAGCATTATTGCCATAATTTTAAGGGCCAAAGATCTTTAGTCTCAATCCTATTTTCAGTTCTAAAATACTGTGAAAAAAAAAGGCAATTTTGTTTTAATATATTTTTATTCAGATGACTAATTACAGTTATTTACTTGCAATCATTAATAGATAAATACGTTTTAATGGTAGAATGTTATGCTTTATTAATTTATTACTGTTGGGTATGAAATTGTTTTTTTCTGACACAAATTCAAGTTTCTGTTTATTTGCCTGATAAATGACAATAATTATTTTAGTTTTTACTTTTTGACATATTCCTAAAATATTTTTCAGTTAAAGTTTTTGTTGTTTTTTGTTTGTTATTTTGATTTTTTTTTTTTTTCGTATTATGTGTAATACATTTGTTAAACTAAAAATTACATCTAATTAAATGCTAAAGTTCTTACAGCAGATTGTTCTGCAAATTGTTACTGCTGCTTTTGGGTGAATTCCTTCTACATAAATCACATACATTAGCAAAAAAGACTGCTTTTAAAAGTGTGCACTTTACAAAAAACAGTGACATTGTGTCCTAACCATTGTATTTTCTTTAAAATAACATTTTGAAAGAGCTTGAGAATCAATTACCCAAAAATAATAGGTCATTTTGGGCCGCTTCTGTCTAAATGCACATTCACAGTATTTTCTTGGTGGAATGGTCATAAGATTTAAAATTTATAAAACTAATCACTGTAGGCATTTACAGTTCCTGATAGAAACAGATATGGAGGCAAGGACATTTTATTCTAAAAAGAAAGTTGCTGTTTGTGCAGGCAATAAACGAAAGGTAAGAAAGCCCTTTAAATTAGTTATGGTTACCTATTTTTACATTTACCTTATTTTATGTACTTGATAACCTTTATACTGCCTACAGCATTCTGGAAAAGAAAACAAGCAATGTCTAGATTAAAGAATAGCTGGGAACACTCAGCTTGGAAAAAAATAAATCGTTTGTAATTGCATTTTTTGTTGTCACAAACATCAGTAAGCAATCATGTACATGTCAGTGATGTGATAAATGTATTAAAGTACCGTAATTTCCGGACTATACCGCGCACCCATATATAAGCCGCACCCACTGAATTTTACAAATATTTTTATTTTGAACATAAATAAGCCGCACCTGTCTAGAAGCTGCAGGTCTCTACACTGAAACTAATAAACTTTACACAGGCTTTAACAAAAGACACGTTACACACGGTGTAACAGGTGAAATATATTGCGCTTTCTTTAGGAGCATAGCGGTATTTTGGAAATAGCCTGGCGCTGCATTTTTCCGCTATTACTGTGTGTGCAAGACGAAGATTATGTCCTTATTATTTTCTGATGCTCATTTTTAAGTTTCTTAGACTAACCAGTAATGCTGTTGCCAAGAAAAATAAAAAAGCACGAGTTTTGGAAACCTGTCTGTGCTTATATGATTTCTGTTGCAACTGGAGTTACAACTCGAGCTATCGCTTAACCCAGACTCAACGCGCTACAACGGCTTGTATCAAACAGTAGCCTACCAAGAAAGTCATTGTTAATTGTCTTCCTCCTTCCTTTCACAACTATTTCTCTCGGGAGTTTATCTTTTGGCATCGTCGTGCGTAAAAAAAAAAAACGCTTTTTCTCCTGATGCCATGCAGCTCAGAACACAGGTGAGGTGCGTTTTTTCATTTCCGTTCGGAAATTTCATTGGTCTAATGTTATGGGAGTTCAGTTTTTTGGCTTGAAGTTTGTGAAACCGGGAAAAACCCAGGAAAAATTCATAAATAAGCCGCTTCGTTGTTTAAGCCGCGGGGTTCAAAAAGTAGCGGCTTATAGTCTGAAAAATACTGGAGTTTTTATGTTGGCTTTTACAGGCTGCACTAATCAACCGCCGATGTGGTCACCATTTAAAATGAGCAGTTATCTACATTTATACAAAGGCTTCTGAATTTGAAGGCAAAGGTTGGTTGTTTGGAAGCGTGTTGGAAATGCAAAGTGTTTCTTTGAGTTTCAGGCTGTCTTAAACAGAATAATGACATTACTAAAGAACAATACTGTGATGTGTTGTGTGCAGGAGAAAATAAAGAATATTCCTAAACTGGTGAACTGTTGCAATCAAGCACTGAACCAGTTGGCAGTTGGCAGAAATTGCTTGACGCAGGTTAAAAGGCAGTTTGTTTTCCCCCCTGGAACATACATTGCTTTTCAACCTGCGTTAAGCAATTTTTTATGCTGTTGCTAGGAAATCCCACCCCACATCCCATTACTGGAAGCTAATAAGAGACAGAATTAAACTTAAACTTAAAATTTCTTAAAAAGAAATGATTAAGTTTCCCTTTTTTTTTTAAATGCCATTCTACTCAAACTGTTGTCAACACTTCTAAAACAATTGTCAAGAATGGACACACTGGAATGTAGTAGCTAAAAACTGCGGCATAATGCCACAAATGAAACAAATTTGAGGTCTACATGTCTGACCACTTTAAAAAAAAAAAAAAAGTTTTGAAAAGACCATTTTATTGTATTTATGTGTTCAGTGAATTAAACTAAAACCTTTTTTATATTTATTAATTTAATGTTTTGCTGGGTAAATAAATATTAGGCAGAGGCTTCTTAAAGATTTTGTTTATTTATCCAATGGAAAAAAGTACCAAACATAAAAATAACATACAGTTCTATATAGAAAAATAATAATTAAGATAGTGGTTTTGGGATTTACAGCATAACACACTGAAGAGGTCTGTTGCAAAGATTAAAATGCTACTTTTACAGAAGTGTGTGTTGTAATGGTGGGTCTCAAACTCCCTATTTCAGTTTGTTAAATTAAACTTCACACCTAGTTGTGAATGAAAGGTAAGAAGAGATTGACTCAAAAACATTGTAAAAGTGGACCGATTGATTTTTTTTTTTTTTTCTGTTTTAAATCCCTTGAAGAATATATACTACAGATTGTACTTTTAAGTGGCGAATGAACAAGCTTTATAAACTGTAAAACAAACTTATAGTGCACTCCCAAGCCTGGATAAATTGGGAGGGTTGCGTTAGGAAGGGCATCCAGTGTAAAACATGTGCCAAATCAAATTTGCGGATTACGAACCAGAAATTCATACCAAATCGGTCGAGGCCCAGGTTACCAATGACCGCCACAGGTATTGTTACCCAACAGGGGCTACTGTTGGCCGAAGGAGGAGAAGGAGAGGAGGAAGACGTCTACAAAGACAGCAGGGAAAGGAGAAGTGTAGGAGAGTGGAGATTAGGGTTGGTACTTTAAATGTTAGTACTATGACTGGTAAAGGGAGGGAGGTAGCTGATATGATGGAGAGGAGAAAGGGAGATATGTTGTGTGTTGGAAATAGAGTAAGGACAGGAACATTGGAGGTGGCTTTAAACTGTTCCACCATGGTGTGGATGGAAAGAGAAATGTGTAGAAAATGGTGTAGAAAATGGTGATCCTGAAGGAAGAGTTTAGTGGAGGTGAAGAGAGGTTTTGATAGGGTTATTAACGTAAAGCTGGAAGTTAAAGGCGTGATGATAAATTTCATCAGTGCCTATGCTCCACAAGTTGGCTGTGAAATGGAGGAGAAGAAAAAATTCTGGAGTGAGTTAAATGAAGTGGTGGAGAGTGTACCTAAGAATGAAGGATTGGTGATTTCAGCAGACTTTAATGGGCATGTAGGTGAAAGGAACAGAGGTGATGGGTAGGTATGGCCTTAAGGAGAGGAATGGTAGATAAAGGTAGATTTTGATAAAAGGATGGAAATGGTACTGGTGAATACGTATTTTAAAAAGAAGGAGGAGCATAGGGTGACCTATGAGTGGAGGAAGGTGCACACAGGTAGACTATGTTCTATGTAGGAGATGCAACCTAAAGGAGATTGGAGACTGTAAGGTGTTGGCAGGGGACAGTGTAGCTAGACAGCATCAGATGGTAGTCTGTAGGATGGTTTTGGAGTTTATAAGAAGAAGAGGAAGATAGTGAGGACTAAAAGAAGAATAAGATGTGGAAACTGAAGGAGGACGACGGTAGTGTATAATTCAGGGAAGAGGTCAGACGGGCTCAGTGGTGGTGAAGAGGTGCTGGATGATTGGGCAACTACTGCAGAAGTAATAAGGGAGACAGCGAGAAAGGTATTTGGTGTGACATCTTGTAATTAAAAGGAAGACAAAGAGACGTGGTGGTGGAATGAGGAAGTGCAAGAAAACAAAAGGAGAAAGAGGTTGGCAAAACAGAATTGAGATCAACAAAGATATATGAAAAGTAGGCAGGAGTACAAGGAGATGCGGCAGCAGATGAAGAGGGATGTGGCAAAAGCCAGGGAAAAGGTATATGAGGAGCTGTATGTGAAATTGGAGACTAAGTAAGGAGAAAATTATTTATACTGATTGGCCAGACAGAGGGACCGAGCTGGGAAGGATGTGCTGCAAGTTAGATGGATGCAGATGGAAATGTGTTAAATAGCAAGGAGAGTGTGTTGAGAAGATTTTGACCAGCTGATGAATAAGGAAAATGAGAAAGAGAGAGAGAGAGAGAGAGAGAGAGAGAGAGAGAGAGATGGTTGGATGATGTGTAAATGGTGAAGCAGGAAGTGGATAGGATTAGTACAGAGGAAGTGAGATCAGCAATTAAGAGGATGAAGAGTGGAAGGTTGGCTGGACCAGATGACAAACCAGTACAAGCATGGAGATGTTTAGGAGAGATGGCAGTGGAGTTTTTAACAAGATTTTGGAAGGTGAGAGGATGCCTGAGGAATGGAGAAGGAGTCTGGGAGAGAGATGTGCACACCTGCAGTCACTACAGTAGAACATAGATCAGCCACCCCATGAAGTTATGGGAAAGAGTGGCGGAAGCCAGGCTGAGGGAAGGGGTGACGATCTGTGAGCAACAGTATGGTTTCATGCAGAGGACGAGCACCACAGACGCATTATTTTCTTTAAGAATGTTAATGGAAAAGTATAGAGAACTTCAAAACTATTTGCATTGTGTGTTCGTGGATTTAGAGAAAGCATACGACAGGGTGCAGAGAGAGGAGTTGTGGTGTTGTATGAGGAAGTCAGGTGTGTCAGAGAAGTATGTGAGGGTGATACAGGACATGTATGAGGATAGTAAGCACAGCAGTGAATTGTGGAGTAGGTGTAGGTTGGACTGCATCAAGGATCGGCTCTGAGCCCTTTCCTGTGGTAATGGACAGGTTGATGGACGAGGTTAGACAGGAGTCTCCGTTGACTATGATCAACAGTGGTCAACAGTGCAAAGTAAAGGAGAGTGTGTAAAAGAAGTGAAGAAAGAGTGCAGGCAGGGTGGAGTGGGTGGAGAAGAGTGGAAGAAGTGATTTGTGATAGATGGGTATCTTCAAAAGTGAAAGGGAAAGTTTAGAAGACAATGGTAAGACCTGCTATGTAGAATGTTTTAGAGACAGTGCAATTGACAAAAAGACAGGAGGCAGAGCTGGAGGTGGCAGAATTGAAGATGTTGTGATTTTCATTGGGAGTGGCGAGGATGGACAGGATTAGAAATGAGTTTACTAGAGGGATCATGTTGGTAGGATGTTTTGGACAAGGTGGGAGAGGCTCGATTTAGATGGTTTGGTTATGTGCAGAGTAGGGACATGGGGTATATATAAGAAGAATGCTGAGGATGAAGAAAAAAAAGGAAGGCTTAGGTGAAAGGTAATGGATGTGGTGAGAAAAGACAGGTGATTAATTTGAAAGAGGTAGATGTAGAGGACAGGGTGAAAGAAAAAGAAGAAGTAAGAACAACTGAAGAACAACTTGGTTCCCTCTGGATTCTAATCATATTGTATATGTTTTATGCATTATTGCTTTCTTCCTTATTTGACTTTTAGATCAAGGAAGAGTTTCATAGAATCACAACAGTTCATCTGGAGTCCAAGTTCATGTCCTCTTTGTGCAAAGGGAGAAAAAATTGGAGTAAGGTTGCAGGCATGATTTGTGATAGAAGAGTATCTGCAAGAGTGAAAGGAAAAGTTTATGAGACTAAGGTGAGACCTGCTATGTTGTATGGATTAGAGCATTGACTAAAAGACAGGAGGTGGAGCTGGAGGTAGCGGAGCTGATCAAGTCAAGAGGCTTTAATTGTAATTTCTACTATACACAGTGGTACATAGTACACAGTAAAAACGAGACAACGTTCCTCCGAAACCCTGGTGCTACGCTAAACAATAACATAAAGCTACAACACAATACAAGCTACATAAAGTGCATCGAGTACAACCTGGTGCAAACAGTGCAGACAAAAAAAACAGTACAGACAGACAAGACAAGACACAAAACCAACATGGCGCTGACCAGTAAACCTACAGTATACTTGGTTATTGTGAGTGCAACAAACTGACTCACTAGCCCAGGACCTCAGAGTACTCGGCACAAAACAACTACGAATAAAGGTCTTGAATCCAAAGTTGCTTGTTTTACTGTTTAATCATGATTTTTAAATAAAAACTAAACTAAACTTAGGATCTTTACCTTTCTAAACAAATAAACTGTGTAGGTCTGCGTAGTTCTGCGTAGTTCTGTGTAGGTCAAAAGACTGTGTTGCTCCTAAGTCCAGTGGCTTCTGACTGTTTTGCAGGGTTCTATCTCTTTTATATTAAATCTAAAAGCCAATCAAATTTCGTTATAATAGAACTCTTAAAATGGCTTCAACATATCCCGGCCCCTAATTGAATAGGCCTTAACATATCAATTATCAACTTAAATTTAAATTGAAGTCATTTATACTCTTACGTTTAACACTTTCTCAACTCCTTTTCTTAAGAATCTTCTTTTCTTCACAGGAAAGTACTGTATTTAAAGGTAAACATTAACTGGTAAGTATTAACAACTAAATACATCTCACAGACTACTTAACTGGTAATTTCCATTTTTTATTCCAGACTTTCTCGTCTATCATCATTCTTCTCCCTGCAACAAACAAAGTTTAGTTTTGGGTCTGTGAATGATGCTGGTCTTCGTACGAACTTCAGCACTCCGGACACGACTTTGGAGTCAGGCATCACCCTCATGATTCTGCCTAACATCCATGAGTTTTTAGGCAGGAATGAATCTGCAACGAGGACAACATCTCCAACCTTGAAACTTCTCTTTATGCTGAGCCATTTTTGCCGTTCTTGCAGAAGCGGTAGGTATTTGTGAGTCCACCTTCGCCAGAACAGATCCGCCATATATTGTATTTGTCTCCAGCGCCGGCGGGCATAGACATCATCCTTAGCAAACACACCAGGTGGGAAACTAGGCTGTGTTCTCAACGTGAGCAGATGATTCGGCGTCAGAGGATCGAGGTCATTGGGATGATCTGTGTTTGTGGTTAAGGGTCTCCCATTGATGATGCTTTCGACTTCACACAGAAGAGTATGTAGTTCTTCATCTTCTAAGAGCTGTTGCTTCACAACGGAGCTCAGCACCTTTCCCACTGTACGGATTTGACGTTCTCATACACCACCGTGGTGGGACGCAGCAGGCGGGTTAAAAATCCACTGCACACCCTTTCTCATCATGACTTCATTGATTCGAGACTGATCCAACTCTGCCAATGCCTCACGCAGCTCTCGTTCAGCGCCGACAAAGTTGGTGCCATTGTCGGAACGAATAATTGACACTTGACCTCTTCGGGCTTGAAAACGCCGTAAGGCGTTAATACATGAATCAGTGTCAAGAGAATGGGCTACTTCTATATGCACTGCTCTGACAGTTAAACATGTGAAGAGCACTCCATAACGCTTAACCTTTGCACGTCCTCTTTTGACCTCAAAAGGTCCAAAATATTCTACACCTGTGTTGGTGAAGGGTGGTTTGTCAGGAAGTAGACGGTCTTGTGGCAGATCCGCCATTTTCTGCTCTTCTGCTCTTGCATGCAGTCTTCTGCAGAGGTTGCACTCTGAAATCACTTTTCTTGCTGCTGAATTGGCTTTTGGTATTCAATACTGTTGTCGCAATATGGCTAAGATGTGGTTCCTACCTCCATGTCCACACTCTTGATGGATGTGGTGGAGAATGAGGTAAGCAATTCTGTGCTGTTTATGCAAAATGGCAGGATGCTTGGCCTCCTCAGGTATCGTCAATCTGTTCAAACGTCCTCCTACTCTTAACACTCCCTCTTGCAAATATGGATCCAGTTTGAAGATAGAACTGCTCCTTTTCACACGGGAGCCTGCCGGCTGCAAGGCTTGTATCTGCATTTCTCTGAATCATTTTCATTCTGCTGAATGTTCTGCTCAAACACCCTTCTCTTCTCACTCAGCTGCCGCAACGTCCTTCTCAAGTACAAAATCCAGGCTGCCGCCTTTTTCAGCTTATGCCAACTAGAGTAATACTCAACAAGCTGATTCAGTGGATCTGTGCATTTGTTTGAGTTTGTGCATGACACTGCAGCAGATGTCTTCACCTCGACATCATCTTCAGTCAGGTAAAAACACTGTTCTGGTTGATCTGGCCATTCAACTTCCCTTTGCAGGAAACTAGGCCCCTGAAACCAGCTCTTACTTTCCATGATGCTCTGGATCTTCAAACCACTGGAAGCCTGATCTGCTGGGTTTTGTGAGGTGTTGACATACTTCCACTGAGAAGATGTAGTTGCTTCTCTAATGAAAGAAACACGGTTGGCTACAAACGTCTTGAAACGTCATTTTCAATGTACTTTAGTACTGTTGTACTATCTGTCCAGAAGACCGACTCCATCAGGGGAACTTCAAGTTCTTCTTTCAACATCCGATCGATCTTGACTGCAACCATTGCTTCTGTCAACTCCATTCTTGGGATTGTGATCTGTTTAAGTGGAGCGACTCTGGACTTTCCCATCAAAAATGATACATGTTTCTCACCCCGGTCATTTGTCAGCAAGAGATACGACACAACGCCATATCCGTCTTGACTAGCGTCTGAGAAATGGTGAATTTGAGCAGCATTTGTGGGCCCAAATGTGGGGGGTTTTAAACATCTGTTCAGACGGAGCTCTGAAAGCTTGTCTAAGTCTGTCAGCCACTTCATCCATGTCTGGCCTGCCTTTTCATGGATCTTTTCATCCCAACCTTTCTTCTCTTGGCAGAGATCTCTTAAAATGAGCTTAATGGGTAGTAGGAGTGGTGCCAAAAAACCCATTGGGTCATACACCGAACTGACTACAGATAAAATGCCACGTCTTGTGCATGGCTTGTCCCGCAGATGTATTTTGAACCTGAAGCTGTCAGAACTTGTGCACCACTGCATGCCTAATGCTCGTTCCACTGGTAGCTCATCATGCTCCAAATCAAGATCTTTGACTTCAGCCGCTCGTTCATGGTCAGGGATGGAGCTCAGCAGGGCTCTGCTGTTGCTGACCCACTTGGTCAAATGGAAACCACCACTGGCACACAATGTCATCAGCTCCCTCACAAGAGCAACGGCTTTATCTTCTGTGGCTACTGATTTCAAACAGTCGTCCTCATAGAAGTTCTTGAGGACTGTCTGTGTGGCTTCTGGGGTACTCTTTGAAGCTGCATCTTCCGCTGTTCTTCTTAGCGCATACGACGCACAACTAGGAGATGATGTAGCACTGAACAAATGCACACACATTCTGTATTGTTCTGCTTCCACATTCAGATTACCACCTGGCAACCAGAGAAAGCGTAGCATATCCATGTCCGTGTCTGGAAGCCGCACCTGGTAGAACATGGACTCTATATCTGCCATCATGGGTACAGGCTCCTGTCTGAATCTCGACAATACTCCGATAAGGGTGTTAGTTAAGTTAGGCCCTTGCAACAACTAGTCATTTAGCGACACACCTTGGTAAGTTGCTGCACAGTCAAAGACGACTCTAAGTTTCCTCTTTTTTGGGTGGTAAACCCCATGGTGTGGAATAAACCATACTCTTCCATCACTGCGAATCAACTGTTCCTCCGGAATCCTTACTGCATAGCCTTTTTCCAGAATGTTGTCCATAAAAGCCTTGTACTCCTGAAAGAAGTCCGTATTCTTACTAAACTTCCTCTTCAAAGAGTCAAGCCTCTGTTTAGCAATTCCACGGTTGCATGGCATCTTCACCTTGTCATTCTTCAAAGGTATCTTGATGCGGAAGTGACCATCCACGAGCTCAGCTGATGTTGTCACTGTATGCAACTGTTTCATGTTGAGAGTGTTCTCGTCTGTCGTCACATCTTTCTGGAAAATCTGCATTGTAATGCTTCATCAGCATGTCTTCAATGCTTATCAAAGATTTCCGGTTAACAAGGAAACTTTTGCCATCATCTGATTCCTTCTCATGGCATCCGCTGATTGGCCCATTGACAACCTAGCCAAGAGCTGTCTTCACAGCGTATGGTCCATCGTTCTGGCTATTAATGATTTCCCATGGCTCCATGGCTTTGTATGTGTTGACACCAATGAGCAGACTAACCTCTGCTTCAAGTTTTGGGAGATGGACTCGACTCAGGTAAGACCACTTCTCCAAATCTTTCTTCTGTGAAATGTTGGCCCTTTTAGCAAGTATATCTGGCTGAGTATACACATTGGGAAGCTGAATGTAATCTTGCTCCTCTAAGCCACACACCTCCAGATTGGTAAGTTCATAGCTATTTACTTTCTGTTCTTGCGCTATAGTACGAAGCAGGAACTTCGTCTTTCTGCCTCGCACATTGAGCTTCTTTGCCAATTCTTCAGTACAGAAAGTCGCTGTACTTCCTTGATCCAGGAAAGCATAGGTTTTGATTACCTTTGTGTCTTTCTTGTGTTTTATCTGCACAGGTACGATGGGAAGAATACACTCGCTGTTCCCGGCCCCAGTATTGTCACCTTTTCTGCACCTGCAGACACTAGAGCACTTGTGACTTTACTCGTGCTTTGTGACCTGTCCTCTGCACTGATGTTCTTTGATGAAGCATCTTCCTTAACAACATGCAAAATAGCTGGGTGCCTGAATGAACAATCTGTACAAGAGGACCTTTTTTTTACAGTCCTTGGACATATGACCTGCCGTCAAACACCCAAAACAGGCCGTTCATTTTCAGGAACTGAATTCTTTCTTTCAGAGGCTGTTCTCGAATCTTGTTGAACACATTCAGTGCATCGTTCTTCTGGCAGTAAAGACAGGGACTTTGAAAAACACTTGCTGACTTGGCTGCTAAAGGTTTCTTCTCAGGTTGTTTTTTACTGGTGTTATTTTCGGTAGCAGACACATGTACAGCGAAGCTGCTTCTTTTAGACTCACTTTTTCTAATGATTGGTTGCCTTTTAGCTTGGAGTCCAGAATATCTCCAAACAGCGGGTCATTGGCAACCTTTGCTTGTCGGTACACATATTCCACTAAATCAGGAAATCTGGCTCTTTTTCTTGTTCTTTCTTAAATGTCATAAGCATAACTTCTCCATCTTTCTTTCAGCTTGAATGGAAGTTTGGATGAAATAGACTTCATGTTGGTAGGATTGTTCATTTCATCCATGTAATCCACTTCATTCACTGTGTTACAACATCCAACCAAGAACAAAGCAAAAGCATTCAATCCCTTTCTGTCTTCTGGCCTTATTTGAGGCCATTCCATAGCCTTCTTGATGTAAGCTGTAGCGATGGTCATTTCATCTCCATAGTGACGATCAAGCAGTTCTCTAGCTTCTTTATAATCTTTGTCGGGTTTCATGTGCTCACAGCTCCGTGTAAGATCAAGTGGCTCTCCACTGGTGAACTGTTCTAGGTAGTACAGCCGGTCCTGATGACTGTCTGTTATACTGTCGATATCATGCTTGAATGCCCTTATGAAAGATCTGTAAGTCAGAGGATCACCTGTAAACGTGGATATGTCTCTTTGAGGGAGTTGAGACAAACTCTGTTGTTTAATAAGCATCTCTGTGACTTCGTTTTGACGCTGTAACACTTTGTGCAGACTATCTGTAGAAAAATCATTGTGATCAGGATGATTATGATGTGGCGTGCCACTGACAGCCTCAAACCTTGACGATGACTTTCTTGTATCTGAAGCCCGAACTTGAGTGGCTGGTCTTGGACTGAATGTAAGGGATGTCTTACCAGCTCCACGAAACACATAATCGTCTACATTGTGTTTTTCGTGTTTACACATCAGGGGTTCTAATCTGGGTCCTGAAGGTAGTTCTGATAAATCATATTTCGATTCATGAGCATCTTCAAATTCTTCGTACACCTTTAGTTTGGCGTCTGAAGCAGCAAGCTCAATTTCGAGCTCTAATTGCTGTTTTCTAGTTCTTAAGTGAATTTCTTCCTGCTCTATTGCTTCTCTTCTTTTCATTGCTGCAGCTCTTGCCAACAGTGCTTCACGTTCAGCTTTAATTCTCAGCATCACAGAAGTAGTACTGGAAGTGTGGCTTACCACGGAGTTAGCTTTGGATACACTATCATGTGACCTAATATCATCTTCCTCGTCTTTTAGGACATCTGAGATCCATTTGTTTGTGTCTCCTATAAACAGCTGAAATTCAGAATATCTGTTCTCATAAGCGTCTTGATCTGATTTCTTATCATCTTCATCTATTAACTCACACAACTCTTCATTAATCCGTTCATACTGTCCCAAGCATCTCTCGAACCGTAGCAATTCTTTATCTTTAATGAACTTAGCATTGTGTTCGTTTCCCATTCATTTGGACAAATAATTCTTCTGTTTGGTGATTAGTGCCAACTTTCCCTTGCGTTCTCCTTTCAGCCTGTGTATTTTCTCCTCTACAGCCTTTTCTGTGGGCTTTAGCACCCTCTTTTGGTCAACACACGCAGCTGCGCTTTCATCTGCCATGTCATGTGACTTTAAAATTTTCACTAAAACCCGTCACAATTCTTAATATTTTCCACACAGCTTCTATTCTTTTTATAAAGACCCGTTTATAGTCACTGACGTGCAGGCTTTATTCATGTCAAGCTCTTTGACTTACAGGATGGAATAGCCAGTAAACACTTACAGTCTCTTATAGACGAAGGCTAAATGAATCATGTAGAAAAATATCCAAACTGTTTCAGAGGAAACTTCACTCAGCCAACGACTCACTGTCTAGGTAGGCTACTTTCCTTATGTGTACCTTTGCTGCGACGCAGTTTTCCGTATTGGTCTGTTGTGTTTGTTAGCAGTTGCTAGCAGGTTTCCCTCAGAGCGGCCATGTTGGTTAGCTCGCCGTCACCACGAGGGTCTTTTCTTTCACGATCTTCTCACGCAACTCGTCTTTCGGCTTTACTCAATTATTTTTTACTATATCGAGCAAGTCTTTTGACTTGGATGTGAGTGCAACAAACTGACTCACTAGCCCAGGACCTCAGAGTTCCTTTGTACTCGGCACAAAACAACTACGAATAAAGGTCTTGAATCCAAGGTTGCTTGTTTTACTGTTTAATCATGATTTTTAAATAAAAACAAAACAAAACTTAGGATCTTTAAATTTCTAAACAAATAAACTGTGTAGTTCTGCATAGTTCTGCGTAGTTCTGTGTAGGTCAAAAGACTGTGTTGCTTCTAAGTCCAGTGGCTTCTGAATGTTTTGTAGGGTTCTATCTCTTTTATACCAAATCTAACAGCCAATCAAATTTTGTTATAATAGAACTCTTAAAATGGCTTCAACAGTTATACAGTACTGTGAACTGTAAAAACTATACCCGGGAGTGAATATAAGAACACAGTGTAGTGCAAAAATACAGCAGCAGTCAAGATGTGCAGAAGACAGCATGTAAACAGTGTAGTATAATATGATAAAGTGCAAAAAAAGCATGTAAACAATATAATAGTCAAAGGTGCAAAAGACAGCATGTAAACAGTAATACAGTGAAAGGTGCAAAAAAAAAAAAAAAAGCAGTTAAATAGTGTAGTACAGTCAAATATAAATAATAATAAATAGATGATGGTGGAACAGATTGAGATGAGTGATGAGTTTGTGTTACGTGTTAAGTCCAGGTTGTACAGTTTGATAACGCACATTTGAATGTGTGTGTGTGTGCGAGTTCCCTTCAGTTCTATGTATTAAGTACCTTGATGGCTTATGGGAAAAAGCTGTTGCACAGTCTTGATGTGGCGGCCCGAATGCTTCGGAACCGTTGTCCTGATGGCAGGAGTGTGAAAAGTGTGTGTGACGGGTGTGTGTGGTCATCCACAATGCTGTTTGCTTTGCGGATGCAGCGTGTGGTGTAAATGTGCATAATAAAGGGGAGAGAGACTCAGATGATCTTCTCAGCTGTCCTCACTATCCTCTGTAGGGTCTTGCGATCCGAGATGGTGCAGTTCCCAAACCAGGCAGTGATGCAGCTGCTCAAGATGCTCTCAATGGTCCCACTGTAGAACATGGTTGGGATGGGGGGAGGGAGATGGGCTTTCCTCAGCCTTCACAGGAAGTAAAGATGCACCGTGTTTTTAGCGGTGCACTGAGCACTGGGGGGCCCCAGTGCTCAGTGTGGTGGTGCTGTAGATGCTGTTCCCGATCCGGACTGACTGAGGTCTCTCAGTCAGGTCTCTCAGTCAGGAGGTCTCTCAGTCAGGAAGTCCAGGATCCAGTTACAAAGGGAGGTGTTTAGGCCCAGTAGGCTCAGCTTCTTAATCAGGTGCTGAGGAATGATTGTGTTAAATGCTGAGCTTTCCTTGTTGAGTCCTTGTTATCCAGGTGGGTGAGGGCCAAATGGAGGGTTGTGGAGATAGCATTGGATCATGGAACGGTTTGGACGATACGCAAACTGCATGGGGTCCGCGGTGGGTGGGAGCTGGGTCTTAATGTGCCTCATGACGAGCCTCTCGAAGCACTTCATCACAATGGGAGTAAGCGCAACGGGACGATAGTCATTGAGGTAGGATATGGTAGACTTCTTCGCCACAGGAACGATGGTCGTTGTCTTGAAGCACGTGGGAACAATGTTACCGCTCAGGGAGATGTTAAAGATGTCAGTGAAGACATCTGCTAACTGTTCTGCACATTCCCTGAGCACTCTGTCAGGAATGTTGTCAGGTCCAGCATACTTCCGTGGGTTAACTCTGCATAGAGTTTTCCTCACTTCAGCTGTGGTTAGACAGAGCACCTGGTCAGTGGGAGGAGGGGTGGTCTTCCTCGCCTTCACATTGTTCTGTACCTCAAACCGTGTCTAGAAGTCGTTCAGCGCATCTGGGAGGGAGGCATCGCGGTCACAAGCAGGTGATGCAGTCTTGTAGTTTGTGATTGCCTGGATGCCCTGCCACATGCGCCGGGTGTCTCCACTGTCCTGATGTTAAGGTATCGTTGGAAGTGACAATGGACGGACAGGATTAGAAATGAGTTTATTAGAGGGGCAGCGAATGTACGATGTTTTGAAGACAAGGTGGGGAGGCACGATTAAGATGGTTTGGACATGTGCAGAGGGGGGACATGGGGTATATCGGTAGTAGAATGCTGAGGATGGAACCACAATTAAAGAGGAAGACCAAAGAGAAGGTTCGTGGATGTGGTGAGGGAAGACATGCAGGTAGTTGGTGTAACTAACTCTAAAAAAAAAGAGTAAATAAGGTAATCCTTTTGAGCTCCATTTTGTTTGGTCTCTTTCGCCCCCATATGGTATAGTCCTTTGACTCCGCCCCCATATGGTATAGTCCTTTAACTCCGCCCCCACTAGTTAGTGAGACGCACACATGGAAAAGGAAAGTCATGTCGCTAAAATGCTGGAAATCGTACAAAGTTTTTAAGAAAAGTAAGGGATAATTAAGCACCTAGCTGGAACGGGAACAAGATACTGTGTTTGATTTGTTTAATGTGTATATGCATTAATATGTGGGTTAATCTATTTAACTGTGAAGAAGTGTTTTAATGTGTTGTTATCACTTATGCCATGTGATACGTAAGTGACACTGTCACTTGTGTGACATCACAAAAGGGTTTCTTATAAATGGCTATTCGTGTTTATGTTTTGTAAGAGCTGATTGTATTATTTGTTATTTATCTGTTCTGTAGCTCTTACGGTGTTTCACTAAGAAAAGGTTTTTCAGCAAGGAAAGGTAGATTTTGTGTTTCCCAAGAAAAGGCTGACGGCTGAACACAAAATAAAGGCTTTTTGAAACATCAGTACACTTCACCACTGTCTGGCTGGGGGTTTGCTACAGTTGGTGTGAAAGAGGCAAATGTAGAGGACAGGGGGGTATGAAGACGGATGATCCGCTGTGGCGACCCCTAATGGAAGCAGAAAAAGAAAAGAGGAGAAGATGATAATAGATGTCAGAGCAACAGGTATGCAGTCATTCTTGTAATTTTAGATCAGGGATGATGGTGGAGGTTTTGAAGCAGGCTGGCACATGGCATATCTTCAGTGAGGTGTTGAAGATATGTGAAAACACTGGAGAAACCTGTTTAGAACAGGTTTGAATGCTAAAACAGAGTCTGGTCTGGCTGCTATGTGGGGGTTCTGTCTTTTTAAATATGTAAAAAAAAAAAAGCTTTGCTAAAGTCTGTTTTCAGTTTGGAGAGTGTCCTTGTTGGTGGGGTTAAGGGTGTAGGCGGGGATAAGGTACTCAGCCGTGTAGAGGCCCTGCTGTAGTGGGGGAGGTGAAGTTGATGGAAAGAAGCTGTGGTGTTTGGTGTTTTGGGGGACGATATACAAGCTGTCCCATTGTCTTTTAAAGTGACATAAATTCTTATCCAGGCTGTTGGTAATTCAACAGGTTTGGAGAGCTTTGATTTCTGCCTGAAAGCAGGAGTTAGATGGACCATGACATGGTCAAAGATCAAGATAAAGTAATTTGTTTGTGATTACTGATCTGGGTGGTTGCATTGATTGTTTTGACCAAAACTAAGCAGTACATAAGACTTGTTTGTTTGGACTATGCTTTAACAGAAAGACAAGATTTCTTGCCATTAAACTTTCTTTCGGCTTCTCCCAATAGGGGTTGCCCCAGCAGATCATCCGCATGTTTGATTTGGCACATGTTTTTGCGATGGATGCCCTTCCTAACGCAAACCTTTTTTAATGTAATTTTCGAAGGGTGGCAGTTTCTACCCAGTCCCACCCCACTAAATCCACCTATTTGCCAAGGACAATAATGCATGAGTCCGGTTGTGTGCGCTTCACACACTGGATCTGGTCAGCGATGGAATGTAAACACTTGCAGTGGAATTTAAACACCCTCCAGAATGAATGAATTAATAAACTCGCACAGCAAGTAGAATAGCTTCATAGGTTATAAAAAAGACAAGGTGAATCACTGTCACATTGCTGCACCAAAAACTGTTAATGTAAAAACAAATTTTTCCACCCTTTGTTTGCCTGAAAGCTCAACATTGCGGTTCACTCTTAAAAGCTGGAATACTGCCAGCTGCAGTGCAGAGTCCGGTATATGTTCGCACAGCCACGTTTCCATGAAGCGCATAACGGAGGAAGATAAAAAGGCTCGTATTTTTTCCACCAGAAGTTGTAGTTCATAAGGTTTTTTTACACAGTGAACACACATTGAAGGTATATATTCCCGGCAGTGGTGTGCGATACCTCTGGAGGCGCACAAGCTCACCGGAACCATTGTGTTTTTTACGTTTGGGTAACCATTGTCTAGAATGTCAAGTACAATCGCAGTTGCCTCAATAAACTCATGAAATAAGTTGTTAGAAACTGTAGCACTGATGTATATGAGCAACATAAAAAAAAATCCTTTGAAATTAATAACACAATATAAACCCTACAGTAATGTTTAAACACCCATTGTAAACATTTAAAAACAATCAAACATTCAATAATTCATATTACATTTTTCTTTTAACTGTACAGTCACTATGCTTAAAAATGCGGTTCTCAAGCTCTGTCGCTTGCTGTCAGTATGTGTTTGCATATTATTGGCTTCAGTAAACGCAAGAAGTGGGAATGGAACATGACTTTTCCCCACTGGTAATTTACTTCATGTGCCAGAGTGCTATGTGCTGTTTCCCCCTGATGCGCATTCTTAATAGCCCACTACCCCACTACCGCATTGGCCAAAGGGTCTAGCTATCCACTCTGGACCTTACTCTCAGGGCTGTGTATCGCTAAGCTTGCCCCATAATTCTTGGGCCCCTTTCCTGTACCCAAGGTCAATAACCAGGTTGCTGTCTTTCTTGAACTGCCTAAAGTACTCTGGATCCACTTTAAGCATTTTCAATACAGAATTCTTGAAGACTGGACCATTGAAATGTGGTCCCTCGGCCTTGTAATGTGTTGTAGTTGGTGAACATGACAACAAACCAAACCGTTAAAGTGTAGATACACACCCTTTAACACTTTAACCTTGCCATAAATCAAGAAAAGCTCTGCATTCTTAACCTTTTTATTCTGGCACTGTCATTGTCACTCTCTATCCACAACTGCTATTATTAGCCAGTCAGCTTCTGCATGTTGGTTAATCTTTGTACTGAGTTTATATTGATGTGGCTCCTGGATAAATCTACAATGCTATTAGGATTAAAGAAAGAGCCTGGAGGTCATGGCTGACATCACATTAATTAATAATTTAATCATTAATTTGATAATTTATAACTATGCAAGGTAGTACCTTCTGATGTAAGGAACAAGAGAACAATCATTGGTAGATGGCAATGATAAAAAGTTTCAAAAGATTCAAGGAATAAAAAGTTTTTTTTTTTTTTTTTGCTTTGCCAAAAAAATTGAGAATATTCGCAGAATTACCGTGTTGTAGTTGTAGGTGTACTGTAGTTGTTCTGCCTGCTAGCCAGTGTGATTTTGTTAAGCCACTTTGTACAACTTTCTGATTTTTTATTTTTCTTTTTTTCATTAGAAATAATTTTCTATTGCATTTGACAAATATGACATTGGCCAAATCTTTATATTTTTTTATGCTTACATAGTAACAAATGTAATCATTCTCAGATGTTTTAGTGTGGATAAACAATCTCCAAGTGTTTCTCAACCTGCTCCCTACTCTCACCACAAATCACAATATCATCCGCAAACATTATAGTCCATAGAGACTCCTGTCTGACCTCGTCTGTCAACGTGTTTATCACCACTGCAAACAGGAAAGGGCTCAGAGCCGATCCTTGATGCAGTCCCACCTCCTCCTTGAACCAGTCTGTTGTTCCAACTGCACACTACACTGCTGCACCACCCTCACATACTTTTCTGACACACCAGACTTCCTCATACAACACCACAACTCCTCTCTTGGCACCATGTTATACACTTTCTCTAACTCTACAAACACACAATGCAAATCCTTCTGACCTTCTCTAATAACTTCTCCAATATCATACTTAAAACAAATATTGCGCAAATCCTTTTCTCCTTCTTTAGTGCCACATCCCCCTTCACCTGCTGCATCTTCTTGTAAGCCTGCATACTTTTCCCATCTCTCTGTTAATCTCAATTCTGTTTCACCAACCTCTTTCCCCTTGAGCTCTTCTGCACTTCCTCGTTCAACCACAATGTCTTTTTTGTCTTTCTTTATCTTTCCTGAATTCAGACTGAATGCAGGATTTATTAGCATGTCTCTGACATAAAAATATTTTTTGCTAAATTAATAATGTAATAACCAACATGGGCTTACTTTTGTTTTCACAGATGGAGTCCTGGATCTGTCAACCAAGAAAAAACAAAGCAGGATCAGTTTTGAGCACTCCCATGATTTCTCTGTTATACCTGTTGTAAAAAGGTGTGTTTTTTGTTTTTCTTAACACTTTTGGGATTTCTGCTTTTTGCTAACTTTTCTTCGGCTAATAATAATTTAGTGGCTTACAAACTATAATGTTTCGGATATACTTGTTTATATATTATAAAGTATACTATAAATTTAAAGTTGCTAATAAACCCGATTAGTTTCTAATGTGTCATAGAACTATGTGTCAACAAAATGTATGAATGTGAATATGAAAGTTTAGGCAAAACCACAAATAGGCAATAAACACAACTTAATTAGTTGGGTAAAAATAGGAAAGGTGACTTATTATAATTACACTCCTAAACCTAATTTGGGTATCAGAAATAGTAAGAGAAGTTATTGAATAAATGTAGCTGTCCACAGATATTTATATAAAGAATTCTCATATTTCATTTTTAAATTTATTTATATATTTATATAAAGAAACTTTATATCAAGAAATAACTTTTTGCCAAAAGCTTTGCGAAGGCCTACATATGGATATGATGATTAGGTGTCCACATACATTTGGTGTATTCAGAGTGTAATGAATAATTGTATAAATGTATATTTGTTCACCTTAAAATATGATGTTTATTTTTGGTACATGTATATGTTGATCTAGTAATGTACTGTAATCACTTTGTTAAATCTAATCACAGACAAACCCCCCACCCCACACACACAGACAAAAGAAAAATCTTTAAATGGCATAGTTTTATGTATATGGTGAAAAGTATATATATTTTTGTGTTAAACAGGCAACCAGTGATCACTGATCAAACCTACCATGATATTCAGGATAAGGATGGATTGCTACTACAGGGCTTGCAACATGGCATTTGGGAGAACCATACTTGCTCTACCCCTTTTAAACCTCTACTTTCCAAATCACTTTTTATAAAGGAGGAATTCCTGAGTAAGAAGCATCGCTTTCTTGGACAACCAACACCTCTTTCTTTTTCCAGCTTAGAGGCGGTAGGTTTTCTTAATTCCAATCAAACACATCCTCTCCTGTCTCCTGACAGCTTTTGGGAGAATCAGCAACTAGAGGGTGTGCTGGAGTGTAAACCAGCCAGCAGCTATCTTGGTGATCTAAAGAACCATCCGCTTGTCGTAGAAAAAAATGGAACCTTCACCAAAAGTACCAGTGCCTGCCATAGCAAGTCCCTTGATATTATAGCCATTACAGCAAAGAAAGAGGCAAAAAACTCCCCTCTATTTGACTTAAAGATTCCACAAGTAAAGGGTATGGATCTTTCCTGGAACTCTAGTGGCAACATTTCTGATGCTTATAATTATAGCTCTGTCACAATGGGTAGTGTGCAGATAGATAATTCTCTCAGCAGGAGGCTTAGGGCTATTTTGCCTAAACAGAGTAGTAGAGCTGCCTTGGGAAGTCTCTCTGATGTATGTGGAGGGAGTAAAAATTTAGGTACTGACACTGACCAACTGACATCTGGACCTCAATATCCAACTTCAGATCCAGAAGCAGAACCAACAGTCTCCAAGCAGCCACGCCGAAAAAGGGGCAGGTATCGGCAGTATAACAGTGAGATCCTTGAAGAGGCTATTGGTGTGGTGATGAGTGGAAAAATGAGTGTTTCAAAGGCACAGAACATTTATGGTATTCCTCATAGTACCCTGGAGTACAAGGTGAAAGAGAGAATGGGCACACTGAAGAACCCACCAAAAAAGAAGCTTAAAATGATAATGAGGATAGATAGACTAAACTCTGAATTTAGTGCAGACACTGAATGTTCATCAGCACCAACTGCCTCATTCAGCAGATTGCAAGAGGGTGTATAGAGGTGCTTAAAAACAAAATGATTCGTAAATACACCACATTGAAACAAACAAATATTGTCATACAAACATGGCTTCAAATGTGCCTATTTTAATTGCAGTTACTGGTTGAGCTCAACCAAAAGCATCCAGTACAGTGGAGGAAGAACAATAGCCAACAGTGATCACTCCAAAAAATAACTGGGTTGTTTTTAATCTCACAAACATAACCATTATTAAAGCTAGAAGGGAGCATATTTTGTGTATGAAATAATTGCCAGTACTTGCCCTATTTTTTGCTATCCTCTATGTTCAGCTGTAGGCAATGTTAAAAACAAACAACAACAAGAAAAACATTTTTTTTCTGGGCCAGTAAAATAGGTTGAACTAAGTAAGGCAAAAGAATGACAAAATTCAATTCAAAAATAAAACTGTGTCCCTCAATTCTATCTCTTATACTACAGGTTATATACTTTAATAATTGTAACAAAAGTTTAAAGTATGCAGTGATTCTTATTGAGTATCTGATGCTAATGTGGGTGTCTGTGTGAGTCTGTCTGTTTGTCTATAAAGCTATCTATTTTTTATTTTCTTTTACATTAACAAGCCATGTTACAGTGGAACATGTTGCTTTAGGAAAATAGTAATTCAGGGATGAAAGATTTGAGTATTTAAAATGGTTAATTCTTTTTTTTTTATTGTTTTAATTTAGTTTGTACTGTACTTTCAGTCTGGGACTTACCAAATACTGATGATTCTGATGATGATAAGATTTTGTGACCTGATTACCTCAGCATAATTTGCATTATACACTTAATATTCTCACATATACTAGAGATATTTCCTCCCATGAGAGCCTTGCCCTAAATGGATATGAAATTTCCCATCTGAAAGTATTGGAATGGCAGGGCCAAGTCACTGAAAACATTTGAGATCAGATAAAAAACTTAGCCTTCAATTTCTCTTATTTAACTTAGTTTTTGCTTTTTGCTTACTGTTTAAAAATGAATAGCTCTGAATGTTCAGTGTGGGTTAAGTTCTAGGTTTTTCCCTGTGATGTCTGAATTTGTTACAAAGAATAAATTAACATGAACACTGGAGTGTGTCAATGTAAAAAAACTGTCAACTGTCAAGAAAAACTCAAAACACAGTCACTGACATCACCCTCAACTTCTCCAGGAGATGGCTGGAGGTAATATTATCCATTTTACAATTTACAAAGAAGTTCATCCAATCTAAAATGGATTACTTCAATGTGCAAAAAAAAGATAATGTCCAAAAAACATTTTACTAACACAAGAAATGACTGGACAAATCAGTCCCTAAATTTCAGCCTAACTGAGCCATGTCACCTACTGAAATGTAGACAGAAAAGAGAAACTACCTGAATCGAACAACAGCAAAAATAAGATTTGATACATGCTTGGAAAAACATCACAAAAAAAGATTGGGGATGTCAGTGCAGTCACGATTTGATGCAGTTACTGCAAAAAATGATATGCAACCAAATATTAAGCATTATTTACTTTTATTTCCTTTCAGATTGTCTGTTACAATATTTTAGCTCCCCTCATAAATGCGTGGTTTACCACTATTATTTTATGCTGTTTAAAACATCTTTATATCTGAAATATTAATATTTATATAAGTATCAGGAAATAAGAGCTGTTTCTTTTCTCAACCAAAATTCTAATTCTGCTTTTAATTAAAAGTAGACATCCAGAGCTATTATTGTTTATGAACAATAAAATTGACTACCTTGTTAACAGTGTTCTAAATTATTTAACACATCCAGATATAAATAGCAGAAAATGAAAGCTGAGATTTATCTATTGTGGCATTCACCTTTTGATCTCAAACACAAAAGTTTTCAATGTTCATTAAAATTTAAATATTTGCTTGCCGTTCCATTATTTTTCGGACAGAACTGTTGTTTTTACTGACATTTTCATTGAGATTGGCATTGATTCTAAGTGTGCACCAAGTGAAATAAAGGTACATTATAGTTTTATGTTTAAATTGTTCTAATAAGGATAAGAAATCCACATCTGTACATTATTTTCAAATGAATCTCATGATAACTGATATATATATATATATATATCAATATTATAGCAAAAATATAAATTTTATATTTAAATTAGGGTATAAATCGCCACACTAACTGTTCATACTAAGACTGTACTTAAGGTGTCAAATCTACTGTAGCTATGCTATTAATGTATATGATATAAACTGACAAATAGGGAAATAGACCTTAAATGATTGTTTGAAGGTTTGGCAAGTAAACTCTGAGAATAGCACTTTTTGTAAAAAAAATTTGGAAGCATGTGAATATTGCATAAGTTACAGTAGCAAGTTAGATAATGGTATATGAAGACAGAGGGAGGAAAATTATTGTCTTTAAATAACCAAAATACTGCAGCTCTGACCCAAACTTATTTACTTTAAATTATACACTGAATCTTTAGACTTAGTTTTATGAAAACAACCCAGTATATTACTCTGTGCTATCTGTTAGTCCGAGTAGCTTTTTTTCCTCTTGAAAATCACTTTGATACATGCATTGATGTTAAGCATTGATGTTTTATGTATTGATGTTATTTACTTATTCAGTTTAATTATGTAATTAAATGGCATGAATCCAATGCTTTAAATGTAACCCAATTTTAGCTATAAACTTTGCATGCAGTTAATGTAGTTTTTTTTTTTTTTTTTTTTATGTTTTAGGTATATCATTACATTAGTGAACCCTCCTCTCTCCTCTAATGGATTTCAAGTTTTCTTATGCTACATTAATATGAATGTATTAGAGCTTTAACATGGTTTAACAGGTTTAAAAACTTTGTGTTGCATTTTCTAACACAGTACAGCTGTAGTCTTCAACATTTTGTATCTCAGGACAAATAGAACTGAAGGGCCTGCAGTATTTGTCATGAATGACAGACTTCTCTGTATTGGTTGTATGCAGAAAAACAGTACAAATACAGACATACTGTAGCTGTCTTTTTGCAACTGCTATACCTCAGCTGTGGAAAGCACATACTGTACAGTACATCTCACAAAAGTGTGTACACCCCTCACATTTTAGCAACCATTTTAGTATATCTTCTCAAGGGACAATACTATAGAAATTAAACTTTGATATATTTTAGAGTAGTCAGTGTGCAGCTGGTATAGCAGTACAGATGTCCTGAAAATAACATACAGCCGTTATTGGCAAACAAAATTTGCATCAAAAGACTATTGGCAACAAAAATATGTGATAACAACTGTACCATTTTTTTATTTTTTTATTTTTTTGCTATTTAATCATGCAAAACCGCATGTCCTATTCATCATGTTCATGTTTTTTTCTGCTTGACAGGCTCATACAAATTTGTGTATTTTGTATTATAGCAGATTTGGTGCTTCGAGTACAAATCTATCACTGAATGTTCAAAATGGCACCTCATGGCAAAGAACTCTCTGAGGATTCAAAAATTAGAATTGTTGGTCTCGATAAAGAAAGAAGATCGGTAATACCCTGAAATTGCGTTACAGTACAGTGGTCTGGGACATACAGAGCTTTTCCAAGGTTCCACATAGAACAGGCCTTACAAGGGTTGATCAAAGAAGTTGAGTCCTTGTGCTGTGCGTCAGGTGCAGATGCTGGTATAAAAAACAGACGCACGAGTGCTGCAAGAAGTAAAAGGTCCGCTTGTCAGTGCTCAGACCATATGCCGCACACGGCAATAAGTCAGTTTGCTGAAGCAAACCTGTCTAAGAGCATGAATTACAGGAACCAGGTGGTCTGATGAGACTAAGATAAACTTGTTTGGCTTAGATGGTGTTCAGGATGTGTCACCTCGCCCTTGTGAGGAGTACTAAGAAATTTGTGTCTTGCTTACAGTCTAGCATGTTGGTGGTAGTATCATGGTCTGGGGCTGCATGAGTGCTGCTGGTACTGGGGAGCTGCGGTTCATTGAGGGAAACATAGATTCCAACATGTACAGTGACATTCTAAAGCAGAACATGATGCCCTCTCTTCAGGAGCTGGGCTGATTGGCAGTTTTCATGACCATGACCATGAACCATGAACCATGAACATGAAAACAACCCCAAACACACTGCCAAAATGACAACTGTCTTGCTAAAGGTGAAGCTGATGGAGTGGCTAAGTATGTCTCCAGACCTGAACCCCACTAAGCAGCTGTGGGGCATTAGTGCAAGGTGGAGAAGCTCCATATGTCTTCCATCCAGCAACTCTGTGATGTCATTCTGGAGGCGTGAAAGAGGATTCCAGCAAGAACCTGTGCAGCTGTGGTGAATTACATGCCCAGGAGGAATAAAGCAGTGCTGGATAACAATGTTGACTCAAAATATTGACACTTTAAACACAGTTTTGACATTCACTTAGGGTGTTCTCACTTTTGTTGCCAGCTATTTTGAAAATAATGGCTATATGTTTTTTAGAGGACAGTAAATCTGTACTGATATACAAGCTGCACATTGACTACTCTAAAAAGTATAACCAAGTTTCAATTCTATAGTATTGTTTAATGAGAAGATATACTGAAATGGTTGCTAAAATTAGTTTTTGTTTTGTTTTTACTAAAATGTAATCCTTACATTTTATTTATTGCCTACAATTCAGGACAGGAGTTTGTGGAAACTGAAAATGTTAAACTTTGGTTGTATATAGTGTACAGTGTGTTTATATGGTTGAAACAGTGAGTCTTTTTGCATATTACACTGAATAACAAAATTATCTGCCCTTACCTCACTTTCTATAGCATATACTGTACCATTCATTTTGCTGTAAACTTAATTTTTAGATCATTTTTTGAGTTTTGCTGCATATCTATTTACCTCAGGTCAGACCTCTCCAGTGCTGCTAATTGTACAAATCAGGACTTTAGATTAATGTATATTGTGTTTTGAAAAATTTCTGTTGTATTTTTAAACTTGGATACTGTTTGAGTGAAGTGTTTTTATAAAGGTCTTTTTCTTTAGTAGAATGTCATTTTAATACCTGTTTGAATAAACCTATAAACCCAGGGAACTTTAATGTACTGACATTAATGGACACAATTACACATGACCATATGGAGGTATAATTCATACTGTATCTTAGAGTTGCATAGAGTAGTCAGCTAATTAATTTACTAATCAGCATGGTGGGATGTCAACCATTCAGGACAAGGGAAAAACAGTGACAGATGATAAAGAAAGCAGGCTTTGTTAGTGGAAGTATTTTGATAGTTTACATTCATGTACAATGCATTTTAGGAATTTGTAGCTCATGAGATAATTTAATGTAATATGATTTACTAATCTATTGTTTCGATTTATTACTTTACACATGTTTTTAACATTTTACTTATCTTGTGTACTCAAAATTTTTAAAGCTGGAAATTTTTATTGGTGATTGTGTGTTGGTTATTTGAAATGCAGTTTGGCTACACAGATTAAAAAAAGTTTAGTTTGGACTGGTTGATTAATATCAATAATATTGTTCCAACCCTCTTGTAAATACATACTGTGAGACACACAAATAAAAGCAAAATTGTTTTGCTCAAAGCTGACATATATGAGTGATTAAAAAATAAGATTGCTATAGAAATTTTCAGTTTGATATTCACTCGACTGACACTGTTAATCCATTGTTTGTTCACCTTCCAAAGGTCCAAGTTTATTTGACTATAAATAACTTAATATTATTATTAATATCTGAAATATCTTAATACTCAAGCTGAAATTATACTTAATTATACTTATTATACATTTACAAAAAAATCTGTAATTTTTAATATTAACTTTATATTTTTACTTTTAAATGTGAATCATTTTGTGGGCTAACAATATAGTAAGGAGGACACTGTAGTTTTTACTTTTTTTTTTTTTTTTTTTTTTTTTTTTTTTTTTTTTTCAGTAATCATACGAATAACCATTTAGACTTGGTTTCAGTTTGAAACACATGCTTTTGAGACTGTGCTGAATATATTTTACTCATTTGTCAATTGTTCAAGGCAGTAAGAGAATACATACACATAGGTTTACTCTATTCTTAAGTAATGTCTAAAAAAAAATATATATATATATAATATTCTTAGACATTACTTAAGAATAGAGTAAACCTATGTGTATGTATTCTCTTACTTGTAGGGCTTTTAAAGCTAATTAACAAAAGACTATCATTTTATCTAGATAGAATTCAATACCTGTAGACACTTGTTAGCTGTTGTTGGTTGGAGTGCCACTAAATTGCCTATTGAACAAAACTCAAGCTATAAAATTTCCCAATAGTTCATAAACCCATCTTTAGGCAATTTACAATGCAGTTATTACTTAATAATATTATTGTTTTTACAAACATGCTTACAATTGTACATAAACTGAAGAAAATGATGAAGAAAAATGTTTTTAACCTCACTTGCATAATACAAACTCAATTCCAAAACAGTTGTGACTGTGTGAAATGTAAATAAAAGCAGTATTCAATTATTTGCAAATCTTATAAACCCATATTTTCTTAACAGACAACACATAATGTCTAACCTGGGGAAAACATTTTAAGAAAAAATAGGTCATTTTGAATTTGATGGCTGCAACAAATCTTAAAGCAATAAGGACTGGAAAGGTTACTACAGTGGCAATTAAAAAAAAGGGGAAACTGTAAAATGCATTAAAAAAAATTTTTTTTTAACAGTAGAACATATCAAATGTACCATTTTAGGGAAAAAAATAAGGTAATTTTTAATTTGATGCAGCACATCTCGAAAAAGTTGGGACAGGGGCAAGAAAAGGGTAAAAGCAGTGTAACTAAAAATAAACATTTGGAGCAACATTTTGCAACAAATTAATTAGTTGGCAATTTACTAGTTAAATGGCAACAGGTCAGTAACATGATTAAAAATTTTAGAAGTAAATATGGGCAGAGGTTCAACAATCTCAGAAAACTATTTCTACAAATTGTTCAAAAAATTCAGAATAATGTTTCTCAACATACAATTGCAAGTACAAAGAATTCAACTTTCATCATCCACAGTGTATAATTTAATGAAGCCTGGGGTTAAAATCTGGAGATTTTATACTGGATGCCTGTGATCCTAGGCTCCTAAGGTGGCACTGCATTAAAAACAGGCATTTTCAAAATTACCTTATTTTTCCTTAAAATTTTAAATTTTCTTAGTTCTATGCTCTATTATGAATAAAACATGGGTTTATTAGATTTGTAAATCATTGCATTCTGTTTCTATTTGCATACAACTTTTTAAAATCAGGATTATAGTACTGGCCAGTCCTGTTTGACCACCTGTTATATTTCTTTTATTAAACATTATAAGGACTTTTAGATGGGTAGATATTCGTAAATCAGAATTTTGTTGTTTGAGCTGTTCAAGCTGAATTTGACTGTATGGTGATTATTCCAGTCTAGTGGATTAACAATAATTATCTTTATTCTCTGCTACCTCAGCTTTGCAGTTGTTTTAATGATCAAAAGGTAATGTATGTGAATTAAAGTTCATATGTTTGCCAGATGGGTCACATTGTTTATTTACTAGAAACTGTAGCACATTAGACACAAAGATATATATAAAAATGTTTGTGTTTTTTTCTCTACAGACTTATATGTGAGTTTCACTTTGGGGTTTAATAAGAGTTTTTGCAGGTTTCATATCAGAACCCAATGTGGTATTCTGCTGTTCTAACTCATCTACCTCAAGGTTCAACTTTACGCTCATTTTTTTTTTTCCCCTTTAATGTTAAACTAAGTGGAAAAAGGTACAGAAAATGAGCAGTTGCTAAAATGCACAAACCAGCCATGCCATGTTCACATCTTTCCCCTCATTTTGGATCTGCTTGAGTTCATGAATTGTGCTGCTGCCAAATAATTGGCTTAATGAATAATTGCAAAAATGAGCAGGTTTCAGTTGTCATTTAGTATATGCTGTGCAATTCTAATTTCCAAAAAAAAAGTGTGAATTTTGAGTTTTAGTTATGATGGAAATCTTTGAGATTTGACTACCTTTTCTTTGTTATATACTTTGTGCTCTTTAAAATGTTTTGAAAATTTCATCTAATTGGTGAGCTGTGTAATCTATAATTGTTTTTATTTAGAACATTGTACACATAATGCATTTATATTTGGCTACATTCATAGTAATAATGCTCTTAGTGTGATTACAATATATTTTTACAATGGAGATTAAAAAATGGCATGTAGCAAAAAAATGAAAGATATTTTAGTGCATGATGGACCATTCTTGCATGCATTCTTATTCTTAATTCTATTACTGAACCTGCCAAAAGTGTGTCTTGCAAGAGGATAATACAGTAATAATCAGCACACATCCCATGTGACATTTACCTTTTTATCATTTATTTATTTTATTTTATTTGTATTATTGTAATTTCACTGTTGAACATACAATTGTACATATAAATAATAAAAAAGATTGTGCTGTTTATAAATTGTTCCATTGCACCTCTCTTATTGGTGTGTGATATGTTCCATAATTTTATATTAAGTGTTAGCAAAACCTATTGTAACAAAACTTTAAGAATCTCATTTTATGAAAATAATTATATTAATAAGAGATGCATTTCTTTCTTAGTTGATTCAGGGAATAAAGGTTTTAAGACAGTATGTTTAGTCAAAACAGTTTTTTTCTCCAATGCAGCTTATTTTTCTGCAGTTGGATTATTTCTTCTTTTTTGTATCAAACAATTTATATTTAAAGAAACAAGTTAAAGCACATAAAAGACTATTTAGAAAATAATATTTATAATAAAATAAAAAGAAACACAAACTCACAAAATTACATTTCCAGGTTACAGTGTAATACATAGTTTTACAATTTCAGATTGTGATTTACTACTTTTGTAAACATGGATATGTACTTAATTAATGTTGTTGCTAGAATTTTGCATGAAACATATGCGTATTTCATATGCGTAATCTTTGGAGGGAGCTCAAACTCCGTGTTTCTCAGCGACAGGCCAGAAACCTGACTGATCTAGAGAAGATCTGTGTGGAGGAGTGGGCCAAAATCCCTCCTGCAGTGTGTGCAAACCTGGTGAAAAACTACAGTAAACGTTTGACCTCTGTAATTGCAAACAAATGCTACTGTACCAAATATAAAATTGACTTTCTCAGGTGTTCAAATACTTATTTGCAGCTGCATCATAAAAATAAATAGTTAAAAAATTATACATTGTGATTTCTGGATTTTTTTTTTAGATTATGTCTCTCACAGTGGACATGCACCTACGATGACAATTTTAGACCCCTCCATGATTTCTAAGTGGGAGAACATGCAAAATAACAGGGTGTTCAAATACTTATTTTCTCACTATATATAGATAATTGTAGTGGTTCTGTTTGATGCAGATTGACTACAACAGCTATACATTTTATTAAAATTATGATTCAAATTTGGTTGTTTTGTCGGCCCTTTGGCATGTATTTTGAGTATTTACTACTTTGCATAATTTGACATTCCCTGGAAGCTCTTCAAATACGTTTAGTTGTGCAAAACGATTGATGAACCTTATTTATTTGTTTGCTTTTCTTTCCTGCATTATCTTAACATAAGATAAGATTAATTAATGGTAGTAGTGAACTTAAAAGCATTTCCACATACACAATGCAAAGAGAATTTATATTATTAAAAACAATAATAATAAAATAAAAACTCTGTCAATGTATGCTGCAAAACTGCTATACTTGGTTTAATTTTCACACTGGTCAGGGGCCACATGTGAACCTTAGTAAGTGAAATAATAACAATTTAAAATGTACAACAATGGGGACAGGTAACGCACAAGACAGGTAAATACAGAAATATTATACAAATGGAACAAATGTATTTTCATTATAACAGCCTTAAGTCTAGTACATGTTTAAGAAGAGTTCAGAGGTTTGGATATATTCTTAAAAAGCTAAATTTTTTTGCCTCAGCAAAAAATATTTTACAGTTAGATTTAGAACGTACAGTTCACCCCTGATATTTCAGCAACCATTTAAGTGTATCTTCTCAAAGGGCAATACTATAGAAATGAATCTTGTATACATTTTAGAGTAGTCAAATGCATCTTTGACATCATCACCTACCATCTTAAAAGTGGCTGCATCACCTGTCACCACTGCTGCATCTCTGACATCATCAACTACCATCTGAAAAATTGCTGAACTTACTAATGAAAGTTTTGTCAAATTTACCAGTGTGTGTTACTCCCCAAAAATGGCTTGTATAACATTTTCTTTGTAGACAATAAAACTGCTTTAAAAAAATTAGCTTGAAGTAAGATTTTTAAGCGTTTTAAAAACACAAACACTTCTGCAACCTTTAAAGCAATGCTGCAGCACTCATGTGTCTGCTTTTTGAAGCCAGCTTTTGCGCCAGACACACAGCAGGAGGAGGAGCAACTTCTTTGACTGGCTGATGCAAGGGCTGTTTTGAGTCAAACCAGTCTTGTAAAACCTCTGTATGACCCTGGCCACTGTTACTGTAACTCAGTTTCAGGGTGTTACCAATCTTCTTATAGCCTGGGCCATCTGTGTGGAGAACAACAATTCTAATTCTCAAATCCTTAGAGAGTCTTTGCCATGAGGTGCCATGTTGAACATCCAATGGTCAGTATTAGAGAATTGTCCTCAAAGCACCTCTGAGTAAAGGCCTTAACCTTCTCTGCTCCAGTGGTGCTGTAACATGGCTGACCCTGCCCTCTGATCCCAGCTTCCTACCACATCACTGGGATATGTGAAGAAAGAATTTCACTGTGCTTTAAAGTACTAGTCTAAAGTCTAAAGCACCCTTTTTTTACTTACCCTCTGACATATTTGGGGAGTTCAAGAAAGAATCTTAGTGAGATGTTAGGAGATATTAGGGGACAAACTTTCAATGTTCTTTTTAGATCAAATTTAAAAAATAGTATTTACAGTTAAAATTAATATAAACAACAAATAACCAGAGTATGAGAAAATAACTAAAATATTTAACAGTCCTTGCAGTGGTAAAAACAGGGGTCTGCTGTCACGAATCACCAGGCAATGAAAACTGGGAGTAAAACAAAGTGTACTTTTATTGATCTATGAGATCTAAGAAATGAGAGTGCAAGGAATAAGAAACTTAACTAAAGTGGGCATAACAAGGAGCACTGGCTTGCAGGGACTTGCAGGGACTTGCAGGGACACACAGGAGCAGTAAGGAGTCCAAGTGATCTAGGGTAAGTGTCTGGTAGATCGGCTGGCGAGTGAATTGAAATAGAGCTCTTTTAAAGGGGCCTGATTAAGGGAAAACAGGTGGTGGTGATTAATAGGAAGGAGAGGCTGAGTGAGAGAGTTTGAGGGGGGTGTGGCTGGTCTCAGACATCTGCAAAACATTATTTTAAATAAAAAAAAAAAAAACAGATTTCTGGAATACAGATGTTGAATTATTAATATGGTTGTTTAACTTTTTATTATAATGTCTCAGAATCAATTTTATTTGCAAGTAACTTCATTTGAATATAAACTGTTAAAATAAAATGCAAGCATATCTTTAAATTACCAAATTATCACTTTTTAAAATCTGCTGCTATCTCAAAGGAAAGCTTTGTTCCTTGATCCTTTGGGAGAAAGTACTGCAAAACTAAACTAATGCCAGGATGTAACAAGGTATTTGAAGCAGTACAGCAGTAGGCAGGGGTGGGCTAAGCCCACCCAAATTTGTGTCTTGCCTACCCAATCAAAGTTTGATATATATATATATATATATATGCCAGAAGGAAAAATAAAGAGCTATTAAGAGGATGAAGAGTGGAAAGTAAGTTGGCCCAGATGATATTCCAATAGAAGCATTGAGATTTTTAGGAGAGATTGCACTGGAGTTTTTAACTAGATTGTTTAAAAGATTTTGGAAGGTGATGCTGCTGCTAGCAAATCTGAGGCTATGACTAATTTCAGTTCACCCTACAAGCACTCTACAAGCTCCTCCTCAGTCTTCAACAAGTGCTCCCAAAAAGACCCTTGGCTGTTTGAGCTCCAGTTCAGGCAGTTAGCATTACCTATAAGTAAGCAAAAACTATGGTATTTTTTGTAGCACATTTCAGTATTATTTCTTTTGTTATTTCATTTATTATTATTATTATTATTATTATTATTATTATTATTATTATTATTATTATTATTGCATCACATTTATTAATTATTGTATCACATTTCACACTGTTATTTCTTTTTATTTATTAATTACTTTTTACTATTTGCACCACTCAGTATAACCAAAGTAAGTGCTCAATGTGTGCACATGAGCGAAACATAAGTCTTACTCATGGTCAGTAGTTTTGTTGATAGGCTTATAAGTAAGTTCCGTTTTGGCCAGTGCAGGTGCATGGCCTGCCACGTGCTGCACGTGCTAATTATTTAAAAAAAAAAAAAAAAAAAAGATGAAAGGGTGTTGCCAATCATTACTGAGAAAGCATCGTAAATTTTGGAGATATCGGTGGCAGATCGGTGGTAACCATTGACAAATAAGAAAGAGAGGTGTAACCCAGACAGTAAGAAAAAGAGTATAAAAAGGCTGTGTTTTTGCTGTAACTTTGGACACTTCCATGAAACGCTCTGACTTTGTTTCTGCAGTAATAAAGCCTGAAGCTTTGACATACAACCCTGGATTCTACACTTAGTCTGTTGATTCTGGTTAGTGTCTTTGTCTTGTTACTGAATTAGTTTTTTTCTTGTTTTAATTAGCCACAACAAAACCCTGTTGATTAATACCTTGAGCAGGATTGCCTGCAACCTAACTTAAATTTTTTCTCCCTTTGCACAGAAGAGGGCCAGCAGCTTTGAAGTGTACATATCCACCATTGACATGAACTTGGACTGGATGAAACTCTTCCTGGATCTAGAAGACAAATAAGGAAGGAAGCAATAATGCAGAAAAAATAAACAATATGATTAGAATCCAGAGGGAAACAAATTATTCTTCAGTTGTTCTTTTTCTTTCACCCTGTCCTCTACATCTACCTCTTTCAAATGAATTGCCTGTCTTTCCTTACCACATCCATAAACCTTCTCCTAAACCTTCCACTTTTCCTTCATCCTCAGCATTATTCTTCCAATATACCCCATGTCCCTACTCTGCACATGACCAAACCATCTAAATCGAGCCTCTCCCACCTTGTCCAAAACATCCTACCAACATGATCCCTCTAGTAAACTCATTTCTAATCCTGTCCATCCTCGCCACTTCCAATGAAAATCACAACATCTTCAATTCTGCCACCTCCAGCTCTGCCTCCTGTCTTTTTGTCAATTTCACTGTCTCTAAACCATTCAATATATCAGGTCTTAAACTTTCCCTTTCACTCTTGAAGATACTCATCTATCACAAATCACTTCTGTTACTCTTCTCCACCCTGCCTGCACCCTTTTCTTCACTGTTCTAACACACTCTCCATTACGTTGCACTGTTGAGCCTGTGTACAGTGCTTACACTTATCCCTCTTCTCCTTGCAACCGCACAACTCCACTGCCCTCCCTCTCATTCACACACATGTACTCTGTCTTACTCCCACTGACTTTTATTCCCCTTCTCTCCAGTGCTAACCTCCACCTTTCCAGTCTCCTCTCAACCTACCTTTTAAAGTCTCAGTCTCTACTCCATACTCTCACCACAAATCAGCAAACAGCATAGTCCATGGTGGCATGTATTAGGATTACTGTGGTTACCAGTGTCCCAAATCCTGCATTCTCGCAATGCTCTCAGACACTTTAAAAGAGATTCTTTTTGAGTTTGTACCAGACCAAAGACAAGCAATTAGTGCGCTGAAAGATGAATTGGCCAAAGCATTCACATTAGCATATTTTGATAAAGATGTACCCACCAGGGTGATAGCGGATGCAAGCCCAGTGGTGGTGGGAGCTGTTTTAATTCAAATCGAAAAAAGAGAGACAGTGCCAATATGATATGTGTGTCACTGCCTAACAGACTGTGAACATAGATTTTCCCAGACAGAAAAGAAGGCCCTGCCGCTTGTATGTATGTAAGAGGTTACATACATACATTTATGGCCGAGAATTTAAACTGGTCACTGACCACAAACCACTAAAATCCATATACAGTCCCTGCTCAAAGCCCTGTGCCTGCATGGAACAGTGGATTTTTTGATTACAGCCCTGCAATTTTAGAATTTTTGGATAATTTAAAAGACTGAAAAACATGTACATACCTCAAAAGAATATGTCAGGTTTATTGCAGTGAGTGCGATGCCTAATGCTTTGACAACCAGAGGGGTAGTGGAGGCCTCCGGGAGTGACTTGGAATTTTAAAAAGTACGTCTTGCAATTAACAGCAGACATTTTAAAAACTGCAAAGTGTATGCTCCAATAGCCAACTAGCTGTGTTGGTATTGGTCGTAAACAAGCATAGTGTTACCAAAAGTGTTACAACCCAAGGCATTGGCACTGGAACACAAAGGACATTTAGGAATTGTGGGCACTAAACCACTTCTCTGGTACAAAGTGTGGTGGCCAGGTATGGATAAAGCAGCAGAAAGGTACTGCAAGTCATGTCATGAGTGCCAGATAGTGTCCAGGCTCAATGAACCTGAAACACTAAGACCCACACTGCTGCCAGATGGACCCTGGCAAGATGTGGTCATCAACTTGTTAGGCCCACTCCTGACTAGTCACTCAATACTTGTTGTGGTTGACTAATATAGTCACTACTATGAATATGAGATACTGATGTCAACAGAATATTAGACAAAATCATAGACAGTCTGGAGTTTATATTTAGTAGACATGGCCTGCCCATCACATGTAGGTCAGACCAAGGTCCAAACCTCAGAGAACCATTCCCAGTTGGGCTCAGGCTGACAGGGGGTGGAACGTCAAAACTAATCATTAATGAAAAGAAAGCAAATTCTACAGGCATAGGGGCTAGATTGGAAAAAAGAGCTGAGAAAATATGTCACTGTGTATCAAAGCATTAAACATCCCAAGACTGGAAAGTCTGAAGTGCTGAAGTGTTCTTTAACAGAGAGATTCGAGGAAAGTTGCCCAATCTTGCAGAAGCATGCAAAGATCACGACACGAGACACATGTAGCGTCTGGCACAGATCATGTAGATTTCATGTTCCAGGCATTCCTTTTAACCTATGACATCCTTACCTCAATCAAAAGTTGAAACTTTTATTGGGGGTAATATAGTCGTAAAGTGCCACACTCCCCCTTTTTAAAGACACAAACCGGACCAGACCCTGAACTCCTGTTGAGTTCACCAAGACCCCCCTAATCCTAAAACACACACCCACACACAACTGGCTCCAGAAGGTCTGGATCCTACCACAAGACAAGATAACCCCATGCAGGTTCTCTGTTTGACCGCATAGAGACCTCGACCATAAAACACCCACACATACACAATGCACACACACACACACACACACACACACACACACACACACACACACACACACACACTGATACTATAAAGCATTCCTTGTTCTAATTAAACAAAATGAATAAGATGATCCACACCCCACGACATTACCTTATACTTGTATGTATCTCCTGTATTGTTTATAGTTGTACGCTAAAGATCCTATTAATGTAACTCTATTAATGTGTCTCTTCCATTAAGGCTTAATTGACTTAAAATTATCTGTTCTTTACTTTCCTGACAAGGGTGCATTTCATTTGATCAGAATACGACATTGTACTAACATCCGTTATACGTTAATTACTGGTCCCAGCACGTTAATGTATACCTGTTCTAATGCTGTATGTCCTTTTAAGGCCTGATGTCAGAATTTATACAAAATTATCTGCTTTTCACAACAATGTTGTAGTAACATTAGTTACACTTTGACTACTGATCTATGTGTGTAATGTACCGCTGCCATTATGCCATCAATCCTTTTGTGTTTAGTATCCAAATGACCACAAAATTACCTGTAACTTACTTTTCAAACTATGGTACATTTTATTGGATCAGAAAAGTCACCATACCGTCTTAATACACTTCAGATAAAACTTTAAAGTTCTATAATCCAAACAATGCCCACAGACACATGGAACAAAGGGAAGTTTTTCCCTCCAAAATCTCGACCCTAAGTATTGGCCGTTCCCCCAAAGATGGGTGGAGCTCGAGACCTTTAAAATGTCACGAACACCACCAATCATTGGTCAGACATACGAAACAGCTTGGAAACAACTCCCTCTTTCTTCAAGATCTTCCGGCAAGCTTTACTTCCAAGAACAACCACTGTTCTGATCTTCAGAAGAACCTGGAAGAACAACTGACCCCACCCTAACTGGCTCTTCAAAGATTTCCTTTTCGCATGCGGCCTCTTGTGCAACAAGCCAATGCAAGTAACCGTTTCCATTACCAACGAATTTAGATGCGTATTTTAAGTCTTAGTGAATCTCAAGGTGAATTTTATTTCCTGTGACGATTTCCCAGGTAGGGTGTGTTTAATTTTGAAGCCTGAACATTTCCATTCCTTCTCTTTCACTCTCTTTCTCTTCTTTTTCTTTCTCTTCCTACTTTCCTAGTTTAAACCTTTCTTTATTTTATTTTTGTTTTCTTCATTTCTTTGTTTGTTCGTGTAGCTAGTTCTTGTGTGTTTGTCTCATTTATTAAACGCCATATTTTTCACAAGTGAGCGTCTCTGGGTACGTTCTTAAATGCAAAGTTCCTGCAATATTCAGTCTGAACTACTTGCTCTTTTAATTTAATTTACGGTATAAAGTAAGAGGGGGTTACGTCTTTCTTGGCCAGGGAGATACCCTTCTTATAGAATTAATATAAATTATACTGTCTGTTTGGTGGACGAACAGACAAATAAGTGTAATGTTAATTCCATTATCGTCAATTCAACTTAACTTAAATATTTAGGAGTAACTATAACCTGTTATAATTACTTATAAATATTCAATTTTCTTTGCGAGCTAAATTCGCTACACACATATGCAACAGAGATGCACAGCAGAAAGCAAAAGCAGAGATAAGCAAATAAGCATAGGGGTGCACAATACTCAAAAGAAAATGTGGGTGATACACTGCTTGTGCAACAACAAAAGGTGAATAAATTCACAACTCCATTCAACCCAATCCCACATCAGGTCATGAGCAAGAAATGAACAAGAAATGAACAAGAAATGAAGTAATGTGGAGTCTCCCACTGGAGTGAGGTACACACAAAATACTACTCATGTCAAAGAATTCAACACCAACAAAACAACGGATGTGGTAAATGAAAGTGAGCAATCAGATCTGGAGACAAGGAACTCTAAATTCCAAAGTGGATTTTTTAAACATACCAAAAAAGAACTAGACAATCGCCTGTGAAACTGTTATTATGAACTGATTATATCATGAACTGGCAGGAGCAAATTATTGAGATGTGGTTGGGTAACCTGTTTATGGTAACCAAAGAAAAAAAAATAGAGGTTCAATACCTGTAAGGGTTTAGGCCTGTATGTTTGCATAATTTGGTAAAACGTGAAGGAACAGATTTAACGGTTTGTTAATATGTTTTCAATGTCATGCTGATTGGTCTAATTGGCTTTCCCAAATTTGGCTTTTTCCCCTCCAGAGGGAGCTGCATGTGGTTGCTTGCATGTGGAACTGCCACAGAATTCGCCCCAAACTAATTCGCTCCAGCAGGAATGCAGTTTTTCCAAGTGGACAACCATTAATAATGTACTTCCTTCTTTGCCTCTTTGGCACTACAGACTACCTCATGACTGTATCCAAGTACACGCTTGTAAAGAGGAATGCCTGCCAAGAGGGCCACATCCATTTAATGAGACATTTTTTACATTTGTTGCCTAGTAATGTCAAATTATCTAAAACCACTACTCGAGAAGAAGCAATTGAATGTTCCCCTTTTTTTAAGAGCCTAGAAATTTTTTTTTACATAATTTGTTGTCACTTTTTTTTTTTTTTTTTTTTTTTTTTTTTCCTTTTTTTTTTTTTTTTTTTTTTTTTTTTTACCTATTGCTATTTGATTTTTTTTTCTTGTTTAGAAAAAAAAATCATATTTCAATGATGACATTTTTAATGGGTTTTCATGAATTAATGTTTATGTTTACATGAAGTAATGTTTATATATATATATAT
>MU527382.1:2638654-2685797 GCA_024362625.1 Silurus asotus
ATATATATATATATATATATATATTCTTTTTTAAAGTTATGTTTGTGAAAACATGATTTGTCATATCATCATTTTCATTTTTGTTAATTGTATTAATATTAATAAATTATTTAATTTTGTTAATATTAAAATTCATATTGTCCTAATAACAGTCATGGCTTTTCATGAAATTCTGTTTCTGATTATGAAAATACATTTTTTAAAAACAATTATATTTTTTTATTATAAAATGATCTATATTTATCAAAACATGATAAATGTTTTGTCATGTCAGTGTTTTGTTTTTCACTTACTTGCTGCACTTTTTAACAGTTTTCCATGAAATTATGTTTATGATAACCAAAATACATATTTTAAAAACAATTATCACATTTTTATGATTTTTTTTTGTCAAAACATGATTAATCATGTCACTTTTTTGTTTTTACATATTGCACTTTGTAATGTTTTTTCATGGAACTATGTTTATGACTATAAAAATACACATTTTCATAATAACTATTGATTTGTGTTATGAAAAAAGTCGTTTGTCAAACATGAAAATAAATTATCATTATATAAATATTAAATTAAAATAACTATCATATGTTTACTAACAAAAGTCATATTTTTGTCAAAACATGGTCATTTAAATTTTAATTTATTTTATATACATATTGCACTTTTTGACGGATTTTAAATTAAAATTATGCTTGTGAATATATAAAAACGGCTTTTTATGAAATTATGTTTTTGACTCTTTTGACATGTTTTAAAAACAATTATCATATTTCTATAAAAACGTGATGTATCATGTCATTGTTTAGTTTTTTGTTCACTTATTGCACATTTTAACGAAATTTCATGAAATCTTTCTGACTAAGAAAATAGATATTTTAAAACCAATTTTTTTTACCAAAATAATTTTTAGAAAAAAAGTTTGATTGTTGTCAAAAAAAATAATTTATAATTTTTCTTTATTGTTTTTTCACTTATTGCACTTTTTAGAGTTTTTTTATGTTTATGACTATGAAAATATATATTTTCCTAAATACTTGTTTTGTGTCAAAAAACTTTTTTTTTTTTAAAACAAAACATGACAAATCACACCACCATTTTCATTCTTTGTTTTGATAAAGGTCGAAGTTTGACAATGCGTTGCAAATGAAAAAAAGACGTTTTAGAGAGGCTGCAAATATGGGCATCAAAGGATAGTGAGGGGTCGAGTATAATACCTACATTTCTAACAGTAGCTGAGGGGAAAATCGTAGTAGCATCCAGATCAAGACTAAAGTCCACAGAGTTGTTTTTTATTAGAGATGGGGGACCAGTTATTAGAATGTCAGGGTTACCCAGATTCAGGCTAAGAAAATTTGAGTGTAGCCATTGTTTTAACTCGCTAACACAAGAGGAGAGTGAGGATTTTACATTAGGAGAATCTGGTTGACAAGCAGTATATAACTGAATATCATCAGCATAACAGTGATAACTAAAACTATGTCTACAAATAATGTTGCCAAGTGGCTAAATGTACAGAATGAATAGTAGTGGGCAAAGAACAGAGCCCTGTGGGACACCCTGTTTAAGTAAGACAGTAGGAGATTTGGAATTGTGTATGGAGATGTGATATTGCCTGCCCGTGAGATAAGAGGAAAACCAGGATAGTGCAGAGCCTGATATGCCAAATTCCGCTAAGCGGGAAAGTAAGATCTTATGACAGACAGTATCAAAGGCAGTCTAATAACAGAAGTATAGAGAGACTACCTGAGTCTTCAATGAGTAAAAGATCATTACCAACCTTTACTAGCGCAGTCTCCGTGCTATGCTGTTGGCAGAAGCCAGATTGAAAAATATCTAAGAGGGTGTTACCAGCTAGGAATGACTGCAGCTGAGAGGCCACAGCCTTTTCCATGATTTTTGATAGAAATGGCAGGTTGGAAATAGAGCGGTAGTTGGATAAGTCTGCCAGGTACAGATTAGTCTTTTTGAGTATGGGAGTAACAGCAGCAGTCTTAAGTGACACAGGTACAGTAGAGGAGATAAATGACATATTAATGAGGTGGGAGATGGGGGCAGAAATCGCCGATGTACAGTCTTTTAGCAGGAAAGTAGGTGCAGGACCAAAAGTGCATGATGAGGAGTTAGATTTTTGTATTACCTCAGTGAATAATGAGGAATTGGTTAGGGCTAGCGTTGTCATAGAATTATTAGCACATGCTTGGGTTAGTAATAGGAGTTCTGAGAAAAAGTCACTTTGTTGTTTAGGTGGTCTGTAAATTAATATAAGTACAACGGGATGTTTGACACCAAGCTTTATAACCATGTATTTAAATGTCGAGGTATGGTGAAAAACCAGTTTAGAGACAGTTAAAGACGCACAAAAAATGACAGCAAGACCACCCCCTTTACCAGTTGTACGTGGTTCTGACATATGTCAATATCCAGTAGGGGGTAAGCAGATTCAGCTGGATAAAATCATCTAGTACCTGCCAAGTCTCTGTGAGAAATAATATATCAAATTTATTGTCAGCTATTAGCTCATTCATGTAGGTGCCTTTGTCTGAGATAGTTCAACAATTTAGAAGGGCACAGTGTTTATTTGTTCCATTGACAGTAGGGGTGTGTTTAATCACAGAGTCAGTCATATTAATGTTGACAAGGGAGCGATGTCGATTATGATAACGTGCCGACTGTTTCATAGCCCTGCTACTGGACCAGATAGGGGGTATCGTAGATGATGATGACTGATGAAGGACGTATCTCCTTCTGGAAGAGCGATGTATATATCTTGGGCGACGAAGGATACCAGATGGGCGGCAAAGGTAATATGTCGCAGGGTTGAGGCGCCAGTGCCCGTTTAGAGCCACTAGCTCGCAGGGCCTGTATAAGATTTCCATTTGAGTGTTGAAGCCGAAAATAGCCAGAGATAGAGTAGTAAATGCCAAAAACTTTAACGTGCTGAGAAGAGCCATGGAAAAGTCAGCCAACAGCATTACCGCGTTAGCCAGAACCGAACCCAACCCAACATCAACAAAAGCACTACCTGACCAAATAGTATGCTAGCAGACAATCCACAAGTAGAGTGTTAACTCACCTTATAGTTAGTCAGATTGATGGTGGATCGAGAGGGTAGAGGGCTCGCGATAAACTAGAAACCAAACTTGTCTTGCCACAAAAAAACTCTCCAACACGAGTTCTCCAGCACGCCAAAGGCAAAAGATAACTCGCAAAAAACTCTCCAACACGCCGAAAGGCAAAAGATAACATCCAGACGTATGGAAATTCCTCAGATCGGGAAGTAATCCAAACAATAATTCCGAAACGTGAATTAACGCAGCAGGCAATGAAAACAAAACAAAAACAAAAACAAAACAAAACAAAACAAACAAAAACCCAGCATGTAGCAGGTCGTCACCTGTTTTCGAGATTTCACACTATGATTCTTACTCTGTAAATTAAAAGTTGCATAAACACTGCTCTGAAACTTGTAATCTTTGTATGGGCACTGTATCTTTTGATTTACTCTTCAATGTCTACTAAGCAAGTGTTCCAAAAAATCTGCTTCTATGGGGGGGGCGCTATCGAGCTTGTCATGGAGTAGGACGTGGTGTTAGGGGGCTCCGGTGGATTAATGTTGTAATTGTTGTTATTTCGAGCTTTTCGCTTTTGTTTTTGCTCTCAATCCCTTGGTCTACCATTCTTGTTTGTGTATTTAAGTCTAGAAGTAATTATGATGTCTGGTAAAACTTCTAAGACCCGTAGTGCGACTCAGTCCCAACTGCGGCCTGGTGCAACTGTTGCGGCCTCGCCTTCTCGTGATTCACCTCCGTGTGGAGGGCCCATCGTTTCACAGGCAGCTTCTAAGGCTGATATTGACTCGTTAAAGTCAGAGCTGCTGTCCTCTCTAAAGTCCGAAATCATCGAGGTATTTAAGACCGAACTACGTGCATTGGAACGTACTTTGGGAAACGATTTGCTGACAATAAAGTCGGAGCTGCAGGCGGTGAAGGCGCAGCTGTCCAATGATAGAGCTGCGAATGAGGCTGCGGTGCGGGAACTAAAGGGCACCGTGGCTGACATGGAGCGCTCACTTTCGGTTTGCACCGATGATATCGCTGTAATGCAACGTGACATACACCATCTTACTGCTGAGTACAATAAGCTGGAGACCAAATGTGAAGATCTGGAAGCTAGATCGCGGCGCAATAATGTCCGGATAATCGGTGTTCCTGAGGGGCCCAATAGCTCCACTACCGCGAATGTTGCCGTGCTGCTGAAGGAGGCACTGAGTCTGGAGAAGGAGCCGCTTCTGGACAGGTCACATCGCACTTTACAGCCCGTACCAAAACCTGGTGAACGACCGCGAGCCATTGTGGCTAAATTTCACTATCACAGCGAATGTCTGGATGTCTTACGGCATGCCAGAGAACTGCAGCGAATTCAGTTTGAGGGTCTGAACATTTCTATTTTTCCAGACCATACGGTAAAAACCGCAAAAGCACGGGCTGCATTTAACGAGGTGCGGCGGCAGCTCCGTGGCATTGAAGGTGTGCGGTACGGGTTATTTTATCCAGCGCGGCTGCGTATCACACACAATGGTGTTGGGAAAGATTTTCTTTCACCTGAAGAGGCCAGCGAGTATATAAAAACTTTCCAAAGTGTGTCTACTGTGTAAACATATTTTTTGTCGCGGATGGTCGTGATGTTTGCTCCTTGTTTTTCGTGACACTGCACTATTCACAAACTCCGCGTGGTGATGCTGGTCTTTGACTTTTTATTTATTTGTTGTTATTAATTTTTTTTTTGTTATAATTTTGTTTTTGGGAACTTATTTTCCTCTGGAAACTTTGTTTATATGTTAATGTAGACCGGGGATGGGCAGCAGTGAACTAGATATAGTTGCGCTTAATTTATGTTGTGTTTAATCTGCTGGAGCCTCTCTTTGTTTAGGATGGGCTTGTTCTCCGTGTCGTTAGCACATTTATTTGTGTGGGCGGCGATAGGTTTCTTTTTTGGTAGTTCATGTTGCTGTCTCCTGGGGTTATTGTTAGGTTGGGGACTCTACTTGTGTGTTGGGTATGTGTTTGTGTTTGAGTGTCTGCCGCGCGCGCACTGGGGTGGGGGGTTGGGTTATTCCCCCTGGCTTCACAGGTACTGTTTTTTCTTCCTTTTTTTTTTTTGGGTGAATGGCTGGCAATAATACGGATTCACTTTTAGCTGGCAGTGGTGCACCTATCCGGTTCCTTAGCTGGAATATTAGGGGTATGGGTAATCCTATTAAGCGGTCTAGGGTTTTTACCCATCTGAAACGCTTACGCGCCGAAATAGTATTTTTACAGGAAACACACCTCAGGGTCAGAGATCATCATAGGCTTCACCGTCCTTGGGTGGGTCAAACTTTCCACTCCAATTTCAATTCTAAGGCACGAGGGGTGGCCATCCTAGTAAATAGAAGCATACAGTTTTCGCCTACCCATACAATTGCAGATAGGAATGGCAGGTATGTCATTGTGGCTGGGATGCTGATGCAGACCAAGGTTCTGCTGGTTAATATTTACGCTCCAAACTTTGATGATCCTGATTTTGCAAATAGGTTAATTGGCAGTCTTCCCTTTGTAAATACCCATTTGATAGTTCTTGGCGGTGATTTGAATTGTGTTTTGAACCCTGTTTTGGATCGTTCTAGTTCTCGTGCTGCATCCCAATCTGCGATGTCTAAATCGTTCTCCAATTTCGTGTCACAAAACGGCTTGGTAGACCCATGGAGATGTCGCAATCCCGGGATAAAAAAATTCTCATTTTTCTCCCCGGTGCATCACTCATATTCCAGAATTGATTATTTTTTTATTGATAGCCGTCTCAATCGCTCCGTTGTATCTACAGATTATTTGGCCATTGTGATTTCTGATCATGCTCCTCTAGCGTTGGATATCCAATTCTCAACCCATAGACCTACACAATCTCCCTGGCGGTTTAATTCGCATCTCCTAGCAGACAAGGATTTCTGTGCGTCTATTTCTGAAGCTATTGATGAATTCTTGTTGTTTAATCGTCTTGACTCTACTCCATGCTCATTATTATGGGAGACTTTGAAAGCCTTTCTCAGGGGGCGAATCATTTCGTACTCTGCTTTCACATGTCGAGAGCACAGAGCTAAACTCAGGGACATCTCATCGGCTATCAGCCAACTCGATCAGAGCTACGCGTCCAACCCGTCTCCAGAGCTATACAAACAACGTGTTGAGTTGCAGGCAGAATTCGATCTCCTTTCCACTAGGGACACTGAATGTATGTTACTACGAACTCGTGGATCGTATTATGAATACGGTGACAAACCAAGCAGATTGTTAGCTCATCAGCTAAGACGGCAGGCTGCATCACGCCTAATACCGCAGATTAATAATGATTTGAATGTCACCGTTACCGATCCCATGGAGATCAATGCAGTATTTAAGTCGTATTACTCTGCTCTTTATAAATCTGAATGCCTTACTGATAGTAAGAGACTGGGTGATTTCCTTCAAGGTGTCGATTTTCCTGTTGTTGATACGGTCTCTGTAAAGGACTTGGACTCTCCACTATCTCTTGACGAAGTCAGAGCTTCAATAAAGGCGATGCAGTCTAATAAAGCCCCGGGCCCAGATGGTTTTCCGGTTGAGTTTTTAAAGAAGTTTATTGATAAATTGGCGCCGCTGTTACTTGGTGTGTTCAATGAATCTCTGGATCAGGGCGTGCTACCACCCACTTTCAATCAGGCCTCAATAGCCCTTCTCTTGAAGAAGGGCAAGGATCCCAACCTGTGCGGGTCGTACAGACCGCTGTCGCTGCTGAATGCCGACGTAAAAGTGCTGGCAAAAGTGATCGCGTCCCGGTTAGAAAATGTACTACCACGTATCATATCTATGGAGCAGACTGGATTCATTAAAGGGCGACATTCATTTTTTAATACTCGTACACTTTTCAATATAATTTACTCTAAGCAGTCATCTCCTCTCCCTGAGGTGGTAGTCTCATTGGATGCTGAGAAAGCGTTTGATAGAGTAGAGTGGGAGTACCTGTTTGCAATATTGAAGAAATTCGGGTTTGGTGATACATTTGTTTCCTGGATCCGACTCCTTTATAAATCTCCGCAAGCCAGTGTTCGTACAAATAATGTTAGCTCTGATTATTTCAGTCTTGGGCGTGGAACCCGGCAGGGGTGCCCACTGTCACCACTGCTATTCGCCCTTGCCATTGAGCCATTATCCGTTAAACTTAAATCCTCGTTAGCCTTTAAGGGTGTAACTCGCAAGGGGGCGGAATATAAGGTATCCTTGTACGCTGATGATTTGTTATTATATGTGACGGATCCTGCAGCCTCTATTCCTGTCGTCTTATCTATCTTGGGTGATTTTGGCTCTTTCTCGGGATACAAACTGAATTTTCCTAAGAGTGAGTGTTATCCGGTAAACAGTACTGCTCTACAACTTCAGCGTCTGAATCTGCCATTCAAATTCAACTGTTCAGGCTTTGAATACCTTGGTATCACGGTGACCCGTTCCTTACCCAAACTTTTTCATGCCAATCTCGCTCCGCTTGTGGCGGACGTGAAGTCGGATTTTCAGAGGTGGAGTAGTCTGCCTCTGTCTTTAACAGGAAAAATTAATGCGGTTAAAATGAATGTTCTGCCCAAGTTTCTTTATTTTTTTCAGTCGCTTCCACTATTTTTACCCAAGTATTTTTTTGATTCTTTAGATAGAATCATTAATTCTTTTCTTTGGAGTGGAAAACCGCCCAGAATCCGTAAGACTTTATTGCAGAGATGTAGGCTCAGTGGTGGGCTTGCTTTGCCCAATTTTCAAATATACTACTGGGCTGCACATATCCAAAAACTAAACTTCTGGTCCGATTCAGCGGAATCCACTTGGTGCAATCTGGAGCAACTGTCTTGTAGATCATCCTCTGTATCTGCTCTGCTTTGCTCACCTTTTCCGGTCAAACCATCTCAATATACTGACAATCCAGTCGTACTGAACACACTTAAGATTTGGTTTCAGTTTAGGCGTCATTTTAAATTTAGGGCTCTATCAGCGCTGTGTCCCTTGAATAGAAATCATTTGTTTCCCCCGTCACTTTTGGATTCAGCTTTCTCACTGTGGCACGAAAAAGGCATTAAGCAACTTTATAATTTGTACAAAGATGGCATCTTTAGAAGTTTCAGCAGCCTGTCCTTGGAGTATGGGCTGCCTACAGCTCATTTTTTTCGATATCTCCAAGTCCGCAGCTTTGTGTCTAAATGCCTTCCTAATTTTCCCTCAGTACCCCCCAAGCAACCTTGGGAGAGTTTAGTCATGTTTGCCCCACACCAGCGTGGTTTGATTTCCCGGATATACAGTTTTATTTTATCTCTCAATAGCTGTAATACAGATGAAACCAGGACCGCTTGGGAGGAGGAGTTGGGGCTGCAGTTTGGCGATGACCGGTGGGAGGAGGCTGTGGATAGAATACGGTCTACCACTTCCTGTGCCCGCCTCAGCCTCATTCAGTTTAAGGTTTTGTACAGAATTCATCTTTCCAAATCGAAGCAGGCAAAGATCTATCCTGGGGTTGAGGACAGATGTGACAGATGTCGTGCTTCCCCCTGTCATTTGAGTCATATGTTCTTTCTGTGCCCGAAATTACATGCTTTCTGGACAGGTTTTTTCAGCGTTATGTCTTCCATATTTGGAGTGCAATTGACGCCATGCCCACTAATCGCTATATTTGGGGTTACCGGCGAGTCGGTATCACTGAGTTCTGCACACAGAGATGTTTTAGCTTTCTCATCTTTATTGGCCAGACGTTGCATACTTCTACACTGGAAAACAATAGGTTGTCCTCCTATTTCTCGGTGGTTTGAAGACTTAATGTTTTTTCTTAAGTTGGAGAAAATAAAATATACCCTGAGGGGTTCTACTGGCACCTTTTTTTGCAGGTGGCAGCCTGTTATTTCTTATTTTAGGAGACTACGGGTGCTACCTGGTTAAAAATCTAAAGTGGTCAAAATTGGACTGTATGCGGGACCTTTGTTTTGTTTCTTCAGTTGTTTAAGCAGGGGGATGTGGGGTGTGTGCGTGCGTGCGCGTGTGTGTGTGTGTCTTTGTCTGGGGTTTTGTCTGTGTTTTGGGGGGTGGGGGTGTTTTCTTTCTGTGTTTGTTTAAAAAGGAAAACTGAGGATTTCTGTTTACATTTTTGTATCTGTCAATGTTGATTTTTCAATAAAAAGAATTTTGAAAAAAAAAAATCTGCTTCTATGCAGGGCTCAGAAAATTCACAGTGCTGACAAGTAAGTGTATGTGGTGCTATTTTCCGATCGTGTTTTTTTGCATGAACTTTTGACAGATGAACTTTCAAGCTACTAATGGAGATGAACGTACAAAGACAATTGTGGTGTAGGCATGGAAAGGGTACAGTTTTTGTATGACCACCATGTTTCAAACGGTAATGTTTGAGAAGTCCCCCTCTTTTTTCAGAGTTAAAAATGCAATACTTACATTTCCACATGTTCAAAGTCTGAACAGGAAACACAACATGTCTGAAAGATTTGTAATGATGACTGGGTGGTTATTAGTGTTAACTCAAGATTGCTTGTTATTATAAAATATAAAATTTCAGTTATTAGTGTTAACTCAAAATTACTTGATTATATATGTAATGAAAGAATTAGGGTTTACAGTGTTCTTAAGAATAATTAATTAAAAAGTGAAAAAATATAATAATGAAAATATAAATTTGTATATTCATTTGCATAATTAAAAGATTATTAAAAAGTGGAAGAAGAGATCGAAAACTGGTGACGACTATTTAAATTTTAACCAAAATATGACTGTTTTTTATAAAAAATTATGATAATTATGAAAATATAAATGTTTATATTCATTAGCACAAGTTCATGAAAAAAACGTTAAAAGGTTCAATAAGTGAATTAAAAACGAAAAGGTGACATGACAAATCATGTTTGGACAAGAAATATGATTTTTGTTCATAAAAAATATGATAGTTATAATAAAAATTATGAATTTTTATTTTCCTAATAATTATTTGATGTAAAACTGTTAAAAGGTGCAATAAGTGAACAAAAAATGAAAATGGGCATTGACAAATCATGTTGTAACTAAAATGACTTTTTAAAAAAAAATATGATAGTTATCATGAAAATATAAATTACCATTATCATAATTTTCAAAAAAATTCTGATAGTTATTAAGAAAATTTGAGTTTTTTAATTAATTTGCATAATTTAAAAATCTACTCAATAAAAATGAGACAACAGATTACAAGCAATATTATTAATTAAATCTCACAAGGTTTGGTATTAAGTAAATATTAATTAAATGAGTCCCTTAATAGTTATCCATTTAATATGAGTAGATTTGAATAAAAAACAGGACAGAATTAATTATAACCTAAACAAAAATATTGAGTAGATTTGAAAATCTAAACTCCCTAATGTGTAAATAGTACTAATAAAAATTAATTTAATTCTACATATCATACAGTGCCCTCCACAATTATTGGCACCCCTGTTTAAGATGTGGTCAAAAAAATGCTCCTTTTTATTTTAAACAACATAGAACCCAAATGCAAAAAAAGAGAAAAATCCAACCTTTTATTTAAGTACATTACTTTGGTGGTAAAAAAATCACACATTTAGAAAAAAAAAAACCTTGAAATCATGTGTGCCACAATTATTGGCACCCCTGATGTTAATACTTTGTACAACCTCCTTTTGCCAACAAGACAGCACTTAATCTCCTCCTATAACATTTCACAAGATTGGAGAACACAGAGAGAGGGATTTTTGACCATTCTTCTTTGCACAATCTTTCTAGATCATCCAGTGTCCTGGGTCCTCTCTTATGCACTCTTCTCTTTAGCTCGCCCCACAGGTTTTCGATTGGGTTGAGGTCTGGGGACTGAGATGGCCATGGGAGGACCTTGAGTTTGTGACTGCTGAACCACTTTTGTGTAGATTTTGCCACATGTTTTGGATCATTATCCTGCTGAAAGACCCAATGACGACCCATCTTCAGCTTTCTGGCAGAGGCCATCAGGTTTTTATTTAAAATATCCTGGTACTTCAAAGCGTTCATAATGGCATGCACCCTAACAAGGTTCCCAGGGCCTTTGGAAGAGAAACAGGCTCACAGCATCAAAGATCCTCCACCATACTTCACGGTGGGCATGAGGTGCTTTTCGGCATACTCATCTTTCGTTTTACGCCAGACCCACTTAGAGTGTTTGTTGCCAAAAAGCTCAATCTTAGTCTCATCTGACCAAAGCACACGATCCCAGTTGAAGTCCCAGTACCGCTTAGCAAACTCCAGACGTTTAGTGAGAAAAGTCTTTTTCCTTGCATGCCTCCCAAACAGCTTGTTGGCATGTAGAGAGCGTCTGATGGTTGTTTTGGAGACTCTGTGACCCCAAGATGCCACTCTTTGATGCAATTCTGTGACGGTGAGCTCTTACCATCCTCCTCACTGTGCGTTGTGGCAAGATAAACTTGGGACCTCTTCCAGCCTTGTTTGTCACTGTTCCAGTTGTTTTAAACTTCTTAATGATTCCTCTGACTGTAGATACCGGCAAGTTAAGGCGAGTGGCTATTTTCTTGTAGCCATTGCCTGACTTATGAAGGTCGACACACATCTGCCTTACTTGAATGGTGTGTTCTCTTGTCTTTGCTATGTTGACAAATGGATAAGAGAATTAGGCCTCTGTGTCACGTCATATGTATACCCCCGGGAAACAGGAAATCATGAATTACTAATTAAAAGTCCCTAGATACCCTGTCCAACCTTAGCAACTACAGAAAAATATATATATAAAAAAAAACCAATTAAATTTTTCAGAGGAATTGTTAGGGGTGCCAATAATTGTGGGACACATGATTTAAAGTTTTTTTTTTTTTTTTTTTCTAAATGTATGATTTTTTAACCACCAAAGTTATGTACTTAAATGGAAGGTTGGATTTTCTCTTTTTTTGCATTTGGGTTCTATGTTGTTTTAAAAAAAAGGAGAATTTTTAGAAGTCCACGACCACATCTTAAACAGGGGTGCCAATAATTGTGGAGGGCACTGTAATTGAGTAATCATCATCTACAATAATCTGCACATTGATTTGAATTTAATCAATGCAATTAATTAAATCAAAATATTCCTTTCTTATAAATAATATAGCCCAGAAATTACAGAACTTAAATATTTAAATAAGAATTTTATTAACAATTAATCACTTTTGTGCTTTGGACACATTGTAGCACATCATTGTACACTGCAACCACAGTCTCATTTCAAACCAGAACTTTGAAAAGGACAAAATGCTGTACTTTACATAGCATCATGACAACAGCCTCTGCACTTAGACCCTCACATTGATTGAGGAAAAACTCCCAAAAAAAAACCTTTTTAACAGGGTTAACCCTTTTTAATACATCTAATCGCTCACTGTGAATCCTCCGGATAATTCACTATTGTATTCACACATTGGGTAATTCAGAAATGACACAGACTTTGTACTATAGAGCTGTCCGGGTTAAATCCATTTAATGTCATATTTTAACATTTGTGTTCACACATTTATCTTCTTCAGGTGATGTCTTTAAAATTTCAAGCTTGCAGTGCTTATGTAAAAGGGGCTAATGGATTATCACAGATTCATAAACAGTACATTTTCTACTTTAAAGCCATTATGAAGCTCTGCCTTGTGGTCTAACAAAGCTTTATACATTAAGTAAAGCAGGCATGTAAAGTACGATCAGAATTGATAGGTGCCATGTGTTTACATTTCTAAATTACAGAAACACCCTTTTTTTTTTTTTTTTTTTTTTTTTTTTTTGGTTTTTTTTTAGGTGATTGACTTATCAGTTGTTGCATTCCTCCCCAGGACTTCGTGCACTCTTCAATTGAGAGGACCAGAGAGGTTGTTATTCGGTGTCTTATAGAATACCTTGGAGAACAAGGGGGACATCTTATCAAAGACTTCAACGTAGGTGAACTTAATTTACATCAACTTAATTCAAGGACCAAATTCCCTCAATTCCTCAAGTAGGTGCTTGGTCCAGATATGTGACCTTTATATGTAAATTAAATTGATGAATAATTTTTTCAGAATTTCTTATATCTGAATATTTTTTGATAATGCCAAAAAAGGTCTTAGGTCTTAAATTGACATCTTTATGGTCTTAAAATGTCTTAAAAAGGTTTTAAATTTGACTTATTGTAATCTGCATGAACCCTACAAAACAAAAACATCAAAAAAGAGAAGAAAACAAAACAAAGAACAATTGGACCCCAAGGCCTGCGAGAAAATTAAATCTAATAAAATAGATTTGTAAGCTACGAAAACAATAATAAATGATTGTTTCTTAACAGGAATTACACAATCCAACTTACTTGAAAAGGGTCAAACAGGGCCGGCCAGCGGTCCTTCATGGCTCGAACAGTTGGACACAGATTGATGATTTCATGTCGTCTAAATGGCAAATGTTTTGCTCATTTGGTCTTTGACTACATTTTCATTGTTCTCCTTTTTGACTCTGTGACCAGCTCTTCCCTTACTTTCTCCAAGCTTTGCTCATTTTCACCGGCTGGGTAGGGTGGCAGATAATTGACCTCTGCTCTTTTTTGCCTTTTTCACATTTTTTGCAGACTTCTTGTCAGCAGGGCATTTATGTTTTAGAGCACTGCATGTAACATTTGGAATACCAAAACCTCTTAACTTGGTTCTGTAGTTAGCCATCTTGTATTTAATACTATTCTGCCAACCAATGGCGCCTGAAGAGCTCCCCGGATCCTTCAGACATGGATGTGCCTTGATAAGTGCTTCAGCGACAGAAAGACGATTCTGGATGATGGATAGGGAGTGTATGTATAAATGGACTGAGCTAGCTTTTCAAGTATGTCCGATTTGATGTTTGGCCTAGTCAGCAGTGTGCCTTATTTTCTATAAACTTTATTTGCTCTATCAAGAATCATTTCAGATTCAACAGAGAATCGTGGAATAATGAAATCAGTTGGCCATGGTTTCTTTTGTAGGCTGCTGCTTGCTGACATGATAGTTGAGCTTTTAGATGATAAATTACATGAGCCACAGGAGTCTTGCACAGTGGAACTTGTGGAGGCAGGATCATGGGATTGCTCTGAGGTGAAACTTTCATCATTGAGTGGTAATAGGTACAAATTGAGAACAACTGGATTGATTGTTACAACCTTAATTGTGGCTTTGTGTGTAATTTCAGCAGTGGAGTTGAGAGTAAAAAAGTAATCAAAATTTGGATCTAAATACTGCAAGCTGAAGTCGTCGGGTTATACGATGGCCAAGTTCAGTTACTCCATTGTCTCTGGTATTCCGGATGGAAGAGTCAGTTTTTCTATTCTGTAACCAAAGAGGACTCGGAGCACTGCTGAATCCATGTCAGGTGGCCTAGTGAGAAGAAAACAGTCTTTAAAAAAAATAAAAGGTTATACCTCCATTAAGCACCAAAATTACTCAAACCCTCAAAAACAAGTTATGTGTGGGCATCCGTTTTTTGTAAATAAGCTAATTCAAAAAATCACCAACACCCTAATGAACCCCATTGTTTTTTTAAGTGTGTTAGTGATGACTGTAAGCGGACATTTTGCACTTACACGGCTTTTAAAACTAATTTCTATCGCCATCACAATGAGTCTGAACCCTCTGTTACTAGAACCCTTGTTTCAGAATTAAAAAGCATCATGTCGCTGTGTGACCGCCAGTTTCATACCGTTAAAGAACTTATACACCACTTAAAAGAGCATATAGTGGAGGAGCGACCTGTTGTGTGTCCTGTAACAGGTTGTAAAAAAAATGTTCACTGTAAAAATCATCATTTACTGCAAATATGTCCAGGAAACAGAGAGCATGTTCGATTGATAGCATAAGTGACATTTAAAGGGAAGCTATTTTTCAGTCTTCCTTCGCCACTGCACGTGAAGATGCTTCCCAGAGCACGAATGATGCAACACCTGAAGACAGGGAATTACCACAGAATTTCAGTGAATCATTTATTAGGACTGTGTGTTTATTCTACCTAAAATTGCAAGGGCAGCTCCTGCTTCCAGCTTCAACAATACAGACAATTGTTAAAGAGATGCAGAATGTACACAAGTCGGGACAAGATTACACTTTCGGTAAACTACATTCACTTTTGAATGATGAAATATGTCTAACAGATGATATTGTTAGGAAAGTCTGTGAATGTGTAAAAAATTCAGATCTGTTCTCTTTCTGTCATCAGGGACCACTGAGAACAGCATATTCAAGGGCTCAAACATTTAAGAAAATGTTCCAATACATAGAGCCTAAAAAAGTGTCATTAGGCAATGATGAAAATCTGACACAAAGGTTTGCATACTACATACCTGTGATACAAACTTTAAACAATCTTTTGGAATCAGAATTATGGAAGTGTTCAGTGTCAGAAACATCTTGTAAAACAGACTTAGATGATTTTGGTGGCAAAAACTTTAAGTGCAACCATTTCTTCCTTGAAAATCCAAAATGCCTAAAAGTAATTCTTTACCATAATGCTTTTGAAATTGTCAATCCACTTGGTTCTGCTAAGAAAAAGCACAAAGTAGTTGCAGTGTACCTTTCAGTAGTAAATTTACCTCTGCATGTACGGTCCAATACTGATCCTATGTCACTTGTCTTGTTATGTGCAGAGAAAGATCTTAAACAGTTTGGAAGTGCGAAGGTTTTCTCAGAGCTATTAGTGGATTTAAAAGATTTGGAGGAAAACAGAATAACTGTAGGTAGTGAAACAGTCAAAGGTGCTCTGTATTATATTGCGGGTGATAATTTGGGTTCACACAGCATTGGTGGATTTACTGAAAATTTCAGTCATTCTCAATACTTTTGCCGATACTGTGAAATCACACAAAGTGAATTTTAAAGTGATGACCCAACTGTTTGTGGTCCACAGCGCACCCCTGAAAGTTACGATTCTGCAAAAAGTCATTGCTGCTTGGAAACTGAGATGTAAGTCATGTTTTGCAGAACAGAATACTACTAGTGCCCAAACTTGCTTGGCTAAAACATTTAAAAGGTAATCAATATAAAAACATTTACATTGTGTTATTGATGATTCCTTTTTGTGTGTTTTTTTGCAGGCCAGACTCTTGAAACCAGCAGCTCATCTGTTGGTTTATCACCAGGACATCCCACACCCTTGCAGTCTTTTTCACCCAGTAGTTCACAATCATTCTATTCCAGCAGCTCCCCTTGCCTTGATATTGACTGGGTGGATACCTTTCTGATACCGTGGGAGAAGTTCCCAGATGAACTGATGCAGGTATTGGAGAGAGAAAAACGACCAAGTCCAAGAATGCGAAGAGAAATGGTCCGGATTTTGGTGACTGAGATGATGCGAAAAGGTTCTGCCCAAAGTAGAAGGCATTCTACTGAAGTTGCCAAAAAGATGGTGTCAAAATATCCTAAATCTCTGCAAGATGTAATATAGGGAGATGTGAGTGTACCAGGATACTATTCTTTAGTTAAGCAGTTGCAATATAGGATTAAAAATGTGAAGCGATCTACAACCCCTAAAATAAGAAAACGAAAGCATTGTGTTGATGAGTCTGACACAGTCGAAATACCTCCAGAGCAGAGGGCAACAATCCAGGATACTTACTGGTGCATTAACTGGGATGTAAAATTCATGCCCCTTGGAGAGACCCCTGAGAGCCTGCAGGAAAAGAAAGAAAACCTGAAGATGATGTCTCAGCATCCTACTGTAAATCTACAAGATATTAAATGTCTAATGAATTTGACTTTCTACACACAGTGTAAACAAGTCAACCAGGGGAAAAAATATAAAAAGCCTTTTGGAAGGGTGGCCATTTTGGTTCAATGAACTTGGCATGGCAGTTCACTTCAGGGAACTTACTGGAATTGGTCTTCAAGAAACGTTCACATGAAATCTGGATTTGAAGGGCAAACGACTCTTAAACTACTTAAATACTGTTGGTGTGAAGAAAAACCAAAAAGTTCTTACAGGCAGTGACAAAACTTTAAGTGATGAGGGGGAGCTAATTTGTTACTCTGAAGATGTAAAACAAATGTTGCTGCTTTTGCTGTCTTACTTTAACGAGAAAGAAGATGCAATGTTCTGCTACGTGTAGGACACATGCCTAGCAGGGGAAGTAGAGATGAACCACGTTTATTTTACTCCAACCATTGTTGTGTGTGGTAAGTAATATTTTTCACCCATTTCTTTCAGTTTATCTGGTATTTCTTTTTATCTGTAATTTCTTTTTATAAATGTAATTAAAAAAAAAATTCCTCTTAGGTCAGTCCTGCTTTTCTTCAAAGGGGGTTATGTTGTGTGTGGATCAGAACATTGTACTCAAAAAAAAAAGCATCACCTCTTTCATCACTGCCTTCTGCTTGATGTTTGGGAGCTATTATTGCCTTAATATTCATTACCCATCAGAACTGTCATCAACTCTGGAGTTTTTGCAGAGGTAGGTCTTTTTGGATAAACTTTATATGATTCTTACTTTTTTGATATGAAACACATCTAAGGTAGCTCCTGCAGTGGTTTGGGGGCTAGGGCCCTTGTCACTTTGACTGTTTCACTAATTTCACTTTACAATACGATTTCGTTGGTAACATTAGTTAACTATGTTAGTATGAACTAACAATCAATAATACTTTTATTACATTTATAAATCTTAATATTCATTTCTAAATGTACTTATGTTTCATAATGTTGTATCTGTTAACATTAATTAATCCACTGTGAACTAAATTGAACAATGAACAATTGCATTTCTAATTCAATTGTAATAGAATTAACATTCATGATTTGTTTAGGTTAATGCATTAACAACTAATGTGTCATTAGTTGATGTTAATTCATTCATCACAAACTATGAGTAGTACATTTTACATAATTTATTGACCTTTGTTAAAAGATTATTCATCAAATAAATTAAAGATTGTGAAGTTGTTTTTGATCACTTTTTTTCTGCTTTACCAAGGTGTTTTTTCTCCATTAACCCGGAGAAGGGCACCAAAGTTGAGAAGACAAACACTGCTCGTCTTCCCATCAACCCAAGTGTTCTTACATTGATTCAGGAACTTTCAGATCATGAGTGGCGTGATGTCTGAATATGGACTAATGTCAGTCAGTTTTCTGACTTGAGACACACTCAACTTGAAGGACAGTTTCACCTTTTATGCCCAGTTATTTCAGATTAAGAGGCAAGTAAATGTTTCAACTAATATTGTTAAAGATGCATTCAGTTTGTATACAGCTGCTACAGAATCATGATTTCTTTTGTGATTATTGAGTAGCATTCCTAAATTTTACCCACTTGTTTGCATACCCTGTTCCAGCTCCAATGAGAGAATCATTAATTAGTCGCATTCTCTTGATTGTATTGTGTATAGACAGTAGTACACAGTACGAATTTATGTTAAGAAATAAGAGATGTATTTTTGCTGTTTTGTGGTTAATAAATCCTTCAAGGCATATTAATGGGTTTTTTTTGTTGTTTGTTTTTGCTTTCATTACTTTATATTTTAAGAGATATCTACTTTGGTGTTTAAGTTTTTACATCCCTAATCTGTGTACACTGGGTTGCAGTTTTTCAAAGTCAATTGTCTATAAGGTGGTGCAGTTTAAAAGTGCTTGCAAAATTTTATATTAAAATGTACAGTTTTAAATTGTAATGTATTTTTTTTACGTAATTACGCTGCAAATTTTTTTCTGTGAAAACAACAACAATTTTTTCACAAGTAAATTTTACAGGACATTTTTGTATTTTGTACATAAATATTCTGGGAAGTGTACAGTTTTAAACTGTAAATACGTGTACATTTTTACTGGATATCTTTGTATTTTATACATAAATATTCTGGAAAGTGTATAGTTTTAAACTGTTTTAAAGTCTACATTTTTAGTGTATTTTTAGCTGAATTATTTTGCCAACCACAGCTGCCAAATTTTTTTTGTAAAAATGACAGAGACTCAAAGCACTTTTGTACGTCACTCTGGATAAGGGCGTCTGCTAAATGCTGCAAATGTATATAAAATATAAAAGTAATATTTACAAAATAACTATCCGATTTGTATACGAATGTTGTCAAATCATGATTTGCTATGTCGCCTTTTCATTCCTGTATTTAAGATTTTTTTTTACCAGTTAAAAATTAAATTAAAATTAAATATCATTCAAATGTCATATTTTAGTCAAAACGATTTTTTATGTATTTAGTTTTTTGTTCACTTATTGCAATTATTAGGGAGTTTTCATAAAATAATGATTAAGAATATGAAAATTTATTTTCTTATATTAATCATATTTTTATAAAAACATTTTTAGTTAAAACCTAATTTGTTATGCACCCATTGTCGGTTTTTGATTATTTATAGCACTTTTAAATGTTTTTTTTTTTTTTATATGAAATAATCATGGAAATTTATATTTTCATAATAACTAATAATGTTTCTTATGAAAAAAATCCACATTATTTGTCAAACCATGATTTGTCATGTTACAATTTTAATTTTTTTGATTGTCGATGTTTTATTGCACCTTGTAACGTTTCTTTTTATAAAAATCTGATCATGATCATGAAAACTTTCATTATAACTATTAGGGTTTTTTTTTTATTAAAAAAAAGGCAATTATTTTCTGAAAACATGATTTATCATGTCATCTTAATTTTTTTTTTGTACTCTTTACCATTTTTGATATTAAGCTTATGAATAAAAACAAATTCTATTTTTAAATTGAAAAAAAAAAATCAAAACATTATTTTTCATGTAAATTTTCATTCCCATATTAGTCTTTTAAAAAGTTATTGATAAAAATTATGTTTATAAATATATAAAATTCGTTTTTATATTAACCATCAGACAAAAAAAATCACATTTTAAATAAAACATGATTTTTTAAAGTAATTTTTTGTTCACTTTTTGCAATTTTAGGGAGTTTTCAAGAAATAATTTCTTTATTTTCATTAAAACATGATTTGACATCACTGATTTTATTCAATTACTTCACTTCTAAACGTTTTTTTATGCAATTGTTTTTCAGTATCAAAATTCATATATTTTTTAAAAAAAGTAATGTTTTTGTCAAAGCATTGTCCTCACCTTTTTTCATTTATGTGTTTTTTTTTCATTTCTTGAAATTAAGATTATGAATAGGAAAATAAATGGTTTCATAATCATATTTTTATTAAAGAAAAATTGTCAAAACATGATTTATTATTTCCCCTTTATTCTTGTACTCTCCCCCTTCTTGTACTCTTTACCATTTTTTATTGAGCTTATGAATAAAAAATATCAATATTTTCAAAATAACTATGACATTTGTTGTCAAAACCTGATTTGTAATTTTCATTCCTGTATTGAAAATTATGTTTATGTATATAAATATTCATATTTCTATATTAACTATCTTACAAAAATGTCATGTTTGATTCAAGTCAAAACATGATTTTTCATGTCATTTTTTTTTCACTTATTGCAATTTCTGAAGTTTTCAGAAAATTATGCTTCTGAATAGAAAAATAAATGTTTTCATAAATTATATTTTGTTGAAACTTAATTTGTCAAGCCACCATTGTCATTTATTGATTGTGTACAGCACATTTTAACGTATTTTTTTAAAATAAAATTCTGCTAATGAACATGAAAATTAAAATTTTATAACTATTAATCTTTCTTTGAATAAAGGCATATTATCTGTCAAAACATGAGTTGTCGTTACCATTTTTGTTTTTTAATTCATTTATTGCAACAGTTTATTTTTATCAAATTCTGATAATGAATAGGAAAATATGTTCATAATAGATATTAATTATAAAAAAAAAACAGCATATTTTTTTGTCAAAACATTGTCATGTCAGCTTTAACTATTAACTTTTTGCACTTTTTAACAGTTCTTTATAAAATTATTATTATACATTTTAAAATTTTCGAAAAAACTACAAACTATTACTTCTCACATATAAAGCACTAAATGGTTTGGCTCCCATTTATCTATCCAGTCTTTTAACACGCTACAATCCGCCACGCTCCCTGAGATCTCAAAACTCTGGGCTTCTAGTAGTTCGTAGAATAACAAAGTCCACTAAAGGTGGTAGAGCATTTTCACATTTAGCTCCTAAACTCTGGAATAGTCTTCCTGACAGTGTTCGGGGTTCAGACACACTCTCCCAGTTTAAGTGTAGATTAAAAACATATCTTTTTTAGCAAAGCCTACACATAACACACATCACATCATAACCTTGTGCTCCAGAACATCTGATCACATGCACATTATCAACTTGTGCTGTTAATATCATGAACAGCAGCTACGCTAATTCCTCTCCACTGCTTCTCTTTCTCTCCCCATCCCGAGACACCCTGAGGTTGGCCAGCTCCAGTCACCTCCCACCTCTTGGTGATTACGGACCTTTGAAGAAGTAGATGCCGAACTCGCAAACATCCCGAACCATCTAGAGACGTACCAGTGTCAATTGGATCCCGCTACATGTGTGGAGTTTTGACATTGGACCTCCTGGAGTGTTAAGGCTCTGGCATGGAGAAGCTGATGCTGGATCTGTGGTGATCAAAAATGCTGAGCTTATAAAACTAGGAGCTACTAACCATAAAGACTGTTTAAGACTGCAGAAAGAACATCACTTATAATCTTATACTCCAGTAATCATGTTAGTTCTCACTGTCCAGTGTTCTGTATTGTTGGAAAATTTATGATCAAACTCTTGATGTCACCCAGATGAGGATGGGTTCCCCTTTTGACTCTGGTTCCTCTCAAGGTTTCTTCCTCATAACATCTAAGGGAGTTTTTCCTTGCCACAGTCGCCACGGCTGCTCATCAGGGACAAATTCGCACCATTCACCATCACTGTTGATTTGTGTAAAGCTGCTTTGAGACAATGTCTGTTGTGAAAAGCGCTATACAAATAAACTTGACTTGACTTGACTTGACTAAAATTCATATTTTAACAATCATATATTTATTATAAAAGTCATATTTCTGGCAAAACATTATTTATCATGTCACCATTTTTTTTTTATTTGTCTTGTACTTTTAAAGTTTTTTTCATTAAGCTTATAAGTAGAAAAATATATATTTTAAAAGAAACTATTTGTATACGAAAATTTGTTGGCTAAACATGATGTCACCTTTCCATTCCCGTATTAAACATTTTAACAGTTTTTCATAAAATTGTCAAATCACGATTTTTCATGTTATCTTTTTATTATCACTTATTGCAATTTTCTAGTAGTTTTCATGAAATAATGCTTCAGTAAATGAAAATAATCTTTTTCATATGTATCATATTTTTACAATAAAAATATTTTTTTTTGCCAAAACTTAATTTGTTATTCCACCTTTGTTGGTTTTATCTTATTTATAGCACCTATATCTAATAATATATCATTCTGATAATGATGAATAAAATTAATATTTTCATAATAACTATCTTCATGATGTGGTAAAAAAAAAAAAAAAAAGTAATAGTAACAAAGTAAAATACACAAACAGCATGGACTTGACAAATATTCTTTTACATGTTTATGATGTGATATAACAAAACAAATCATGTTTTGACAAAAAACTTTTTCATGCAAATAGGATGGATATTATGAAAATTAAAAATGTTGTATTCATAATCATAATGTCAAGAAAACTGTTAAAAACTGTAAAAAGTGAACAAATCAGGTGTGGAAAGTCATAATTCATTCAAAACGCATCAACACCTCATGTTTGGCAACACCGTGTATGCTGTTAAGAATAAAAGAATAATAAAATGATAATAAAATGTGATTCCGCAAATCTCAGCCTCATAGACGACAACAGGATTAGTGAACAAAGCCATATTTGCACATCCATCATGCACTTAGGACAATTCTTTTACGCTTATGATGTGATTATACAGAACAAACCATGTCTTAAAAAATCTGACTTGTCTTGAAAAATCTTTTTCATAAAATTTGTGTCAAAAAATCTGACAGTTTTAACTTTTTTTCTTTAAAAACGTGAATGTTATTAGGATAATATGAATTTTCATGCTATTAAGAATTATTCATGAAAAAAGTTAAACGAGTTAACAAAAAATGAAAAAGTGACGACATTGTTTTTTTTCGTAAAAATAATAGGTATGAAAATGTGAATTTTTATATTTATTAGCGAATTTAATAAAAATTGTTTAAAAGTGAAGGAAAAACAAAAAGGTGCCATAACAATTTGTTATTAACCAAAAATGCAAAAAAAACAAACAAACAAACAAACAAAAAACTTAAACAAAGATAGTTATTATGAAAATATGAAATGTCATGTTATTAACCAGAATTTTAATTTGAAAAAAGTTTAAAAGTTCAATAAGTTAACAAAAAATGAATGTTTCACAAAATTATAATTTAATTTAGTAGGAAATCATATTATGAAAATATGAATTTCTTTTTAATTAGCGATTTAAAAAAAAGATTATAACAAATAACAAAAAGTGACAAGAACAATCATGTTTTCACATAATACTTTATTTCATAAAAAATCATAGTTATTATAAAAATGTTCATTTGTATATATCCATTAGCATAATAATTATAGTTTTGATTAAATTGTTACTTTTTTGTAAAAAAAACAAAACAAAAAAAAAAACGCGATAGTTATTTTAAAAAATAGTAATTTCCCTGTTTTTATGAATAATAATTCATGAAACATTTTTTAAAAGTGCAATGGGTTAACAAAAACAAAAAGTTGCCAAAACAAATAATGTTTTGCCTGAAATATTACTTTTTCCTCAAAAAAAAATTCAAATATTACTTTTTATATTAATTAGCATAATTTAGATTTTTTAAAAAAACTATTAAAAAGTGGAATAAGAGAACAGAAAGGTGATATGACAAATCAAATTTGGCAAAGATATGACTGTTTTTCATAAAAAAATATGATAATGAAAAGAAATGTTTATATTCATTTGCACAATTTCAATACTAACCGTTAAAAGTTGCAATTTTTAAAAGAAAAACTAAAAGATTGCATGAAAAATCATGTTTTGCCAAAGAATGACTTTTGTTCATAAAAATATTATAATTTTTATGAAAATATGAATTTTCATGTTTTCAAGAATAATTTCTTGTAAAAGAAAAACAAAAAGGTGGCATGACAAATCATGCTGTAACTAAAATATGACTTTTCTCCCGTTAAAATGTGTTAATAAGTGAGAAAACAAAAACAATTACGTTAAAAAAGTTTTCATATAATTAATTATTAACTTTAGTTCATTTAATAAAAAAGATAGTTATTATAAAAACATAAATTTTCATATTCATTAACAGGAATCCATGAAAAACCATGACAAATCAAGAAATGCCATTACAAATCATGATTTGACTAAGATATGACTTTTTTTTTTCTATAAAAACAAAAACAAAAGATAGTTCTTAAAATATCAATAAACTTTGATATTACATTTTTTTTTTAAATCTGATAATTATGAAAATAAGATTTTTTAAAATTTATTTGCAAATTGAATTGAACATTTTTAAAAAGTTCCATAATTGAACAAAAACATTATGGCAATTGTAAAGGTGCCATGACAAAGCATTTTGTATCCAAAATATGACTTTTTTTCCATAAAAATAAACATAGCTATTATGAAAATGGGAATAACAAGGTAAGACGACAAATAATATTTTGACAAAGATATTTATCTTTGTCAAGATATATATTATTTTTCATAAAAAAATTAGTTTATGAAATGTCATGTTCTTAAGCATAATTCATGAAAAAACTTTAAAAAGTGCAACAAGTTAATGAAACACAGAAAAGTAAGATGGCAAATCATGGTTTTCCAAAAATAAATAAATAAATAAAATGTTCATAACAATATAATTATGAAATTATAAATTTGTATATTAATTTGCATCATAATAATATGATTTATAATAAAATAATTGTTTGTCAAAACTTAATTTGTTATTCCACCATTGTTGGTTTTCGATTATAGCACCTATAAATGTTTTTCTGCTTTTTTTAAATTTATGAAATACTGCTAATAAAATAAAAATTAATTTATTTTTGTCAAAACATGATTTTTCATTTCACCATATTTGTCTTTCCTTCATTTATTGCACTTTTTAACATTTTATTATAAAATTATGCTTTATTTTTCATTATTATAGATTTTATGAAAAAAGTATTTTTTTCAAAATATGATTAGTCATGTGTATGTGTGTGTGTGTGTGTGCGTATCTCTCTCTCTCAGAGGTTATTGAAAGAGCACTTTTCAAGCGAATTGAAAATTGTCAAAGAATTTCAAGCAAAAAATACTCAAAGCTTCACGAATTGAGTGATCTTTTTATGGAAATAGAATCAGCCAAAGCTGATGGATACCTTCCAGGCCTGTCATATCTGGACACAGCTAGGGTTACCAATCCCATAGTTCAGAATCTACCATTTAATCTGCAAGAAAAGTGGTTGTCACATGGATCTGGTTACCTTATCTAGAATTATCTTGTTTCATTTCCCCCCTTCAAGGTCTTGGTTGACTTTATTAGTTAGCAAGCTAGAATAATTAATGACCCAGGGTTCACTCTTTCTATTCAAACAGATTCACTTCATAAGGCAGACAAGGCTAGCTGGAAGCCAAGCAAATCAAGAGAAGTCTCAGTTAACAAGATAAGTGTATCTTCCCCAGTTCATTTTGACACAGATAAAGATGAACAGAAAGCTGAGGACGCTGAAAGACTTTATCCTATTCACAAAAGACCTTTTAGAAATTGTCTACTTAGGAAATGTCGTTCCTTCCGTAAAAAACCTTTGCATTTTTGAAGGAAAACAGAATCTGTTTCAAATGTTGTTTAACCACTACACATACAGCCAGGAACTGCAGATTTATGACTTAATCTTCTGAGTGTGGAAGTGAGAAACACATTTCTGCACTACATCCAGGCCCAGCTCCAAAAGTTCAAGATATAGCCTCCTCACCACAGCATGGCAGGGAGGAAGTTTCCAAGCCACCAACAGAAGTGGAAGCTCATTGCACTGAAGTTTGCAAAGGTGACCTTAGTAATAAGTCATGTCCAAAAATCAGCTTGGTGAAATTTTACCCTAAAGACCAGCCTGAGAAAGCACGTGATCCTTGACGAGCAGAGCAATAGGTCGTTAGCACATTCTGAATTCTTTGACGCCTTCAAGGAAAACGGACTAGCTTCTTCGTATACCCTTAGAACTTGTTCTGTAGTGACAGAGACCATCGGTAGAAAAGCATCTGGCTACCAAATCGAGTCTGTAGATGGAAAGGTAATCCTCTCACTACCAATTTTGCTAGAGTGTAACAACATTCCTGAAAATAGGGCAGAAATTCCCTCACCCAGTGCTGCGCTCTATTATTCTCACCTGAAACCTATAGCTCCATTTACACCAGAGTTAAAGCCAGATGCTCCTATTATGATTCTTCTGGGTCGTGACATTATCATAGTTCATAAGTTTTGCAGACAGGTAAATGGTCCTCACGACTTCCTTATGCACAGATGCTTGACCTAGGATGGGTGATAGTTGGCAATGTTTGTCTGAATGGCATTTACAAGTCTACTACTGTGAGTACATTTTTCACCAACACAAAAGAACAACGTCCATCCGACTTTGATCCTTGCACTAATGTTTTTCATGTGAAAGAGAGAAAAAGTAATGATTGGAGAAATTGCAATGGAATGTGTTTTATGGAGCAACTGGTTTACAATTACAAAGGTGTTCAGTTTGGTGTGTTTAGAAGAAACAAGAAGAAGAAGTGTTTAAGGTTACCTGTGACGACAACAAAGTGGCCCCATCCATTGATGATCTAGCTTTCCTTCACATTATGGAACAAGAATTGGAGAAAGAGGAAAGCAACAGCTGGGTAGCGCCATTGCCCTTCAAAGCTTCAAGGTGCAGATTCCCCAACAGATGTCAAGCCATAAAAAGGTTGTCAACCTTGAGACGAAATCTTGAGAGAAACCCAGAGAAGAAACGGCACTTCTTTACCTTTATGGGTAAAGTTTTTAGTAACAACCACGCTGAAGAAGCACCCCCTCTCTTGGACGGAGAGGAGTGCTGGTATTTGCCTCTGTTTGGGGTATATCTCCCTAAAATACCTGGAAATATACGAGTTGTATTTGATTCCAGTGCCCGTCATGAGGATGTCTCGCTAAATGATGTTCTTTTAACTTGGCCAGACCTGACTAATACTCTTCTTGGGGTTCTTATGCGATTTTGCAAGAAAGCTGTGGCCATACCACCTGACATTGAACAAATGTTCTACTGTTTCCTAGTGAGAGAGGAAGACCGCAATTTCCTAAGGTTCCTGTGGTTCCGTAATAATAATTCATCTGAAGACATCATTGAGTACCGCATGCGGGTCCATGTATTTGGCAACAGTCCATCTCCACCTATTGTCTCAGGCAGTCCGTTAAAAGTGGTAAATCTGAGGTCAAGAACTTTGTAAACCATGACTTCTATGTTGATGATGGCTTGAAGTCTCTTCAAGGCAGCAGTGGACCTGCTAAAAAACACACAGAGGACTTTAGCTGGTTCCAACTTACGGCTTCACAAGATCGCTTTAAACAGCAAAGAGGTTCTAAAGGCCTTCCCACCTCAGGATCATGCCAGTGATCTTAAAGATTTGGATATTGGATCTGATATATTTCCTACACAGCGCAGTCTTGAATTGGAGTCTGAAATCTGACACTTTTACTTTCAAAATAGCTACTGATGCAAAACCCTTTACTCGTCGATGTGTCCTGTTTACCATTAATAGCATCTTTGACCTTCTTGGTTAAGAGAACTTAATAACCAGAATGATGACTGGGACTTCCCTCTCCCCAAAGAAATGCAGAAAAAATGGGACATGTGAAGACTTTCACTTATGGATTTAAGTAAGCTCCAGATTCCAAGAGGTTACACAAAAGTATCACCTTCTACAGCTACACGAAAGGAATTATTTGTCTTCTCTGATGCATCAACAAAGCCTACCTCAGATTAACATATTCATGTGGAATCAACCATGTTGGCTACATCATGTGTAAGGCAAAACTCAGCCCTGAGCAAACAGTTCCCCGTCTTGAGTTGTGTGCTGCGGTTCTGGCAGTGGAACTGGCAGAATTCATTACTTCAGAAACTGACATACCCTTGGATGACACAACTTACTTTACAGATGTGCCGCTTTCTTGCCATTCGATGGCCTGTGAAGCTCATTCGCTTGGATAGAGGAACAAATTGTTTAGGTGCTTGCAAGGAGCTTAACATTTCCTCTTATCTCAACAATACCTCTGTTAAAAAAATTCTTGTGGACCAAGGCTGTATCTGGCAGTTCAACCTGCCTCAACATCATAAGCATACTTAGAATCAGTGTATATAGTATATACTTTCCCTTCTGACAACTGACATGCTCTTGTAAGTGGGACCAACTCTGCAGCTTGTGCAGATGTGTATAGTAATGGTTTAGCTTCAATTATTTCATCAGGTAATTTTACAACCGCATATCCACATAAATACACAACAGAGGGTTTTGAACACGATCTATCTACATATAGGCAACCCCCCTCTTCCAGGGCCATATCTAAAAGATCAGGCCTACAAGAGGTCTCTTGTTCTGTGTGTTTAAGGCAGTGGTGTCAAACTCAAATTCACACTGGGCCAAAATTAAAAAGTGGGATGAAGTCGCGGGCCAAACTCAATATTTATTGAAAAAATTGACTGCAATTGTTTTCCGTCTTTCCAGATGTTGGACCTTTTCATATTTTAAACTTTAGTTTTACATAAACATTGAATCTGGAACAACCAAAATTTAATATTATAAACTCATGAGAAATTAAATTTGAAATAAAACAAATCAGTGGTATTCGTTTCTTATTCTCTCTCTCTCTCTCTCTCTCTCTCTCTCTCTCTCTCTCTCTCTCTCTCTCTCCAGCCTTTCAAATTCCTTTTTAATGTCAAACATTTTTTCACAGGGCAACAACAAAACAACCAAAAATAATATTAATTTCCTTTAATAAAAAAAAAAATGAAATCATTCAACCATTACCAGTTCATGCCTTGGAGTAGAAAAAGTGCATGAAGACAATATTAATTCAAGCTCAGTTTGCTACACTCTGATTTACTCTGATGCCCATTGGTTTAAGCCAATGTGCATCATGTCTGGGTTTAGGCTCTGAGCTGAGGAAATCCTCAGGATTGAGTGAAAATGTTCATCAGTGAGACTCCTGGGTGGTGATTTGTTCATCTTCATTAAAGAGAACAGTTTTTCACACAGATATGTGCTGGTGAACATAGAGAGTGTTTGAGCAGCTTTTTTTGAGCAATTCTTTTTTCACAATAACAGTTTTTTTTAATGAAAAAATCATATTTTTGTCAAAACGTGATTTGTACTTTGTTGTTTTTCCTTCTCTCAAGGCACTTTCCTAAAAGTTTTCCATGATCATGTACTTTATATTTTTACAATTATACATTTTCATGGTAAAGGTTAAACATTTTTTTTATGAAATTATGAACATAAAAAATCACATTTTTCAAAAAACTAATGTTTTAATGAAATATTTTTATGATCATATTCTGGTCATAATATGATTTGCTATATCATATTTCATTATAAACATGTAAAATTGTCATAGGCAAGTGCATGCTTTATGTAAAAATACGCTTGGTTCGTATCGCATTTTCAGCACCTAAGAAGCTCATTCTTGAAAGCATGTAGAATGCTTTGCCAAATATGTGTTGTTGGTTTGTTTTTGAATAACTGACTTTCTAACGTATTTTTTGCAATAACTAAAATATTAATATGCAAAATGTAATATTTTGGTTGTTTTTCTTTTACGTATTGTCAGGTTCAAGAGCAAATCTCGAACCCAGGTCGCTAGAGCGAGTGGCAGACACTAGCAGTCTGCCGCGTGGAACCCAACTGCAGAGACACACTCAAGATGTGCAATAGCATGATTATTTAATGAAAACAATAAGTCCAAAAAGAGCTCAAGAAAAGAGAACCAAAAAATATAAACAGGCAGAGTGGGTTTATCAATACTTATTTTATCATCTGCTAGACTTTATTGACTTAGATGGTTTTGAAGACGCACACGATTGACTTAAACACACAGAACAAGAGACCTCTTGTAGGCCCGATCTTTTAGATATAGCCCTGAAAGAGGGAGCTTGCCTATATGTAGATAGATTGTGTTCAAAACCTTCTGATGTGTATTTATGTGGATATGCGGTTGTAGGATTAACTGATGACATAGTTGAAGCTAAACCATTACCATACACATCTGCACAAGCTGCAGAGTTGGTCGCACTTACAAGAGCATGTCAGTTGCCTGAAGGTAAAGTAGTGACTATATACAATTATTCTAAGTATGCTAAAAATTGAGGAAACTGGTTGCCTTAAAAAAATAAGTAATGTGTAATGAAAACCTAAGTACATTTAACTTAAAATGTTAAGTACATTACACCCAATTCAAAATTGATTTAACTTGACAACTCCTTTGCACAATTAATACACTTAATATTGTAAGTATAATGTACCAAATACCTATTTGTAGCTTATTTATCTTTCTTCCCCTAGTTTAGTTATCATCATTAAATTATTATTTCAGTTTTTAATCTGGTGCATTATAAATACTTATTCAGATCAAGAAATCAGATGAAACATTTGTTGAAAACACCCCGGTTAGGTGTAAAATGCTTTATTGTGAACATACACATAACAGGTTGTTTTTCTAAAAGCACAATATAAAACTAGGCACCTGGTATCAGGAGCAGTAGTGCAACGATTCAGACACCACTTAACACTGCAAACTGATTTTCCTCAGTTTTTGGTTTGTTAATCTGAATGAAAACAGACATATTAGTGCCAATCCAATAACATAAAATAGATAAAGTGCATAACAGTGCAAACACAACATTTTCCTGAAAGAACAACAACAACAAAAATAATTAGGCACCTGGTATCTGGAGCAGTAGTGCAATGAGTTAGAACAGCACTTTACACTGCAAACTGGCTTTTTCGCAGTTTAGGGGTTGGTAATCTGAATGAAACTATATATATCAGTGCCAATCCAATAACATAAAATATAAAAAGGGCATAACAGTGCAAACAAGTCGCTTTTCTAAAACAACAAACAATATTTCTCATATCTGGAGAAATAGTGTAACAACACCTCTTTACACTGTAAGTTGGTTTTTCAGAGTCTGAATTTTGGGTGCCAGCTCACTTTTGCCAAGGGTTAACATCACCTGCTAAACAAAGCAAAAAGTGTTTTTCATGTATTTGGGATAGTCCAGGTGCAGGGCATATATCAGTCCAAAAAGGACACATAAGGCCGGAGGAAGGTTGGCCAGGTCATCCATCACCACATTCCCTTCCAAGATGATTCCCACTTTGGACAGGTTCAGCTTAAGGTTCTCTTCACCGATGAAAGGCAATCCCACTGGAGTTTGCCTGTACAAGTCATTGTCAGCTGTATCCTTACAGAGAAACAAATGTACAATCGTGTGTTAGTTAGCACATACATTTTCGAAATGTTAACAATAAAAATACCCTAAGAAGAAACACTGTACACTGGCATATAGTAAAAGACACTCTCTTCATACAAGATATTAGGCCTGGCTTGTTCAGCTTCCTTTTGACTGTACAATTACAGCAAAATATTTGTTAACTGAAGCCATATTTTTTCAGCCAAGTTTAATTAGTTATTTTCATGCCACTGATTAAACATACGGACAATTTTTGGGAAAAAAATACAAAATAAAAATCCAAGTCTGAAATTAGGGCTGGGGCGATATGGCCAAAAAAAAATCCCAGATCCCCAACAAAAAAAATGATTTGCGAATTAAATCAATTTTTTCCCCCTGCTTAAAATCAACCTGCATATGACAAAGAAAATGTAAAAAAAAAGTTTGAACTTAATTAAATGGGTTAAAGTGCAATCAGAAACAACAAGCCATTGTAAATTGTGAAAAAAGAACGTAACATAACCTAAAATGAGCAAAAAATTGCTTTATGAGTGTTTAATTGTGTAACATGATTGAAAATGCACCTGAGGTTTTAAGTGATTTTGCCTATACTTTTTTCCAAAACTCCACAGTAAAATTACTTAAAATTTAACAATACATTTCAAGTAAACAACAGGAACACTGTAAATCAGAAGTATTTAAAAGATTGCGCAAACCTATAAAGAAAAATGTTTTATGAGTGTTTGAATGTAGAAAATGGTTAAAAATGCAGTGATGCTTGGAGTGATTTTGCCTTTACTTTTCTTAAAAACTCCACAGTAAAATGAGTTGAAATTTAAAATAAGAATATAATAGAGAGGGAGATTCTAAATAAGAATTATTTGAAAGATTGAGCAAACCTCAAAAATGCCGTTCTGAAGCATCTTTACAGGTATTTTGACCACTCCCACCACCCATACCGTAAGTGTACGATTAGACACGAAACACTAGACCACGAAACACTAAACAAAGTGCGGTTGCTTAACCGTGTATTTTTAGGATGCGGCTGCTTAACCGCAGTCTTGTGCTGCCGTTGTCTTGTTCATTTCATAGGTCCCTACATCTCTCTCACTCGACAGCATGCCTCTGTTTGAGGTGCTGCAGTAAATTGGTGGTACTGCTACCTTTGCTTGCTCGCTGCGATGTTGTTTGTGTATCTCTATGGCAAACGCGCAGGGGGGCTGAGTTCGTTCGAAACTATGGGAGCCCAGAGGGGAGTGTCGACGGACATTAAAGCGATTTTTATTAAAACATATTGATGTAAACTACACATTCGAGTTAATCAATAAAATTGATTTATCGCCCAGCCCTATCTGAAATACTAAATAAATCTGTAGCACATAGTCCTGATTAATGGTTTAAAACTAAAAAAACACAAAGAACATTCATCTGCAACATTTATAAAAAAAAATTATTTGCTTACAAAGCAGGTCTTGAAGAAAACAGAAGAATCATCGCCCAAGATGACCGGAAGTCCCCGAAGACAAAGGCATCTGACGTCTGTTGGCTCAGTTGTCAAGACAATAGTGGACATTTAATAAAACACTTTATAAGGATACTGACTGTAATTTACAAGAAATGAAAAGAAGAGATTGGGAAAAATAAACTGGAAATAGGAGATAAAATTATGAGAATAGAGAATGCAGAGGTTAAAAAAAAAAATCTTCATAAAAAGGTAAAGCTTCATAGGAAAACAGGACTGATGTAGATATGTTAACTTACCTTTGTCTGGCATAAAAGTTCAGCCGAAAGCTGATCAGTAAGGCCTTTCTTCTTTTTGAAGTCCATGAGGTTTGGAGACAAATGGTCAAGTGCATTCAAGAAGTTTTCTCTGAGATTTTTCCCTACAACTCTGCCAAATTCATAAGAAACCTGAAACATGGCAAACAATGCACCAGTCAATGTTCACATTGTTTCAATCTGACACACTCAACACTACATGATATGTAGACACTTAACACAAACCTGATTTTCTGTAAAAAGAGCTGGCCAACGATGCACCAGCTGGCTAATGGCAGGCTTCTCGTTGACAATCTCCTTTCTGCGAAAAGCAAACATCACATCCATCTCTTTCATAACCAGGGATTTATTTGGCTTTGTCTTCATCATTCATTGACCAAAACCTCACGAGCTACTTCCATTTTCTGGTCATTCATCCCCTCTGGAAAATCAGTGAAAATGTGAAAGTGCACAGGTGTTCAGAACAACAGTCAGGTAGCACAGTATTGTCCAGGAGTAATGTAGGCCACTGAGCAACACAGTATGTTTACTAACTGTACTGTGAACATGGATGTATACTTACTTACACATACTCATTTACATTTACATTTACATTTGCGGCATTTAGCAGACGCCCTTATCCAGAGCGACGTACAAAAGTGCTTTAAATCTCTAGTAGTGAATAAATCTTACACTGGTAGGAAAGAATACAAACTCAATATAAATATAACTCGAATTCTACAAACTTGGAAAGTGCTAATTTAAGTATTTCAGGAAGAGGTAGGTCTTCAGTCGTCGCTTAAAGATAATCAGGGACTCTGCTGTACGGACATCTAGGGGAAGTTCATTCCACCACCTCGGTGCCAGAACAGAGAAGAGCCTTGAATTGTACTTACCTCTCAATCTGAGAGAAGGTGGTACCAGTTGAGCAGTGCTGGAGGATCTCAGACAGCGTGGTGCAGTGCGAGATGTGATGAGGTCACTGAGGTAAGATGGTGCTGGTCCATTTTTGGGCCTTGTAGGCAAGCATCAGTGTTTTGAATCTGATACGTGCAGCTACTGGAAGCCAGTGAAGGGAGCGCAGCAGTGGGGTGGTGTGGGAAAACTTGGGCTGATTGAACACAAGTCGTGCAGCTGCATTTTGGATCATTTGCAGTGGACGAATAGCGTTCAGGGGAAGACCTGCCAGCAGAGAGTTGCAGTAGTCCAGTCTTGAAATGACAAGAGACTGAACAAGCAAACGCAGTAACGCAGGTTTTTGTGTCTTGCAGAGTTGTGCTCAAAGGGAACCCTATAGACCTGTTTCATCCGCATCTTTTGGCGCCGGAGAACTCGGTCTGTTGTGGCCAAGCTGACATGATCAATGCTCTCAAAGTTGACATTATCAGCAATGACTTTATCTCTGATCTCCCGGAGTCTGATGAGGTTGTTCTCACGAACCATACCCACAATGAGGGTTTCTTGTGCCGCTGTAAATATGGCAACTCTCTCACCACTATGTGGAATTCTTTCAACTCTAAATAAAGAAACGTGTTGTCAGTTTTACAATACAGTAACAACTGATTTGACACCAATAGACTACTTTCACAGGCTTGTAAAATTATATTTTGACAAAGAAAGCAATAGAGTACAATACCTGTTGTGTTGTCTGAATGCCCTGATAATGGTGGCCACGGTGAACCTACTAAGGTTTGGACAGACTCGTAGTCCTGCTTCAGCCATTGTTATGCCATGGACAATGACATGGTCAATGACTGTTGCTCGCATCTCGTCCGTAATGATAGTGCGAGGTTTTCTTGCTCTCCCTCCTGGACCTTCTCCTCTCCCTTGTTGACCTGCTCCTCTTCCTCCTCTGATTTGAACTCCTCTTCCTCGTTGGCCTGCTCCTCTTCCTCAACTGATTCGAACTCCTCTTCTTCCATGGCCAGCTCTTCTCCCTCCTCTGACTCGAATTCCTCTTCCCTTGACTCTGCCTTCATCCATTGTGTTTGTTTGGAATCTTCAGCAAACTGTGCACTCTGAACTTGCTTTTGTACATGTGGTCACAGCATTAGCAACAGGTGTCTTCAGTTTTGTGTTGTTGTGTGTAATGAATGATGCCAGGTGTGTACATTGTGTTCAAATATTGCTGACTGTGGCAAGCATTTTGCATCACGTGAGCTTTCATTTGAGAGTATGAGCAGAGTTCTTTTGCAACTTGTGTTTTAGCAAAAAAAATTGTTAAGATTTATGAGAACGGAGGATTGTGTTTTGTGAGTTGTGTCTTCATGTGAAATGTGTTTATGATATTGGAAAATGATGGCTAGATTTAGTAAATGTGTTTAGACAACTGGGCATTTGGTTTAGAGGATTGGCTTTTGTATTTTAGCATTTGAGAAAACTGTAATAAACGCAATAAGTGCACGAAATGGTGACATGACAAAATATGTTCAGAGAGAAATATAAGGTTTTTCATAAAAAGAGTTATTGTAAAAAATATGAATATTCAAATTCATAAGCACAATTAAATAAAAAAACATAAAAAGTGTAATTCGTGAACGAAAAACTTTTACATGAAAAACCATGGGTTGACAAAAATGATTTTTTTTTTTTACATAAAATATAATAGTCATTATGATGGCTAGATTTAGTAAATGTGTTTACATTTACTAAATCTAGCCATCATTTTCCAATATCATAAACACATTTCACATGAAGACACAACTCACAAAACACAATCCTCCGTTCTCATAAATCTTAACAAATTGTTTTTTTTTTAAAGTCCCCTGGTGGTCTAGTGGTTAAGCTCCCAACGCTGCGACCCGGGATCAGGGAACCATTCCCAGCCACTCTCAGTGCCTGTCCTAAGCCCGGATAAATTGGGGAGGGCTGCGTTAGGAAGGGCATCCAGCGTAAAACATGTGCCAAATTAAAAACGTGCGGAGGATCCGCTGTGGCGACCCCTAACGGGAGAAGCCGAAAGAAAGTTTATGAAAATATAAATGTTCATATTCCGAAGCATATGTTCATGGAAGACCTTTATAAAATTGGCATTAGAAACAAAAAACTAAAAAGTGTGCCCATACAAATCACATTTTTACAAATACATGTGAAATTTACAATTAAAATGATTAAAAATGATTATTAAATTAAATTATTAAATTAAAATGATTATTGTGAAAATATTAAATTTCATATTTAAAAGCATTGTTTAATGAAAAACTGTTAAAAAAATATGCAATATGCAAGCAAAAAAAAAGTTCAATAAAAACCATGGTTTAAGAAAAATATAACTTAAAAATAAATAAATACATTTATGAAAAAATGGTAAAAAGTACATAAATTCAATGAAAGTTATTGTAAAAATATAAATGGTCATATTCATAAGCATTATTTCACAATAAATCGTTAAAAAAAAGTGCTATAAGTGAATGAAAAAGGTTTCATGATAAACCATGTTTTGACTTAAATATGTCTTTTCTCATATAAATATGAAATTAATAGGGAAAAAATATACAATTTAATAATTTAAAGAAAAACTATTAAAAAGAACAAAAATAAAAACACCTATGCAAAACGTGATGACAAACAATAGTTTGAAAAAAATTTGACAAATATAAAATATTATATAATATTTAAATAAATAAAATGCGTTAGAAAGTCATGAATAATCAAAAACGAACTCAAAACCTATATTTTGCAAAGAGCTGTGGCGACCCCTAACGGAAGAAGCCGATAGAAAGTTAGTTAGTTTTTTTTATGTGCTGTCAAGAATGAGCTACTTGAAAACGCGATTCCGCAAGTCTCAGGCTTCTAGGAAGAAGAGAAAGCGGTATGCACAAACAGCATGAACATGCCCATGAGAAAAGGTCATGTTTTTTATAAGATTTAATATCACAAAACATTTTCTGACCAAAATATGACATTTTTCATAAAAATAATATAGTTATATCAAAAATATTAATTTTCATATTCAAAATCATAACCCAGCCATTAGGGAGGCACAAGCCAGTGCATTCTTAGTGCCGGTCTCAAGCCCGGGTAAATGGAGAGGGTTGCGTTAGGAAGGGCATCCTGCGTAAAACATGTGCCAAATCAAATATGCGGATCACAAATGAGAATTTCATACCGGATCGGTCGAGGCCCGGGTTAACAACGACCGCCACAGGTATCGTTAGCCGACAGGGTACCGGTGGAAATTGGGCTACTGTTGGCCGAAGGAGGAAAAGGAGAGGAGGAAGACGTCTACAGAGACGGCAGGGAAAGGAGCAGTGTAGGAGAGTGGAGGTTCGGGTTGGTACTTTAAATGTTGGTACTATGACGGGTAAAGGGAGAGAAGTAGCTGATATGATGGAGAGGAGAAAGGTAGATATGCTGTGTGTTCAGGAGACCAAGTGGAAAGGGAGAAAGGCCAGGAACATTGGAGGTGGATTTAAACTGTTTTATCATGGTGTGGATGGAAAGAGAAATGGTGTAGGGGTGATTCTGAAGGAAGAGTACAGTAAGAGTGTAGTGGAGGTGAAGAGAGTTTCTGATAGGGTGATGATCGTGAAGGTGGAAGTTGAAGGGATGATGATAAATGTCATCAGTGCCTATGCTCCACAAGTTGGCTGTGAGATGGAGGAGAAGGAAAGATTCTGGAGTGAATTAGATGAAGTGATAGATGGTGTACCTAGGAAAGAACGATTGGTGATTGGGGCAGACTTTAATGGGCATGTAGGTGAAGGGAACAGAGGTGACGAGGAGGTGATGGGTAGGTATGGTTTTAAGGAGAGGAATGTGGAAGGGCAGATGGTGGTAGATTTTGCTAAAAGGATGGAAATGGCAGTGGTGAACACTTATTTTAAGAAGAAGGAGGATCATAGGGTGACGTATAAAAGTGGAGGAAGGTGCACACAGGTGGACTATGTGCTATGCAGGAGATGCAACCTGAAGGAGATTGGCGACTGTAAGGTGTTGGCAGGGGACAGTGTAGCTAGACAGCATAGGATGGTGGTCTGTAGGATGGTTTTGGAGGCGAAGAAGAAGAGGAGGAGAGTGAGGACTGAAAGAAGAATAAGATGGTGGAAACTGAAGGAGGAAGAGTGTAGTGTGAGGTTCAGGGAAGAGGTCAGAGAGAGGCTCAGTGGTGTTAAGGAGGTGTTGGATGATTGGGCAACTACTGCAGGAGTGATGAGGGAGGCAGCTAGAAAAGTACTTGGTGTGACATCTGGAAATAGAAAGGAAGACAAGGAGACGTGGTGGTGGAATGAGGAAGTGCAGGAGAGCATAAGGAGAAAGAGGTTGGCAAAACAGAAGTGGGATAGACAGAGTGATGAGAAAAGTAGGCAGGAGTACAAGGAGATGCGGCAGCAGGTTAAGAGGGATGTGGCGAAAGCCAAGGAAAAGGCATATGAGGAGCTGTATGAGAGGTTGGACACTAAGGAAGGAGAAAAGGATTTGTACCGATTGGCCAGGCAGAGGGACCGAGCTGGAAAGGATGTACTGCAAGTTAGAGCAGTAAAGGATGGAGAGGGAAATGTGTTGACTAGTGAGGAGAGTGTGTTGAGAAGGTGGAGGGAGTATTTTGAGCAGCTGATGAATGAGGAAAATCAGAGAGAGAGAAGGTTGGATGATGTGGAGTTGGTGAAGCAGGATGTAGATAGGATTAGTAAGGAGGAAGTGAGAGCAGCGATTAAGAGGATGAAGAGTGGAAAGTCGGTTGGACCAGATGACATACCGGTAGAAGCGTGGAGATGTTTAGGAGAGATGGCAGTGGAGTTTTTAACCAGATTGTTTAACAGGATTTTGGAAGGTGAGAAGATGCCTGAGGAATGGAGAAGAAGTGTGCTGGTACCGATCTTTAAGCATAAAGGAGATGTGCAGACCTGCAGTAACTACAGGGGTATTAAGTTGATCAGTCACACCATGAAGTTATGGGAAAGAGTAGTGGAAGCCAGGCTGAGAGAAGAGGTGACCATCTGTGAGCAACAGTATGGTTTCATGCCGAGGAAGAGCACCACAGATGCCTTATTTGCTTTGAGAATGTTGATGGAGAAGTATAGAGAAGGACAGAAGGAATTGCATTGTGTATTTGTGGATTTAGAGAAGGCGTACGACAGGGTGCCAAGAGAGGAGTTGTGGTATTGTATGAGGAAGTCAGGTGTGTCAGAGAAGTATGTGAGGGTGGTGCAGGACATGTATGAGGACAGTGTGACGGCAGTGAAGTGTGCAGTAGGTACGACAGACTGGTTTAGAGTGAAGGTTGGACTGCATCAAGGATCGGCCCTGAGCCCTTTCCTGTTTGCAGTGGTGATGGACAGGTTGACGGACGAGGTCAGACAGGAGTCTCCCTGGACTATGATGTTTGCGGATGATATTGTGATTTGTTGTGAGAGTAGGGAGCAGGTTGAGGAGAGTCTGGAGAGGTGGAGATATGCGCTGGAGAGAAGGGGAATGAAACTCAGTAGGAGTAAGACAGAGTACATGTGTGTGAATGAGAGGGAGGGCAGTGGAGTGGTGCGGTTGCAGGGAGAAGAGCTTCAGAAGGTGGAGGAATTCAAGTACCTGGGGTCAACAGTGCAAAGTAATGGAGAGTGTGTTAGAGAAGTGAAGAAAAGAGTGCAGGCAGGGTGGAGTGGGTGGAGAAGAGTGACAGGAGTGATTTGTGATAGTAGGGTATCTGCAAAATTGAAAGGGAAAGTTTATAGGACTGTGGTGAGACCTGCGATGTTGTATGGTTTAGAGACAGTGGCATTGAGTAAAAGACAGGAGGTGGAGCTGGAGGTAGCAGAGCTGAAGATGTTGAGGTTTTCGTTGGGAGTGACGAGGATAAATAAGATTAGAAATGAGTTTATTAGAGGGACAGCGCATGTAGGATGCAGGATGTTTTGGTGACAAGGTGAGGGAGGCGAGATTGAGAAGGTTTGGACATGTGCAGAGGAGGGACATGAATTATAGGTAGGTAGGAGGAAAAGAGGAAGGCCAAGAAGGAGGTTCATGGATGTGGTGAGGGAAGACATGCAGGTAGTTGGTGTAAAAGAGGCAGATGTAGGAGACGTGTCCAGGGTGGTATGGAGACGGATGATCCGCTGTGGCGACCCCTAATGGGAGCAGCCGAAAGAAGAAGAAGAAGATATTCAAAATCATAATTTCATCAAAACGGTTGAAAACTGCAAAAAAAAGAGAATGAAAATGTGTTAGAAAGTCATAATTACGATACAACAAAACATATTTGGCATAACCTTTTATGTTCTGTCAGGAATGAGTTTCTAACGGGCTGAAAACGCGATTCCGCAACTCTCAGGCTTCTAGGACTAAGAGAAAGCGGTTTTTCAAACCAAGCGAATATGCACAAACAGCATGCATTTCCCCATGATTTTTTGACATTTTTATAACGAGACATGATATCACAAAATATGTTCTGACCAAAATATGACATTTTTCATATAAATATTAGTTATTTCAAAAATATGAATTTTCTTATTCATAATTTCATAAAAACTGTTGAAAACTGCAAAAAAAAAAATTACAATTAGTTAGAAACTCATAAAACGAAACAACAGCACATATTTGGCAAAGTCTTCTGCGTGCTGTCAAAAATGTGCAATCTTATTATAAAAAAAAAAAAATGAAGGAAAATATTTTCATTAAAACAAAAAGTTCTTAAAAGTGTATATAAAAAAGTATATATTTAAAATTATATATACTATATATACTAGTATATATAAATATATACTTAACAGTATATATTTAAAAACTTGTTTTGTCATCAAAGGTGTTTTGTCACCTTTTCATGCACTTATTGTACTTTTTTTAAATTGGTTTTTAATGAAATGATGCTAATGATCCGATCTTCTTCTTCTTACGGATTATCCGTCTAAATACCACCCTGTCCTCTATGTCTGCCTTTTTCACAACAACTACCCGCATGTCTTCCCTCACCACATCCATGAACCTCCTCCTTGGTCTTCCCCTTTTCCTCCTTCCGGGTGGCTTCATCCTCAGCGTTCTTCTTGTCACCAAAACATCCTACATGGGCTGTCCCTCTATAAGCTCATTTTTAATCTTGTCACTTCCAACGAAAACCTTAACAACTTCAGTCTCTATTCCATACAACATCACAGGTCTCATCAGATACCCTACTATCACAAATCACTCCTGTCACTCTTTTCCACCTACTCTACCCTGTGTGCACTCTTTTCTTCACTTCTCTAACACACTCTTCATCACTTTGCACTCTTGACTCCAGTACCTGAACTCCTCCACCTTCTCCCCCTGCAACCGCACAACTCCACCGCATTCGTTTTCATTTACGCACATGTACTCTGTCTTACTCCTACTGACTTTCATTCCCCTTCTCTCCAGCACATTCCTCCACCTCTCCAGGCTCTGCTCAACCTGCTCACTACTCTCACCACAAATCACAATATCATCTGCAAACATTATAGTCCAGGGATACTCGTGTCTGACTTCGGCCATCACCACTGTAAACAGGAAAGGGCTCAGGGCCGATCCTTGATGCAGTCCAACCTTCACCTTGAACCAGTTCCTACTGCACACTTTACCTGCTGTCTCTGTAGATGTCTTCCTCCTCTCCTTCTCCTCCTTCGGCTAACAGTAGCCCAATTTCCACCGGTACCCTGTTGGCTAACGATACCTGTGGCGGTCGTTGGTAACCCGGGCCTTGACCGATGAAATTCTGAGTTGTGATTGATTTGGCACGTTTCCTAATGCAACACTCCCTATTTATCCGGGCTTGGGACCGGCACTAAGAGTGCAATGGCTTGTGCCTCCCTAATGGCTGGGTTAAATGATGCTGATGTATATGAAAATTCATATTTCCACAATAAATTTTTTTTTATAAAGTTTATTATATTTTTATGGAATTATGATTATGGACATGTAATGAAATATGTTGATAAAAACAATTTTGAATTAAAAAAAAATAATTTCAAACCATTGTTTGTCAGCACGTTGAATTTTTGCCCTTTTAACGTTTTTTCGTTCAAGTAAGGTTATGAATTTGAAAAGTAATATTTTGACGAAGATTTGCAAAAATTTGATTTGTCATTTCACGTTTTTCATTGAATTTTTGCACTTTTTAACATTTTTTCATGAAATGTTTCAGATAAATATCAAAATGTTTATTTCACCAATTGATTTCATATTTTCTTTTAAATATAAATATAATTATTATTATTATTTTTTATATATATATTTTTCTAAGACCATGGTTTTTTAATGTAATTTATTTTGCTTGCATATTGCACTTTTAAGGGTTTTTTCATTAAATGATGCTTATAAATATGAAAATTCATATTTTTACAATAACTATCACATTTTCAATAAAAATGTCATATGTTTTTTATTTAAAATATGATTTGTATGGTCACTTTTTTTGTTTTTTGTTTGTTGAAGGCAAATTTTTAAATGTTTTCCATAAACATATGCTTCTGAATATGAAAATCGTATTTTCCTAATGACTATCATATTTTGTTATGTAAAAAATCTTATTTTTGTCAACGCATGGAATATCATGTAAAAGTTTTCGTTCACCGATTGCACTTTTTTAACGTTTTTTCATTTAGTTGTTCTTATGAATATGTATATTCATATTTTTACAATAACAAGTTTTATAAAAAATGTCATATTTTTGTCTAAACATATTTTTGTCATGTCACCATTTTGTGCACTTATTTCACTTTTTATTAGTTTTTAATGAAATTATGCTTAATGCATATACAAATTTGTATTTTCACAATAACATTTTTTATAATAAAGGTTAACATTTTTTTAATGAAATTATGGTTATGAATATGATATGCAATATTTGGTTAAAACGATTTTTTATAAAAATAATTAAGATTTTGTTCAAACGATTGTCATCACGTATTGCGTTGAATTGTTGCACTTTCAATGGTTTTATATAAAATAATATATATATATATAATATATATAAAAATTTACAATCTACCAATTAATTTCATATTTTTATTTTTTAAAAAGTTATATTTTTCTCAGCCCATGGTTTTAATGTAAGTTTTTTGCTTACATATTGCACTTTTTTTTTTTTTTTAACCTTTTTTCATTAAATGATTCTTATGAATATGAACATTTATATATTCATATTAACTATCACATTTGTCACATACAAGTCATATTTTTGTAAAAACTTTATTTGTATAGCCACTTTATTGTTTTGCGTTCACTTATGGCACAAGTTTTTCCATGAACATATGTATATTTTACAATAACTCATATTTTTATGATAAAGGATATTTGACATTGTAATGCAATTATGATTATGAATATGAGAAAATAAACTTTTAGAAAAGAAAGTCATAATATTTTCCAAACCATTGTTTATCATGTTTTGTGTTAATTTTTAGCACTTATAATGTTTTTTAGTTAAATGATGCCTGTAAATATGACAAGTCATAATTTCACATTATCGTGTAAAATCTTTGTCATACACATTTTTCAGTTAACTTTTGCACATTTATTTCCCTGAAATTATTCCTTTCAATATGAAAATTTATATTATTAATTTTTTTTCATATTTATAAAAAAAGTCATATTTATTTTAAAATATCATTTTAATTTATCATTTAATTTATAATTCAATATTTTTCGTTGACTTATTAGAAAGATTATTTTGTAAAATTATAAATGTGAATGTGAACATTCATAATTTTACAATAACTTGTAAAAACTTGATTTGTCATTTCACATTTTTTATTGAATTTTTGCACTTTTTAATGAAATTATGATTATGAATAGGAAATTGTATATTTTAATAAAAAACAATCCATCTTTTATTAAAAAAGTAATTAGTTTTTAAACCATTGTTTGTCATCAAATTTTGTGTAGAACTTTTTAAATTTTAATGGTTTTTAGTTACAGTTTTTCTTCAATGCTAAAACACATTTAACAAACGTTTCCTGAGATGTGGATGAGCTGATGTGGCCCGATGCAGCTCAGCGACACGATGTCGCACAGTGATTGTGGAGTGTGTGTGCTGTGAATAAAGTAAATAAAAAAACTTAACACCCTGATCATGTATTCAAGAGTACTGTTGTGTGCAATAGATTCTGTTTTTGCATTGATTTGTGTTACAGTAGTGTACATGCAGAATTTATTATACTCCTTATATAAAACTCTCATATCTAAATGCCTAATCATCTGCAGAGATCTAAGAACATCCATTACTGTAAAGTTTCAAAAATATGGCAGTTATGAAACAAAGAACCTTCTCACAAAATGAGCATTGTGTTTTTAATTGTTTTGCTGTAGTGTGTAATGAAGTGTATAGTGTTTACACTTTTGAAAGCTTCGAGCTGCTCTTTTGGTGTGAAAGTTTGAGTTTTGAAGTGAGAAGGTGTGGTTGTGTTTATGTAGCTTTAGAAAAGAGTGTTGTGTTTAGACATTGGGGAACATGGAGGAAACGTTTGTGAAATGTGTTTTAGCATTTGAGAAAAACTGTAATATATACAAGTACAAAAAGAGAATAAAATGCGTTAGAAAGTCATGATTAATCAAAAACGAACTCAAAACGCATATTTTGCAAAGGGCTGTGGCGACCCCTAATGGAAGAAGCCGATAGAATGTTAGTTAGGTTTTTTTAAGTGCTGTCAAGAATGAGCTACTTTATATAGTTATATAAAAAATATTAATTTTCATATTCAAAAATTTATTATTTAATAAAAACTGCAAAAAAATAATAAAAATGGGTTAGAAAGTCATAATTGATGAAAACCGATAGAACAACACATATTTGGCAAAGCTTTTATTTCTAGCTTTTTTTTCCTATAGTCTGAAAGTGCGATTCTGCAAGTCTCAGGATTCTATGACGAAGAGAAAGCGATTTTTCGAAACAACCGAATATGCACAAACATCCTCATGATTATTTTACGTTTAATCATAATTTCAAAAAAACTGCAAAAAGAGAATGAAATAGGTTAGAAAGTCATAATTGATCAAAAACGATAGGACAACACATTTTGCAAAACCTTTTTATGTGCTGTCAAGAATGAGCTTTCTTATGGTCTGAAAACGCGATTCCGCAAGTCTCAGGCTTCTAGGACAAAGAGAAAGCGGTTTTTCGCGCCAAGTGAATATGCACAAACAGCATGCATTTCCTCATAATTATTTTACATGTTTATGATGATAATTGATATTACAAAACATTATCTGACCAAAATGTGACATTTTTCATAAAAATATTAAAGTTATTTACATTTTCTTCATTTTGATAGTCATAATCATAATTTCATAAAAACTGCAAAAAAAGAATGAAAATGGGTTAGAAAGTCATAATTGATGTAAAACAATACAAAAAGACATATTTGGCAAAACCTTTTTATGTGCTGTCAAAAATGAGCTTTCTTATGGTCTGAAAATGCGTTTCCGAAAGTCTCAGGCTTCTAGGACAAAGGGAAAGCGGTTTTTCAAACCAAGCGAAATTGCAAAAAACAGCATGCATAACTCCATGTTTTTTTTCAATGATTATGATGAGAAATGATATCACAAAACATTTTCTGACCAAAATATAATATTTTTTATACAAATATTATAGCTATTTAATTTTTTTTCATTTTCGTATTCATAATCATAATTTCATAAAAACTGCAAAAAAAAGAATTAAAAAGTGTTAGAAAGTCATAATTAATGTAAAACGATAGATCAAGACATTTTTGGCAAAACCTTTTATGTGCTGTCAGGAATGAGTTTCTAACAGGCTGAAAACGCGATTCCGCAACTCTCAGGCTTCTAGGACCAAGAGAAAGCGGTTTTTAAAACCAAGCGAATTTGCACAAACAGCCTGCATATCCTCGTGATTATTTTACATGTTTATGATGAGAAATGATATTACAAAACATTATCTGACCAAAATGTGACATTTTTCATAAAAATATTATAGTTATTTGATTTTTTTTCATTTTGGTAGTCATAATCATAATTTCATAAAAACTGCAAAAAAAGAATGAAAATGGGTTAGAAAGTCATAATTGATGTAAAACAATACAAAAAGACATATTTGGCAAAACCTTTTATGTGCTGTCAGGAATGAGTTTCTAACGGGCTGAAAACGCGATTCCGCAACTCTCAGGCTGCTAGGACTAAAAGAAAGCGGTTTTTCAAACCAAGCGACAATGCACAAACATCATGCATATCCCCGTGATTATTATACATGTTTATGATGAGAAATGATATCACAAAACATTTTCTGACCAAAATGTGACATTTTTCAAAAAAATATTATAGTTATTTAAATTTTTTTCATTTTCGTAGTCATAATCATAATTTCATAAAAACTGCAAAAATAGAATGAAAATGGGTTAGAAAGTCATAATTAATGAAAAACGATTGAACAACACATTTGGCAAAACCTTTTTATGTGCTGTCAAAAATGAGCTTTCTTATAGTCTGAAAATGCGATTCCGCAAGTCTCAGGCTTCTAGGACGAAGAGAAAGCGGTTTTTCGAACCAAGCGAATATGCACAAACAGCATGAACATGCCCATGAGAAAAAGGTCATTTATTTTAATGAGATATTATTTAACAAAACATTTTTTGTCCAAAACATGACATTTTTCATATAAATAATAGTTTTTATAAAATATAAATTTTTATATTCAAAATCATAATTTCAAAAAAACTGCAAAAAGAGAATGAAAATAGGTTAGAAAGTCATAATTGATCAAAAACGATTGAACAACACATTTTGCAAAACCTTTTTATGTGCTGTCAAAAATGAGCTTTCTTATGGTCTGAAAATGCGATTCCGCAAGTCTCAGGCTTCTAGGACGAAGAGAAAGCGGTTTTTCAAACCAAGCGAATTTGCACAAACAGCATGAATTTCCTCATAATTATTTTACATGTTTATGATGATAATTGATATTACAAAACATTATCTGACCAAAATGTGACATTTTTCATAAAAATATTATAGTTATTTA
>MU527460.1:0-31332 GCA_024362625.1 Silurus asotus
GATCAATCTGTCCCTCGTGTACCTGAATATTATCCTATTTTCATGCGACATGTTTGATTGTTTTAAATTGTGATTTATCCATTAATAGTTTATTATGGATAAAAGAGGGGATGGTATCTCATTATTTATTTTATACACTTGTCATTTTGTTTTGTTTTTTTTGTTTTTTTTACTTTACAACTTTTTAAACACTTTTTTAAAAGCCTTTTTTTTAAAATAGCAGCTTCTATGAAAGAAATTATAATATTTAGTGTGAACATGCATGTTTTTATTCCGGTCTATTGTTGTTGAGTGATAAATAAATTGGAGGAAACGTGACTTTGGTTTTTGGTCAATTTATATATCTTTTATAAAATATACATTTATGTATATTTGTGTACATTTTAATATATATATTTATACATTTAATATATCTAAATACACAAATCTTTAGTGCCTTTATCTAACTACAGCACTCACATCAATTTATATATAATAAATAGAAAATTATAACCTGTTTTGGAATCAGAACTGCTGCTTGTTCTACTGCATTAAAAGTAAAGAATTTAAAAAAGAGAAGAAGGAGGGATATAAACAGGAGGAAACATTTTGTTTGCTTTGTGCTGCTTTGCTCATCTCATTTATTTAAGGCTGAAGCTTTTATTCAGGTGTTTATTTTGAATTATAGAATAAGTTCAGTTCACATATTAAACATACAACTAATTTTAACTGTAATTTAATGTATAATCGTTAACGGTTATTAGGAAAAAGTCCAAATTAATCTTTATTTTTTAATTATTTGAGCTCAACTTTCTTATTAAAGCGTTAGAACTGCAGTACTGAATATGGCCACAAGGCGGCGAGTCTCACGTGATTATATGTGATGTGCTGCTGGAGAAAGTCGCGGTCACTGTATTATCTATTAATGATTTTTTATAACAAAATAAACTGCGTTTCTCTACACTGCAGTACATATCGAGCAATAAAGTTTTTTTTTTTTATATTTACAGACACGTGACACAACTACAGTAACACAAACGTTAGTACTATTAATAACCACATTCAGAGAGGACCAGTGCGATACAAACATCCGGAAAAAACCGTGAAGACAAGAGTCGTGTCCTAAATCACTGACACGTTCACTTATTCACTATTCACTACATAGTGCACGAAAAGTGAGTTGAGTTTATGAGAAGAAGGGGATGGAAAGAAGTGAGCGAATTCGGACACTGACGTAAAAATCCTGAGTCAGAGAGGAGAGACTGTCGCGGACAATATACGTCATCAATCCTGGATTAACATCTTCCATGCCTCGTAAAACCTTTAATATAATGAAATATATATAAAATTAACAATTTAAAACAAACACACACACACACACACACACACACACACACACACACACACACACACACACACATATATATATATATATACTACACACACCTCTACCCCACCCTCATACATCAATTCTACCCTCATACATCAATTCTTAAAGAGGCACCAATATTTACCTCATAAAATAACCCTGCGTTACACTTCATAACTTCGTAACAACTCATGTACATGTGGCGAGCATGTGTGTGTGTGTGTGTGTGTGTGTGTGTGTATGTGTGTGTTTGTTTGTGTGCCGATTAGGTAGCTTAGACGCATAGACACTCATAAAGGGGGGATCAAACCTGTGAGTGTGTAACCTATAACCTGTTCATGATGAGTTTATAACCTACTATATGACCACATAGGGTCTAAATAATTAATAAGGCTTATCGAGTAGAAACAAATCACTGTATGCATGTACAAGTACTTAAATATGAATTAAAGTAAACACAAACACATGCATAAATATATGCATTAGTTCAGAAGGCTTAAAGTACTTCTCTGTACTTTGTACGTTGTAGCTTTGTTGTGGGTTTCAGATGAACAATTTTAGAAGACAAAAAGACTAGAAATATAAGCATGCTTGGCTTGTTTGTGTGAGCGTATGCTCCTTTTTACAGCCAACTAGCTACTTCCTACATTTGGGGTTTCTGATAAATGCCAAATAAGAGAGAGAAAATAAGACAGGGCTCTTAAAATAAACAAGTGATTTGTTTCCTTTCCAGAAAAATGTTATTTTTTTATTGCAGCAATTTAACACAAGAATATCTGTGAAAACTAAACCCATTTAGTGCATTTAATTGGCATATTACATCAAAATGCAAGTACAAATACAGTTGCGTTCGAAAAGTCCATCTGCAGTGGCCATGTAGAGAAGGTTATGGGAAAATATTCATTTAATAATACTCATTATTATATTTATATTACATATACATATTACATACATACATTGTTACCATCACACTCTAGGAATTCTTTCCATCCTTATATTGTAGGATTGAAGGGCGAAATATTGGATGCTAAATACTTGGGAATATTACAGTCTAGGAGGCCAATTAGAAGCAAATCCAAATATTGATCAGAATCAAATCAGAGTTAGAAATACCAGCAATCAGAGAGCTATCAAACCAGAGCAAAATATCTAACAAGGTAAAACAGGTCAGGGAGCTTATTAGATACTAGCTGAAGAGGAAATGATTATAATAAACCATTTCAGGGGAAAGAACACTCTTGTGGTCAGGAAGGTAAAGTCTGGGTTGGACATTACACTCTTTAAACACTGCAGCCATTGTTTTCCAGTCTGCAAAGCTGGTATGAGATTATAATCGGGGTCCTTAAACACAGAAAGTTAAATAATAATAATAAGACGTTTATATGTGTGAATCTGCGAGCAATTTCACACTTATTCATCTGACTCATAGTGAAATTGACACTGTTTGGTTTTTCTATTATTGGTTTGATTTCACACCACATGTAATTTCCAGTGGTGGAAAGTAACAAATTACATTTACTGTTGCTGAACTTTTGCATTGCTGTTATTGATTCTGAATTGTTTTGTTGTGCACTTAAGTATGTTTTGTTTGAAGTATTGTACTTAACTACATTTTAAAATGATATCATAACAAATTTAAATGAAAAACTACTGGAAACTACTGCCCTGATTGCTTGATTGATCGATGGGCGGAAAATAAACACACACACTCACAAGAAAGATACCCAGCTGAAAACGATATGCAATTGAATCAAAAGTTGTTCAATGCATGCGTTCACTGTCGGAATTCTGAATCTGTGTCTGTAATTTCTCTCATTATCATAAATAACTTTATAACAGAAGATTTTTTTGTGCTGCAAAAATGCATAATTCACATTAGACTCAAGACATGGACTGTTATTTTGAGATTTTTATCCCTGTGTCCTTTTTGAACTTCACTACAATCCATGACAGCGTCTTTTCTCAGAACTGTATATAAATGTAAAATAGAAGAGATTTAGGAATATATATTTGTGTTTATTAGATAAATGTTTGGGATGAAACTTCTACTTTCTGCTTTTATATTGAACTTTGACCTCTGTGGTGTGTTTTTTTTAACAAGGGTTCACGTGCACGAGATATACGTCGTGATATTGGTTTCACATAAAACCAGAATGTCAATGATGCCCTCTACTGGCTGCGTACAGTATAGTTTTTAACTCCTGCACATTCCCGTGTTAATAAATTATTTTCCAGGTGTTTATTCACAAATCACAAACAATTTCCTGAGAAAGTTTATTTTTTTGTAAGGTGTTTTCATTTAAAATTAATTCACTGAACAGCTAATTTGGTGAGCAACTATTACATAATAAAACCACAACAATATTTAACAATAAAATTATTTAATATACATTAAATGCCACTATTAAAAGAATCTTTAAAGAAAATTCCTGAAAATGTTTGTGGTGTTATCTAACCATAAATGCAAAATGATTGATCATGTTAATATTTAGTTATAAACGCAAAGTGAGTTATTTATTGTATTATTCCTTAATTACAAATGCAAAATTATTAATTGATTAGTTTATTTCTAATTTAGAAAATGCAAAACGATTGATTTTATTCGTTAATTATTAATGCAAAAGGGAAAGTTCATTTAAATCGAATCCTCTGGATTTACCAGGTTACGCTAGATTAACCTCTAGGGGGCGCTGTCTAGCAGTATATATGTCAGGAGTCTTTCAGAAAGTGTAACCCCGCCCCCTTTATCTCAGAAATCTGGTTTGTCAAGAAAAGCGCGTTTGCTAACACGAACAGCTGATTCACACGCCGTCATTTTGAGAAGAATGTGTTTGTTTGAACACGTAATAGTTAATTTTTCTATGAAAATTAGACTTTTATGAGGAAAATAGACCTTCAATTAACTTTTCTTGGAATGGAGACGAGCATGCAGTCAATTCTGAGGGAAAACAGGAATAAAAATCCATCCCGAAGCTCAGTTCAGGTAGGAGCCTCAATTTCAGTTAAATTCCAGCATTTGTTTTAACATTATATCTAAAAAAAAAAAAAACTTTATATGGGTAAAAGTTGGTGGACACCTGAGCAACAATTGTATTGTAAAAGTCTGTCAGCTGTTCAAACCCAAAATCCTCATGACCAGGTGAGTGTGAGGATCTGGAAGGTCTAGTGGTAAAAATAAAGGGGAAGTGCAGGTGTCTGATTATATGGATATAAATGTTCTGAACTACACAATTAAACTGTGCTCATGTATCTGTGTATTATTTTAGTCTGTCATTATAAATAGCATTTAATACACTTTTCTAAAATCAGCGCAGGTCCAAAGTGTTCCAAAGTGTAGATAAACAGACCTCAAATTAAATCCACGCTTGTCGTTTCTTTACGATGTTTATTAAACACTGATATGTTTATGTATGAGATGAAGTTTATTCCTGTTTCATGCTCCAGTGATTGGCAGGTATGTAAGAGCCCCTTTGAAAAGTCTGCACTGAGCATTTAATACTAAAATACTAAAATGCACCAAAATTGATCTAAAGGCATTTTGACAAACATTTTAGATTCAGAATATCTTATTAGAATTTAGATTTTAATAGATAATGTCCATTAATATGTCCATTAATATATACACAGTAGTTTATTCTCTTCTTTTCAATGCTTTTTTTCTTGGGTGTGCTGCCTTTTAGTGTCTGTTTCCATTAGAGTTTCTATCCAATCAGATTTTAGCCCTTAAAGAATCCAGAAAAGGAGGTAATTTAACAAGGTAAATATCAAGGCTTCTACTAGAGATGATGTATTTGGGCAGTGCAGTTATCACTACAGTGAAAGGAGACATGTTGAATTATGTTTATTCAGTTTTTTGCTTTACTAATGACATTCGTTCTCACTGTTCTCATTGGGTTTGTGAGTTAAAGTGAAATACCTCTCTGGAAGTGAAAAGAGCAACCTTTGTCACCAGCATGTGATCTTTCCCACAAGTAGACCACATCAGAAAAGAAAAGAAAACTTCCTCTATGTTTGCATGTGGTGCATTCAGAAGGTAAAGTTGACATTCACATGAGGGTTTATTGTTTTATTGGCGATTGTTGACCTGGAACATTGGTGTATCAGTGGTGTATCTGTGGCCTGAGAGTGACCTTGTGAAGTGGTGAAGCGGAAGAAACTATTTTTAGTGGGGAAAAAATAGTAATAGTGTAATTTTGCTTTTAAAGTACGAACACGGAGTTGCAGATTTGTTGTTTAGAGAAAGGGCACATTTTCATCATAAACAGGATCATTCAGCTATAAAACTGATTAAACATCAAAAACATGTTTCGCTTACATTCACCAGGACGGTTTTTTTTTGTTCTGCAGCTTCTCATCAATGCTCAGTCAATCCAACAGAGGGGATCAGCTTATTAAAACATTTTATTTTCTTTCTGATCAAAGATACAAAATAAACTAAATGACTTATTTTGATGAACGAGTTTCAAATCACTAAAATGATCCAATTTTTCAATCAACAGTGCTAACTTCTACATACCGTGATAAACCCAGTAAGATATGCTCTGACCAAGTCTTCCAGATAGCACAATTTGGACCGTGCCAAAGAAGCAGATCAACTTCAGAACTGAGTAACATTATTAGAAAACCATCTTAAAACTAAAAACATAAAAATAATTTCACCTTTTATACAGGAACATAATGTCATCATTGCGTATTGGCAAATATTATCTACAATATCTCTGAGTTAGAACCTGGTGAAAGGGGAAATAGTTTCAGCTTTTCTCCATGGACATACCACATGCAAAACAAAGACACTGTGTCCAGGTTACACACTTCTCCATAGTGAATTTCCTTGTGATTTAACTTGAAAGCAGTGGAGAAAACAAAATTGCTTCTCCTTTAAGTCTGTTTTTATTAATCAGGCCTTTAATAGGTATTTTGATGTAAAATGATCAGAGTAATGAGGTTCATCAGGAGTAAATTTCCACATAGAAACTGAACACGTGAATTGTACAAGCGTGAAGTTTATTATCGGTCAACAGAACTTTTGTAAATCCAGCCTTTGTAAACACTTCATAAATAAAATACATATTCTTACAAATGCACACAATGCAGAATAAATAAACAATAATAAGCAAAAGAATTCAGGTGAAAGATCCAGTAACACTGTGGGTTTGGAAAAGATGCCCACGAGTTCTGTTTCTGCACAAATCGTCCAATTCACATTCAATTTAAATAAGGTTTTTTCAGCTATTTATCTACACACAATAATCCATAACAACAATAGATACTTGTATAAAAGCAGTACAAACTGAGTTTGGATAAAAACCAACCAGGAAGAATGGGAGAAAATAACTAATACAGAACTGTACAAACATATTCTTCTGTATTATTATGGAATTTTGCGTGCAGATAAATGGACAAAAATTTAGTATATTTTCAGTGAAATGTTAAACCACAACTAATAAAATTTAAATAAAATCATTACAAGAATCAATATTATTACAAAACTGTACATAAGGATGCTTCAGATTGTTAAAATCTGTACTTCTGTCTAAACTTTCCTTTGCGTGGGTCCAGATGTGGTGGTGTTGCAGCTGTTAACCACACTGAAATTAAGTGCAGATTTTCACTTTTATAATCAAAGGGTCTTTAACATCCACACCAAAGCTTTTTTTTTTTATGATCTCACGCTTTTAAAGAAACCAAAAGTAACTGGAACGTTTCAGCTGTTTATTGGTTTGGCTACATGTGAAGAACCTCCTCCAGGAAGTGGGAATTTCTGAGTCAAAGTCAACAATCAAGAGAAGCTTTTACTGGAGCAAATACAGATGTTTGCAACAACATGGAAACCATCGATAAGAAAGTAGAAGTCCGGATTAGAGATTAATCACGTGACACGACTGGACAGTTCTGGAGGAACATTTTTGAGTCAGATGAGGCAATAATCAGCTTTCACCAGAATGGTTTGTACAGTTGAAAGAAGGAAGTATGATTTTTCTATTACGAAAGGTCTTCAATCTGACAGTGCGGGTGTGTACGCTTACTAGTGGAACAAGTCTGTTCAGTGGAACCAGTACTCCCAGTAGAACCAGTACTGCCTTGTATTGAAAGATGATGATTTCTGCTCACATTCAGCTTTTTTATTCGGAATGCATCAAAACTGGTTGGACAAAACATTAACCTGAAACATACTTGGAAATCAACACAAAACGTCTTGCAAGGCAATGAGCATCCAGATCACATGACCTGAACCCTGCTAATACAGCTAAAGGTAAGACCTGGTAGATCATCTCCAATGAAGAAACCCTACTCTGGCAGTTTTACTGTTGATTTGAGATTGCATTAATTTACTTTTGGTCCTTTAAAAAAGGAGAACTAGAGCTCTGATATAACGTTCCTACACAGTTCCTCTGATTTGGTGAAATGCTGAAACGCTGAAAAGCTCATTCACGATTTAAATTAAACTGCAAGTTAACTTGCAGTTTAATTTAAATCGTGAATGAACTTTAATTAAAAGGCTGAAAATACACTAAACCTGTCTGAATATTTATGGATGTGTGTGTATGTTTTACTACTGGAGATTTTCATGAACTGATATTTTGGATATTTAAGCAGATCGGCTTAACATTGTTGAAGCCGTCATGTTTAGCTTCTTCCATTTTCTAATGATTGCTCCAACAGTGGACCTTTTTCACCAAGCTGCTTGGCAATTTCCCCGTAGCCCTTTCCAGTCTTGTGGAGGTGTACAATTTTGTCTCTAGTGTCTTTGGACAGCTCTTTGGTCTTGGACATGTTAGTAGTTGGATTCTTACTGATTGTATGGGGTGGACAGGTGTCTTTGTGCAGCTAACGACCTCAAACAGGTGCATCTAATTTTGGATAAATGTAGTGGAGGTGGACATTTTAAAGGCAGACTAACAGGTCTTTGAGGGTCCGAATTCTAGCTAATACACAGGTGTTCAAATACTTATTTGCAGCTGTATCATACAAATAAATAGTTCAAAAAGCATATATTGTGATTTCTGGATTTTTTTGATGACAATTTCAGACCCCTCCACGATTTCTAAGTGGGAGAGCTTGCAAAATAGCAGGGTGTTCAAAATACTTATTTTCCTCACTGTGTATATATAATATCGAACACACATGCAGATGTGATTAGTATAATAGGATTTTGTTGTATAATAAAATTGCGTGTTCATGATAAAGCTTTTATATAGATATGATGAAATTCGTGAATTGCACCTTCTCTTTTTCTTACTTCTCCTGTTAGGGGTCTCTCTCATTTTCCTCATTCATCAGCTGCTCAAAATACTTCCTCCACCTTCCCAACATGCTCTCTGTGTCTCAGCATCTGACGACCAGCTCTGTAATTTTACATGGTCTATTACTTTGTACGATGGTACAATGACCAATGAGAGTGTAGAAGGTATTTTTGTTTGTTTGGCTCATTTACATGAAATTTGCCATTTAAACTGCGTCATGGTCGCTGTCTGTAACACGCAGGATAGAACTGGAAATGCCTGATCTCTGGAAGTGAAAATGGCAACGTCTGTCAACAGCATGTGATCCTTACCACAAGTTTGCATGTGGTGCATTCTGAAGTTAAAGTTGACATTCACAGGAGGGTTTATTGTTTTATTGTTGACCGTGGACCTGGAACATTGTGTATATCAGTGGCCTGAGAGTGACACTGTGAAGTGGTACAACTATTTTAAGTAAAAAAAAAGAAAAAGGGAATAGTGTCATTTTGCTTTTGAAGTATAAACGCCGAATATCAGAATTGTTGATTTGAGGAATCAAACTTTAAGTTGCCTTTACACAGAACAAGTGCACATTTTCAGTCTTTAACAGGATCAATCAGCTATAAAACTGATAAAACATCAGCAGAATTAATTGGACTTGAATTTTTCAGTTTAGTTTAACACAATGTAATAGTAGTTTAGTGAACATCAGCGGTTTTGCATGACTTCGACTACATTCACCAGGATTTTTTGCTGTTTAGCAGATTCTTATCAATGCTCTGTCAAGCCAACATAAAAACAATAATGTACTGAGAAAAGTGCCTCGAAAGCTGTAGCACTAGATAGTGACTTTATGCTCTTTGTACCACATATAAACCCAATCAGCCTTAGAGAAATGTTAGAGGAATAACAGTTGTGTATAATTTTTAGCAGTTTGTACTACAGTAGCTTTTTGTACATGTACATCCAATAAGCCAGTCTGTGGTTCATGAGTTGTCGTTCCTCGCAGCACTTTTGGTAGGTACTAATCTCTACATACCAAGATAAACCCGACAACACCTCCTGTTTTGGACATGCTCTGACTCAATCTTCTAGACTTTTCGGCTCAGTTTCGACTTTTCTCCATGGACGTACCACATGCAAAACAAAGACACTGTGTCCAGGTTACACACTTCTGCTGAGTGAGAGAAGTTGCATTACTTCTCCATGGTGATCACACCACCAGTGAATTTCCTTGTGCTTTAACTTGAAAGCAGTGGAGAAAAAAAAAAACTTCTCCTTTAAGTCTGTTTTTATTAATCAGGCCTTTAATAAGTATTTTGATGTAAAATGATCAGAGTAATGAGGTTCATCAGGAGTAAATTTTCACATAAAAACTGAACACGTGAATTGTACAAGCGTGAAGTTTATTATTGATCAACAGAACTTTTGTAAAGAACTTTTGTAAATCAACACTGTGGGTTTGAAAAAGATGCCCACGAGTTCTGTTTCTGCACAAATCGTCCAATTCACATTCAATTTAAATAAGGTTTTTTCCAGCTATTTATCTACACACAATAATCCATAACCACAATAGATACTTGTATTAAAGCAGTACAAACTAAGTTTGGATGAAAACCTGCGTGCAGATAAATGGACAAAAGTTCAGTACATTTTCAGTGAAATGTTCAACCACAAATAATACAATTTAAATAAAATCATTACAAGAATCAATATTATTACAAAACTGTACACAAGGATGCTTCAGATTGTTAAAATCTGTACTTCTGTCTAAACTTTACTTTGCGTGGGTCCATAAATATTCAGATTTTCCAGATGTGGTGGTGGTGCAGCTGTTCACCACACTGAAATTAACCAATGATGAAATCTAAGTGCAGATTTTCACTTTTATAATCTAAGGGTCTTCAACATCCACACCAGGTAAAGGTTGTAGAAATTAAAGCTTTTTTAATGATCTCACGCTTTTAAAGAAACCAAAAGTAACTGGAACGTTTCAGCTGTTTATTGGTGTGGCTACATGTGAAGAACCTCCTCCAGGAAGTAGGAAATTCTGAGTCAAAGTCAACAATCAAGAGAAGCTTTTACTGGAGCAAATACAGAGGGTTTACAACAACATCGAAACCATCGATAAGAAAGTAGATAGAACTAGAATAACTAGAAATCCAGATTAGAGATTAATCACGTGACACTACTGGACAGTTCTGGAGGAACATTTTTGAGTCAGATGAGGCAACAATCAGCTTTTACCAGAATAGTTTGAAGACAACGTTTGAAAGAAGCAAGTATAATTTTTCTATTACGAAAGGTCTTCAATCTGACAGTGCGGGTGTGTACGCTTACTAGTGGAACAAGTCTGTTCAGTGGAACCAGTACTCCCAGTAGAACCAGTACTGCCTTGTATTGAAAGATGATGATTTCTGCTCACATTCAGCTTTTTTATTCGGAATGCATCAAAACTGGTTGGACAAAACATTAACCTGAAACATACTTGGAAATCAACACAAAACGTCTTGCAAGGCAACGAGCATCCAGATCACATGACCTGAACCCTACAAATACAGCTAAAGGTAAGACCTGGTAGATCATCTCCAATGAAGAAACCCGACTCTGGCAGTTGTACTGTTGATTTGAGATTTCATTCATTTACTTTTGGTTCTTCAAAAAAAGGAGAACTAGAGCTCTGATATAACGTGCTGTAGTTCCTACACCGTTCCTCTGATTTGGTGAAATGTTGAAACGCTAAAAAGCTCATTCATGATTTAAATTAAACTGCAAGTTAACTTTGATTAAAAGGCTGAAAATACACTAAACCTGTCTGAATATTTATGGACCCATGTGTATGTTTACTACTGGGGATTTTCATGAACTGATATTTTGGATATTTAAGCAGATCGGCTTAACAATGTTGAAGCTCTTCGTAATGGAGGTTATAGTGCAATATGTCACTAAGTTCAGTGTAGATGAGCAATAAGAGGGTTCGGGAGAAACTGTGGAGTGGTTATGAGATTTGAAGATATCAGGAAGCAGAAGTTCTATGTGAGAACAGAGGGGAATGGCTTCTGATCTGTACAGTTTGGATACAACTGTGCTCACTGTGGCCTCAGATTCATGTTTATGGTGGACAGGAGGAGAAACCGATATGGAAACTCAGCCAGTGGTTAGAAAATCGATTGATGTTGACTCTTTCACACCAACAAAAATACAGTAAGCAAAACCCACAATGATCTTCTGCATATCTGATCAGGTTTAGTAATAGTATTGATATCTTACTTAGTACACTGCTTTATTAATACCACTGGGAATGAAATTGCAAATCTTACACACAATTATACAAACACATGTAACAGAAACCTGTACAGGGAATCCCTGTGATACCAATAGCTGATGTTGGTGCACATGCTGTGCTGAGGGGTTTCTTCAGAAGCTGAAGCTGTAGAGCAGAACACATCCTAGCAGGAACATTATCACGCTGTCCACTTGTGACTTATTTTGACCATTTCTTGGTTTCTCTGTTGAATTAGAATCAGAAATAGCTTTATTACGAGGTATGCTTACACACACATACATACAGACACACACAAGGATTTTGACTTGGCGTCAGGAGTTGTGCAGATTCATCTAAAAACTTGACTTTGGACAAAAACTGCTGCTTAAATCATTTACTTGGAAAATTAACTTCTGACAGACAAAACGAAATATGTCAAAATCCTATGGCAAGTTTTTTCTTTTTATATATTAGTTTTAATTTATATAAAAAGTGATTTAAGGCAAACAGACACATTTTTGGGATTTGATTAGATCATTATAAATGATTAATAATTGCTAAAAAAGATTAAACCCTGATGTGACAAACTTCATGCTTACGATGAAACTGCCATACACACCTTTCACCATCAGTTGTACTTCCTGTCTATAATCTTTGATGGGGGCACTGCAGGTGTACTGTCCTTCATCAGTGTTGCTCACTCTGCTCAGCTTGATGGAGAAATTTCCCAGTGGAATTTCTGATGAAAAAATTCCCACTCTGTTTTTAAAGGCTGAATCCTGCTCATAAAAATCTGCTTCACCATTATTAATGTCACACATGGTCCTGGTTTTCTCAAATCGCCAAAACACATTGTCTGGCTTCTGTTTTATTAAACATGGTAAGATCACTGTGTCTCCTTCAAAGCCTTCGACACTCAGAGGGACAGACACTAAAAGAAAAAAGAACATGTACAATTTCAATAATATAAAGACAAATGTGCATCAGGATACATCAATAAGATATAAAAAAGAGCTTTGTGCACTTTTGCAACAAACCCTCCATTCAGGCTGACTGCTCATGTTGCTTCTAGTTTGCTTATTGTGGGAGTGTAACTATCTTCACTGACAAACCCTATTGTTGTGCTATTGGGCGTGGTCTATCAAGCATTCCGATCAGAAGCAGTAGTAGCTGAACCGTAAATATTTCTTACAAGTCATGTTCACTGACCAATGATCTCTGCTTCTTCCTTTCCCAACTTTATTCTTCTTTGCAGCGTCTTTACACATACAGTATTAATAAGAGGTTGTATATGACTGAATTAAAGAAAAACATGGGTTACACGTTTTTCTTTGGGAACCAAACCTACTTTGTATTGAAGTGAGAAATGTACAATGTGAATTTGCTGCTTGCTGTTGTGAATGAATCCTGAGTTTGTTGTTGAATTGTCTGTGTATAAAACCCATGTTCATTTATTTTTTTTTCAAATTTTTCCATATAACACACACATCTGACTATTGTGGATCATTAAACACTCACCTTTGATCAGCAGCAGCAGGAAGATAAAGTGTAAAAACCATCTGTAATAAATGAGAAAGGAAAATAAATTCACAAAAGGAAAACTGTATATTGGACGTATAATAGAGTATATTAGATAAATATTAGAGGTATAAATAGATTCAGTTCTTCAGGTGGGAAAACTAATGTGTTTTGGATAATGGAGGGAAATCTGCTTTAGCTACTTAGTCTGGTTTCTTCAATTTAAATTCTTAAACTGTAGTACCAACACAAATGTACAGAAATCTGCCGCTGTACCACAGTTGGAATCTCACGCCCGTGGTTAATCGCTGAATTGCATTTGCCACATAACCAATTAGTTTGGCTAATTTTCCCGGTCTCTCGCTGATAGAATGGAGACGGAACTAAAGAAAATATAAAAAACATATTAAAGAATGTTTCCACCACTGCAGCTCTATGGACTGCTCCGAATAAAAGTTTTCCGTGGGAGCCACATGTACGATGTCATCACAGTGTAGATAGAGAGCAAATTCACAGCTCATTTGCTCTTTGATATACTGCCACGGTCACTGATAATAGCGCAAACTTTGTAAAAGCGTTTAAAATGTTTCAAGCTGATGATGAAGCAGAGAATGATGTAGACGAGGACGAGGTCATATTTATGGAATTGCACGATGTTTTATGAGATGACAGTGAAAGGTATGTTCTCCCTCCACATCACCGGTGTGCAGCCCACACCCTTAACATTATATACACGAACAATAGTTACATTCCTGACGGTGAAGGCAGATTGAAAAGCGGTGTACAGAAGTGCGACTGGAAAGTGTTCAGCCTTGTGGTCAAAATTTAGTTGATCATCTTATTGTTCTCTAAAAAGTTATTAAACATTTTAAATGTTTAAGAAATGTCTTTTGCTCTAATATAACATTGCTTAATGCCAATTTTCTATATTACACCTGTTACACCTGTAAGGCCTGAAAGAGATACAAGCAACGCCAAAAGTAATATAACGCATTACTTTCCATAAAAAGTAACTAAAAAGTTATGCTAAGTAACGTAATTAGTTACTTTTTTGGGAAGTAACTCAATATCGTAATGCATTACTTTTAAAAGTAACTTTGCCCAACACTGGATAGCACGATAGACCAAAAACGTATAGGGAATTGTTTTTATGGAGTTTTATGTTCAAATAATGAAATTTATGAATAAAAATATAATTATTTATAAAATTAAGTAAAATGTTAATACTTTACAGTACAGAAAGTAAAGAATGTGGTGACGTGGATCACTCTGCCTCTTTTTGTGACGTATGACAAATGACACTTCAACCAATGAATAAGCAGAGAAACTACGCTACGCTACTTCAACACTGTGTACTGTACAGAACAGGTGCTCACTATAAATGATACAGTGTACTGTATTTTTGATCAATTTACACAAAATTCATCTCACTATATTCTTGCAAATATTTAAAAGTTAAAGTGTGTGAGAGGATCATTTATGGCTTAAACATTTTTTTTTTCATTTTGGGGTGGCCTCAGTTTATTGGGGTTTTTTGTTGGTTTATTTCCGGCGGTTTTGGAATGTAATCAGCACGATAAATAGGGGGATTACTGAAATAATCCCCCGGCAGCACCTGTACCTTCTGAGACGCCTAATGGACTATAAACTACCCTCTTAGGTGCTAAGGACTTTTTATACTTGCAACATTGAGAGCGTTATGACTGGTAGCATTACTTCATAGTCGGGGACGATCACCATGCAGGCCAGACAAGCTCTCCAGAGGGTGGTGCGTTTAGCTGAACGTACCATCTGCACAGAGTTCCTTCAACTTTTTTTTTTTTGCACTCTTTATATGCCACCTTATTTTTGGACTGCTACTTTATCTCTGGACTTGCACAGTCACTTTATACCACACTATTCTGCACATGGATATCTTAAGGACAAAACACATTAAATTATTTTAGTCTGTACTCTGTCAATATCTGCTATACACATCCATCCCTTTCTGTAATTCATGTGTATGTGATTCTTTATACTTTTTTAATTTATTTTATATATATTTTTTATCCTTATATTCCATTTTCATGTTTAAATGTTGGACAGTCGTAACACAGTGTGTGACAAAATTTGAATATAAGAGTTTAGCTAACATAGCTAGGCTAGGAGATTAGCTAGCTTCTACTCCGCTACACCCTGTTTGTCGGAGAGAGAATTACCATAACAAGCCCTGAAACTAAACACAGCTCTTTATTCAGAATAAAATCTTACACTGGTGCTACTTTAATCTAAAAAAATTAAGATAAAGGAAATTCTCCAGACACGTCATTGCAAGTGCCCACTGTCATCTAGTTTATTATTTTTATTTTATAAAAAATATTTATTAAATGTTGTTACTTGTTGTATTATATAGACGCTCGTTTCTGACATATAAAAAAGATTTAGAAAAGTAGCTAACAGTACTAACACGAGTAATATAATAGATTTTAGCTAGCATAGCTAGGCCCGGAGATTAGCTAACTCATGTTAGCACACACCCTGTTTGTCGGAGAGGGAATTACCCTAACAAGCCCTGCAACTAAACACAGCTCTTTATTCCGAATAAAATCTTAAACTGGTACTGTTTTAGTCCAAAATTTACCTCTTATTCATTGCGTATGACAAAAGCAACCACCACCGCCGTGTCTTATCTAAAATAAATAAAATTAATGAATTTACACAGAAACAGTACACAAAAGCTCATGTCCCCTGAACACCGGAAAAGGAAAAACTTCGTACACGTCACAAGCGACCACTGTCCTAAGGTGTTTTAGATTTTTATTGTATTTATTTATTTTCATTAATTACTTTACTTAATTTATTTATTTGAGTAAAACTGTTGCGACTGCAACTCTACTATTAAGTAAAATACAATTTACGGAATCTGCAACTTTTAATTTTCCACCTACAACCAGGAAAAACCCACCGAATACATATCCCCTCATGGCTTGTATGGTGACGTCAAATCAACATGGCCGCTTTTCTGCAAAGGTTTCCATGAAAAATTCCCCTTTTCTAAAATGTTGGAAAAAGTGCAAATCTCACAAACTCACATTTTATTCACAATACAACATAGAAACATTAAATATTTAATCTGAGGAAATTTACAATTTTAAGTAAGAAATAAGGTCATTTTAAATGTGATGACTGCAACACATCACAAAAGAAAATTGTGTACATCACTGTGTAGCATCCTCTCCTCTTTTAACAACAGTATTTAACTTTTAGGAGAAGAATGTTGTCTTATTTGTGTGTGATACAGGATTGTTGCTGCTTAACACTCCTGGGTCTTCTTTGTCATATTATTTGCTTCATGATGCACCACATGTTTTTAAATGGTTTCTGGTCGGTACTGTAGCCAGACAAGTTAAATACCCAGACTCTTCTACTATGAAGCCATGCAGTTGTAATAGATTTAGTATATAGTTTAGCATTGTCTTCCTGGATTTTGTAAGGCCTTCTCTGAAAAAAAATTGTCTACATGGAAGCATATGATGCTCTGAAACCTGTATATACCATTCAGCATTAATATTTCCAAATGGGAAAGCTGTCCATTCCTTAGGCACTAATGCACTGCCATACCATCAGAGATTCACTTTTTTTCACTAAACGCTGGAAAGTCAGAATGTCCCTTGTACTGTGAAGGGCATAGCATCCATGGTTTTTAAGAAGAATTTTAAATTTCGATTCATCTAACAGTAGAACAGCTTGCCTCCCTTGTCTGTTGCATACAAATTTCTCCAGATTCTTCTAATCTTCTAATGATATTTTGTACTGCAAAACGTAGCCATTATAGTTGCACAAGCCAGTGCACTCTTGGTGCCGGTCTCAAGCCTGGATAAATGGGAGGGTTTTGGTATGAAGGGCATCCAGCGTAAAACGTGTGCTTCCACAGGGTACTGGTGAAAACTGGGCAACTGTTAGGCAACTGGCCTAAGGAGGAGAAAGAGAGGAGGAATACTCCTACAGAGACACCAGGAAAAGGAAATGTGAAGGAGAGTGGAGGTTTTTTTGGTACTTTAAATGTTGGTACTATGACTGGTAAAGAGAGAGAGAGGGATCTGATATGATAGAGAGGAGAAAGGTAGATATGTTGTGTGTTAAGGAGACCAAGTGGAAAAGGAGAAAGGCCAGAAATATTGGAGGTGTTTAAACTGTTCTATCATGGTGTGAATTAAAAGAGAAATTGTGTAGGGGGGATTCTGAGGGAAGAGTACAGTAAGAGTGTAGTGGAGGTGAAGAGAGTTTCTGATGGAGGTTGATAATAAATATCATCAGTGTTTATGCTCCATCAATTTGTCCACATCACTGCAAAGTCCACTTGCTGATGGAATTTAGGTAGCCCTAACTCCAGCGATGATATAAAAAAAAAAAAATGTCAGAGTGTGAGTTTTGCAATTTCCCAATTGCCCCATACACAGAGCTCCACTTTAGCATTTGCACTGGGGGAAATTTAGACTCCGGCTATCCTCACAGTGGTAAATTTCTGTTTAAATTAAATGGTCTGCATCGAATAGGCACAAAAATGTGAGTGGTGCATTACAGTTCAAAACTGGACACCGGGTCCAACTCTCCTTGCTGTGCCGATTGTTTAGACGTGTCACATGCTCGTGTAGCCGTACTTTTTTCAGTCCGTTGTTTTGCATGTTCCTGCTCACCCGAGATTCCCCAGACCGTGCCAAACACTTTGAGGTGTCACACGTCTGTGTCAGAGTGAGTTTAGCAATGCAGTAGTGCTAAAGGGTTTGCACGGTGTGCGTCGGGTCAGCCGAGGTTCAACTCCCCCCACTGTGCCGAGTGTTTTGACATATCACACGGCATTTCTGAGCACCTTATTTTATTTTTTTTACAATTTGGGCTAATTGTGGGGGGCGTGGCTTGAAGTGATGTCATGTAACGTCACTATATTACCCACAGTGCAACTCCCTAACCCCTTCCCCCTTCAGATTGTAAGGTTATAGCATCCCCTGTTATGCAGTTCCCCCCCCACTGGGATGTTTGGTTTGATGTATGGCATGTCTGGGCTTTTCCACATAAATTTTATACAGTGGCTAAAATGTTGTGGAATTTCCAGAATTCCGAGCTGGTCCAGGGTTTGAGGGGCATATGGTTGCGACCCACTCCATCCCCCCTACAAGTGAAAATGCCATATGTGCATATTGGACCATCGAGGGCCGCACTGTGGCACGAGGTTTATTCCCCATTCGAAAATTGCCCTTTTTGGTCATGTGTTTGAAAACGGCTGAGGCAAATCGTTAGAAGTATTAGCACACCTTCCATGTCCAGACCTCGCGATATGAGGTATCATTCGTGGTGCTGGGCAAAAACTGCTAGATGATTTACGTGCCGAATTTTTGTCTGGAAGAATTTGCAATAGTTTCTAATGCTTTTAAAGCACCATTACCATGAGCCTTACTGCCTGTCTGTTGACACAAAACAAGGTGAACCTGTCTAGCAGTTTACTCATATTTTTTATTCTTGTTCATGTGATTAGTATTTGAGGTTCCATTAGTCAAGTGTTTTTGATGCCAACTGGTTTTCCTGGGAAACATGAAGATATAAGAAGTGTTTACAGCAAGGCTTTGTTCAGCATCTCAGTCTAGATTGGACATGGCATCATTGCATATACTTTAAAAAAAATTATCACTGTGGAAGTTTTCTCGAGGCTCTGTCTAGTTAAACCTGATTCCATCCGGCCTGCAGATGCTGGATGAAGATCAGTTCACGTCTGCGTATTGAAGGACTTGCACCAGCTGTTTGCTATCTAGTGAAGTGTTATCCACATGGAACTCGAAACTTTCTGTTATCTTAGGAAATTACATCCATTTATATTTCTGATTAAATATCTTGTACAAACAATTATCTGTCAAAATTAAATCTGTCTTGTTCAGGAGTTTCCCTGCTAATGTTGCAGAATGTTAACAGAAAGAATGCACACAAACCGAACTGTGAAATTTCGTTAGCTTATGTTCCTTCTTTGGATATGAATTTTTTTTACCGTTACTACTATTACCTACAGACAATAAATGCAGTATTTCCATTGACATTGTCGAAGCAGCATTCGCAAACTTCCTTTAAACACTTCTACCTTTTTGTCTTTTTATGTCTGTTTTTTTTTTCGAAATCCTCTGGAAACTACTGACATCCTCCCCTTTTTTTTTCTTTTCTTGCCAGGTTTATCAGCTCATTCCTGGTCACATTTCTGTTCATGAAGAGGATGACACCCCCAGGGGGACTGCATGCCACATTTTCTTCAGTATATAAGTGTTGTGCCTGTAAATGCATTGATAGAAATTTAGGCAAAATTTCAAAAAAAAAAATTTCTTGTGGTTTTTAATAAATAAAAGTTTCTTTCGGCTTCTCCCGTTAGGGGTCGCCACAGCGGATCCTCCGCACGTTTGATTTGGCACATGTTTTTACGCTGGATGCCCTTCCTAACGCAACCCTCCCCAATTTATCCGGGCTTGGGACGGCACTGAGAGTGGCTGGGGATGGTCCCCTGACCCGGGAATCGAACCCGGGTCGCAGCGGTGGGAGCGCTGCGTCTTATTTGTTTTTTAATAAATAAATTAGGTAAAATGGGTCACTGCCAAAAAAAGGAAAAAATAAATACTTAATACCTAAACATTATAACAGTTCCAGTCTGCATTTTGATTGGTCAGTTTTTTGAATAAACAGATTTAAAAACAAATGTGATGTTGATATGGTGGATTATTTTGTTAAATGTTTATTTTCCATTTAATTTTCAAGTGACAAACCTCACTTGAAGTAAGAATTGTGGCATACAAAGTAAGGTAATCAAGGTTAAAAACACCAAAAATGAGTCAGCTGATAAGATTGTGAAATACATCAAAGAAACACTGGAAAATTATTTATATTTTTATTTTATTTTTAAATGTATTGAGTTTACACGCGACAATTGCAATACAATGTTCGGGGGAATCCGACGTAATGAAAAAGGAAAGAACGTTTTCGCAACTTGGAGGTCATTGCAGAAGTCATTAGTCGGTGTGGGCTGCCCAGCACACATCTTGAACAATATTTTCACATCTACACTGTGCGCACTGAGAACCTGAAGGAGTGCTGTGAATATGGTGATGTGCCAATTTGTGATGCACAGAAATGTGTAACAGTGATGGAGATTTCAGTGATCTGTAAGTAGACAAGAAGAAAATATTTTGAAATGTTCTAAAGCATACATTTTCATTCAGAGCTATTTAGGATTGCACAGTTTTTGTTTGCTATTCCTTCTTACAATGCAAATGTCGAGAGAGTTTTTACTGATGCAAAGCCAGTGGACAAGGAAAGGAATCACTTGTCTGATGAGTCACTCAATGTGCTTCTATGCACACAGTACAACTTTCAACACGTCTTGCAAATACTTTTTGCCTGGTTGATTGATAATCAGGGAATATTGGGAAAGATTTGTTCATCAGGAAAGTATACCAGAGAACATCAGGAGGACTGAAATATCTTTTTCTTTTTGTTTTTATTTAGTATTTTTTTCAAATTATTTTTATTTTACATAAATAAATAAAAAAGGACAGTGGTGAGACCTGAGATGTTGTATGGTTTAGAGACAGTGGCATTGAGTAATAGACAGAAAGTGGAGCTGGAGGTAGCAGAGCTGAAGATGTTGAGATGTTCGTTGGGAGTGACGATGATGGACAGGATTAGAAATGAGTTAATTAGAGGGACAGCGCATGTAGGACGTTTTGGAGACAAGGTGAGGGAGGTGTGATTGAGATGGTTTGGACATGTGCAGAGGAGGGACATGGGGTATATCAGTAGGAGAATGCTGAGGGTGGAGACACCAGGAAGGAGGAAAAGAGAAAGACCAAGAAGGAGGTTTATGGATGTGGTGAGGGGAGACATGCAGGAAGTTGGTGTGAAAGAGGCAGATGTAGAGGACAGGGCGGTGTAGAGACGGATGATCCGCTTTGTCGCCCCCTAATGGGAGAAGCCGAAAGAAGAAGAAGCAGCAATCTCTAAAAGTAAACTAGTGTCCCCCTAGTGGTCGAAAATATTTAAAACAAGAAACTTAAAAGAACAGAGGTCCTTATCAACTCCATGTAAATTAATTTGGACCTAACCTGGGGGAGGAGTGTGTAAAATAAATAAATAAATAAATAAAAATAGAGCCTTAATTGTAGATACATTTTATTTTTATTTATTTTTTATTTTATAGAAATTAAAACTCACAAAAAATAAGGCCATAGAGCAGAGGAGGTTACATCAGACATAAAGGGCAGGCCTAGGAAAGATAATCATTAGGCAAGAAAGCTAAAAAATATTTAATAAAAATACTTAAATATACATGATAATGTAGGACACAGGTGACAGTAATGACTCAGACCTGGTTGACAATATAAAAAATAAAAAATAATCTGAAATGGAAAATATTTATTATCAGTATAGAGCCTTCAACTGCATCGTTTAATAAAAGGTAAGTGATGAGATGTTTGTATTTTTCTCTTAAATTTGCACTTGAATGCTGTGATTGCATAAGATGCTGCTTTTCACCACTTAAAGAGAAAAGAAGAATTAAAAAAAAAAAAAACAGTTGTGGTCAGAGAACTTCCGCTCTCCAGCATCTAAAACACAACTGAAGTGTTTCCTGACTGAAGCACAACGATCTCAGAGTGCTGCTGAACCGTGTTCCAGCTACAGCATGAAGACTGCTCTTTTGTTCTGTGAGTAAAATTGCTACTATTAATCACTATTTTACCTTAAACAATATGATTTTATTAAACAGATGATTGGATTCTAAACTACTGCGTGTTTGTTGTTTTTGGTTTTTGTTAGATCTTCTTGTTTGTTGTGGAGCTGATGTAAATTTTACAGAGAAGTTGGTGGATTTGGGACAAAATGTGACTTTACAGTGTGAAGTGGCTGTAAAAGATGCGCTCTGGTTCCTGATGAAGCCGTCAGAACCTCCAGTGTATATATTACGCTCTTTCTCAAGTAAAATTCTGGTGCCACAATACAGTAACCGGACCTTCAGCAAGATTTTCTCACTGCAATACAACAGCAATTTATTTATACACAATATCAGTGCTAATGAATTAGGAGTGTATTATTGTGTTTATTGTGATTCACCTCCTCTTATCAGCCGTGGAATCAGACTTTACACCCAGAATCATGCAGCTGGTGAGTTTATTTATTATACTTTATATAAGTTCAATATCTAAATGTTTTTGGCCACATTTGGCAAGAACATTGTGTATATTATTTTATAGTTTTAAATGGATTGTTTGTTTAGATCAGTGAGTCTCAATGTGGAGTCTGGGATTTTATTAAATAATTATAATGAAATAATTAACAAATGATCATTATCACAGTTATTGTGTATCACAATATATTAGTATTATATGAACCTGTTTGGTTGTTCTTGTAAATGAAAAAGTTTATCTAAAATGTCAAAGCAAATTCTGCACCTGACTTGGTAAATTTGTAATTTATGTTTTTTTCCTTGTGTCCTTTATAATTTATGTCACAGGCTGCGTGGAGAATTTACACAGTAAGTATTTTATTGCACGGTGTAAAAAACTGTTTACAAATGAAATATAAAAACTTAAATCTTGAGGCTTAAGATCTCGAACGCTGTCTGATATAAAACAGATTAACAACAAAGGTTTTTAAAGTATTTCTTTAACAATGAAGTGTAAATATTCTGTTATTTTTAGCTTCGGGTTTAAAAAATCAGACGAGTAAACCTGACCATCATCAGAGTGAAGAGAATGGATTGACCCTTTTGCCATTTCTCATCTTATCAGTAATAATAATCTGCACTCTGGTCATCACAGTTACAGGTGAGTTTATTTGCTATTTATTGTAATAAGCAGTAATGAAGTATAGTCCTGCACACCTGTAAAAATACAATCATTTAATGTAAACATCTCTAATAACTTCAGCTCCGTCTCTTGACTATAATGAGATCACATGCTAATTCTGTAAATGCTACACTGATCTTTTTTTTTTTTATGACCTGCTTGTGATAAATGTATGTAGTTATAAGAGTTACTGTCCGGACTAAACCATGTGTGTGTGCACCTAATATTTGTTCACACTAGTGTACAGTACAATGCAGTTTATATATTTAATAAAATAAATTGCTGTTAGACACGACTAACCTCCTTAAACTGTCTTTCTATTGTCTGTGTGAGTTTACTAGATTTAATCTTTATCTAAAAAAACTACAATAAATATAATTTTCATTAGAAGTTTTATATCAGTTATATATTTATGTTTAATCGGTATTATGATGCACCGACCGCTTAAAGAATTCCTGGTGGTCTTTGGGTTCATTCTGGATTTTTACACTTTAGTTTTTGTTGGCCGTCGCGTTCGAAGGCCTCTGAAAACCCGAGAGCAGCCTTCAGATCCAGGCGTACAGTCGGGTCAGAACAGCGCCGAGCTCGTGGTAGGCTGCCTTCCTTTTCATTAGCGTTATATTTCAAACACTCTGATTTTCCTGATTATTGAGATGAAGTGATGAAGTAAAATGGTTGAGTGATTGGAGACCTGTAGATGAGACACGGTGCCTTTTGCAGGGGAAAGTTCCATGTGTGAAAACTGCGTGGTGCAACGTGCGCTGTAGCAGACGTGTTAATGTGTGTGTGTGTGTGTGTGTGTGTGTGTGAGTGTGTGTGAGAAAAAAAACGTGTTAAATCTGGTGTTTTGAACACCCCTCTGCTGTGAAATCACCTCATGCACCTGAAACACACATTATATCTTTATGTAATGACCTCAATTATTTAAGTGAGATGATCGTTAGTAATTAAGGTTCGTTTATGTAATGAATTGAGGCTTATTACATTCACACAATAAATGTAAAAGTTCTACTTTTCTAGTGGATAAAATGTGCAGTAATAATAATAATAATAATAATAATAATAATAATTCCAATAAAAGTAATATGTACACATGATGCACATGAATCACTGTAGATCCTTTTAAATATAGTTTCGTATTAAACTGCAAAGTAAAGCAGTTGCATGTCTCAGGATGTTACTGAGGATATAAACATAATAGTTTAACATTATAATTAAATCTATTTAAATGAGTTGTGGTGCATATAAAACACTGTGGTAACCTGTACAATAACAGCTCAGTTCTGTTCTTCAGCACAGTGTGAAAATGCAGAGTTTTGTTAACAGTTGTGTGTTCAACATGTTGCCATCAACCACCATGCTTCATTTTCACACATTAAACCACTGCGTTTTGTTGTTTCTTTCTGCACCACCACATTCTGCATCCTAAACCCATGAGTTAACAAGTTAAGTGTTGATTAATGTGATTAAAGATTAATCGCGTCATTCTTTCAGTTCTCAGAGGTGAATTTCGTCTCAATAAAGGAGGCGCCAAGACCAAGAACCTCAACAGCACGTACGCTCTCCTACACCTCCCGAACCAGTGAATCCCAAGAGATCTCTGAGTGATCCCTGAGTGATCTCCAAGTGATCCCTGAATGATCCCCAACTGATCCCCGGAGATTATAAAAAAAATTATTAAAAAAAAAATGTAGACGATTTGATCCAATAGAACAAATTGATCAAAATTAATTCAAAAGAAACTAAATGTATCTTATTTAGATTGTTTTTACTCTTTACTATTACGAACATCGACCATTGTGCTTAACGTATTGTAACGTTTTTTTTTTTTTGTGGTGCCGCGTGTCGTCTGGCTCGTCCCGAGAGATTTCCCATAATGCACTTAGAAATTGTTCAGAATGTAAACTGTACAGTTACACTGGATTTTAGTTCAGACAGAGTTGGAAGTTCAGGAAGTTGAAAATCGTGTTACTTCCTTACCGACAACTTGACGAGAAAACCACAGACTGCTGCTGCATGCCAGAGGACTACAATGAGTGTTTAAATGTAAACGTTTACAACATGTAAAATTTTCCTGATTATGAGCTATAAAGTTATTACCTGTTGTTCGAATGCAGCTTTCGGAAAACGCTTACAATAATCTAAAGTTCTATTAATATTGCTTTATTCTACTCACAAATCTTACAAATAAAAGATAATTGTCTCAAATTACCTTTTACTTAAAAATAAACAAACAAACAAAACATTCTGGTTTCTGATGATTGTACGGATGAAACTCTGTTAAATATCTTGGCTCGTCAAGATGATAATTGGTTCCCTATTAATTCTGGTTCCTCTCACGTTTCCTCCTCATTTAGTCTCCCGGTCATCACATCTGGCTCTTCATTATAAATAAACATCTGAGACAGTGGAATATTTATTGAGCAAAAACAGGAAGGTTAAAAGGACCCGATCTTGGAACATCGGTCGTTCCACTATTTGGTATGGTTTAATAAAAGAAAAGAGGCAGAGTCAGTAACCTTTTTCTTTTTTTCTCTGGTTTCTTTTTTTTTTCTTTGGTTTTGCACCTTTAGCTCTGGGTAAGAAAGTAAAGAAGGCACACTTGCCTAAAAGGAAGTGGCAAGTAAAAACTTTGCTAAGTGTGATTTTTGAGGCTTCAGCACGCCCCGAAATCCTCCTCACGGCAATCGTGATCAAATTTATTTCCTAATCCTGGATTCAGACATGTGTGTGTGTTTGTTTAAATCAAGTCAGTCGTGAACATGCGCTGAACCCTAAAAAAAAGCAGACTTTCCGTACATGCTGCTGCTTGATGCCCGTGCAGACGCTCGAGTCACATGGCACAACCACAGAAAGCACCCAAATAGACTGTGTGTTGTATCTGTTTATCGAGCATGCAGTCTCAGAATTCATATTTTTGTGATGTCTAGGTGAAAAGTTTTGTCATCTTGTGACACCCGAGTTCCCTTTTTCACAATAAGCAGCCGAGTCTTAATTCGTCTCCTAAACGGTTTTATTGAGTTTCAGATGGACAGAAAACAATGTTTCATGGCAATGTGGAAGAGTGTTGAAGTTTTTAATTCAACGCATGCAATTCTGGTCAAATCAGCCCACTTTTTTTTACCCCACGCCAGATATTATGGTCCAGTGTATCAGGAATTAAACAAAAAGACAATAAATACAGATGAACAAGGGAATGAGGTGGATCACAAACACAGTACCTCACATGAGCACAATTCTACAGCAGAACCTTCACTCCAATAGAAACTTTGTTAAGATTTGCACTAAATACTTTGATGATTCTAAAAGTATTAGGGCCCCCTTAACCTAAAAAGAGCAGGTTTCCGGAATGGTTACACAGGACCGTCAAAGAAAAAAAAAAAAAAAAAAAAGGGGGGGGGGGAAAAAAAACCCAAAAGGAGGGAGGGGACACAAGAACCATAGACAAGACAAAAACAAAAGAGAGAGAAACCACAAAGAGTGTGAGAGAAAAAAAGAGGACGAAGTGAGAAAGCGAAAAAAGGTGAAAGGTTTAGAGAAGAACATGAAAGGAAGGAGGAAAAGTGAGAGAAAGAGAGGGGAGGCAGTAAAGAGAGATTGAGGGAACAGAAGAGAGAACAAGCTAGACAAAATGATAGAGAGAAAGGAAAAGAGAAGACATTGTGAAGTGGTACAATTATTTTAAGTAAAAAAAAATTTATTAAAAAGGGAATTGTCATTTTGCTTTTGAAGTATAAACACAGAATATCAGAATTGTTAATTCCAAAATTTAAGTTTCCTTTAAACAGAACAAGTGCAGATTTTCAGTGATTAACAGGATCAATCAGCTATAAAACATCAGCAAAATTAATTGTACAACTTGAATTTTTCAGTTCAGTTGAACAAAAATAGTAGTTTAGTGAACATCACTGGACGGGAGCCCCTTTGCCTTGCTTTTCAACGTAGATGGCCGTCCTACTCACTTAATCACTTATTATTTACAATACATATTATTTATATTAATAAACACTTATTATTTAAATAAACACTTATTATTTATAATTATAAGTGTATCGGAGTATTTATACTATATTTAATAAATAATATTCATGTTACGAAATGTCCACTACATACGACCGATTCGTTGGTTGTCCCCCGGCCGCGTCCAAATCCGAATATGACACAAAACCTAACCCTAGTCCTAACCCTAACCCAAACCCCAACCCTAATCCTAACCCTAACCCAAACCCCAACCCTAATCCGAAGATGAGGGATTTGCATTGAATTGTGTAGGACGGCCATCTACATTGAAAAGCGACGCAAAGGGGCTCCATTCTACTGGCAGTTTTGTTTTCACATTTAAAGTATTTTCTCTTTTTTATTATTTATTTTTTTAATATCAGTATTTAACATTTTTTAAGCCAGCCATTAGGGTTGCACAAGCCAGTGCACTCTTAGTGCCGGTCCCAAGCCCGGATAAATGGGGAGGGTTTGCGTTAGGAAGGGAATCCAGCGTAAAACATGTGCCAAATCGAATATGCGGATCACAAATAATTATTTCATACCGGATCGGTCGAGGTCCAGGTTACCAACGACCGCCACAGGTATCGTTAGCCTACAGGGTACCGGTGGAAATTGGGCTACTGTTGGCCGAAGGAGGCGGTTGATCCGCTGTGGCAACCCCTACAGAGAGTATCAGATAGAAGAAGAGGAGGAAGGAGTATTCAACGTGTTATGCTTAAGATTATAAAACGTTATTTATGCATGTATAACTGCAGGTTAAGGCATTACACCAGCCTCTGAGCTGCACTGTGTAAATACCACTTCAAATGCAGCTTCATTTTCCTCTGCATTGTAAAGATACACTTGGTTGATATTGATTTAATTTGCTTAATAAATGACAAAATGTTTTATTATTCTAATTGTCTGATTAAATAAAAGAATTTTGACTCATAGGATGATGCTCACTTTTAGAAAAACTGGCTTTAGAAAAGTTAAATAAATGACCATAAATGGTAAAAATCTATGTGATTTATGAGAAAAGATGAATCTCTGTCACTGCTGTAATCCCACTAACACACAGAATATGGAGAATAACAAATTTTAGGAGTCAGCTGTCCACTGTCATCCTTAAGGTACCAGCAAAATGACACACTCAGCAAAATTTTGCTTAATTATTGTTATTGCTAAAATCTAAAAAGAAATATCAAGATGATATTTTCTGTCAATATCACACACCACAAAATCCATTTGATAATGTTTATATGCGTAATAGCTTTTATATATATATATATATACACACACACACATATTTTTTTCTTAATTTTTTTTTGCTCTACCACTGTAACTAAATCACAGAGGCCTTGAGGGAACCTAAGTATCACTTTGAGAAACTTTGAGGCCTAAAAAGTGTTTGTGGAGATCTGCCAAAGACAGAGATAATCATAAACAGAATTCAATCTCCACCGATTACTGCTGTGTATGTTTACAGGCTTTAAACACACAAAAAGATTCACCACAGAGGTTCCAGCTGTACGCAATTTTCTTTAGAAGAAATTAAATAAATAATAATAAAGTGGTCAGTTGAGAATTATTGTGATTTATTCTTTTTACTTGTAAATATGCATTTTAATGCTCTGGACCAGGCGCACATAATGTTGCCTTACAGCACATAAAAAACTTCCGCCTCAATCTAAAACACAACTGAAGTGTTTCCTGACTGAAGCACAAAGATCTTCCTGTCTGTGTGAACCAGGACTTTACACGGGAATATCTATGATGCATTTTTGCACCTCACTTTGTAAATTTGTAATATAAGACTTGTGTCTTTTTTTCCTTCTGTCCTTTATAATTTGGAGAATTTACACAGTAAGTATTTTATTGTACGGTGTAAAAAACTGTTTACAAATGAAATATAAAAACTTAAAATTTGAGGGTCAAGATCTCGAACCCTGTGTGATATAAAACAGATTAACAACCAAGGTTGTTACAGTATTTCTTTAACAATGAAGTGTAAATGATCTGTTATTTTTAGCTTCGGGTTTAAAAAATCAGACGAGTAAACCTGACCATCAGCAGAGTGAAGAGAATGGATTGACCCTTTTGCCGTTTCTCATCGTATCAGTAATAATAAACTGCACTCTGGTCATCACAGTTACAGGTGAGTTTATTTGCTATTTATTGTAATAAGCAGAAATGAAGTATAGTCCTGCACACCTGTAAAAATACAATCATTTAATGTAAACATCTCTGATAACTTTAGCCTGTCATCTTCCTCGCTCCCTGGCTATTGTCAAAACTAAAGCCCATTCCCACGACAATACCACAGAGGCTAAAGGCAATTCCTTGGCCGACCGAAAGCTAACAGTGCAGCGCAAGCTCAGGTGTTTTTCCCATCACTCAACGCTCCTATTAACACCTGTCTCCTTTCCTCCTCTCTCATTCCTGATTTACATTTACCTTCTGTCGAATCCTCCAGCATTGTAGAAAGAACCAACTGGACGATCAACGACAAATTGACTAAAGCCATACAGGCTACAGGTAACAAAAATTGGGTAGACTTGCTACCCGCAGTCCTTGCTGAAATGAGAATGACTCCGTGAAAAGACGTCTGCTTATCAACACACAAAATTATTTATGGGCGTCCATTCCCAACGCCTTGGAGAAAAGGTAAAGCAGCAATAGGTACAACTGATCTGGATGTGCACATCACTGAGTATTCTGCTGCCCTGATCGATACTTTATCAAAACATTATGAACTCATTTCTGAATCTACACCTGTCATTTCTCTAGCACCAACCCATCCTTTTCAGGGTGGGGGACATGGTTTTGATTAAATCTCTAAAACCTAAGCCATTGGGTGAATGTAAGTACGTAGGGCCAGCAGAAATCCATCAATTATTTACCCGTATGCTCTGTGATGATTAATCTGTCCCTCGTGTACCTGAATATTATCCTATTCCCATGCGACATGTTTGATTGTTTTAAATTGTGATTTATCCATTAATAGTTGATTTTGGATAAAAGAGGGGAATTGTGGGAATAATCTGTACATATATGTTCTGGATACAACCTTTGTTCTGAACATTAGATTTTCATCTTCTGATACATATTGTAAGATATCCTTGATCACTAGTCCTAGATAAGATTGACCCAGAACACTCAGTTCTTGTCTTTATCTTCTCTTTATACGCTTTAATTAGAGAAAAAACAATCTGTCACTTTTTGGAATGGCTAACCTGTGTTTTGTTGTTCTCACAGTATTGTAATATGTATCTTGTTGCCATTAGTAGTTCTAGTAATTTTTTTGTACGCTTCTGTTGACTGTACCCTGAACAATTTTTTTGTGGTAATGTTACTTTGCTCGTACAAACATAGTGTTTCTTGTATTTCTGTTTTAGGCTTATCTTTTGCAGGCTCAACGTGAACTTGTGGCGTGGTCCCCCCCTAACTTGCTCTTCTGTACACACACACACACACACACACACAAACACACACACACACCCCTGGCAACCCTCCCTTTATTTCTCCATCTCTTTGGAAGTATATCTTCGTGTCTGAGACAATAAAATTTGGAACTTCTCTCTGAGAGCTGCTTTGTGTGTTATAATTGAGATTTCCCCAAGTATCTTCCCCAATCTCAGAGTGCTGCTGAACCGTGTTCCAGCTACAGCATGAAGACTGTGCTTTTGTTCTGTGAGTAAAATTGCTACTATTAATCACTATTTTACCTTAAACAATATGAGCTCATTGTACAGATGATTGGATTCTAAACTACTGCGTGTTTCTTGTTTTTGGTTTTTGTTAGATCTTCTTGTGTGCTGTGGAGCTGCAGAAGGTTTCACAGAGAAGTTGGTGGATTTGGGACAAAATGTGACTTTACAGTGTGAAGTGGCTGTAAAAGATGTGTACTGGTTCCTGATGAAGCCGTCAGAACCTCCAGTGTTTATATTACGTTCTTTCTCAAGTAAAACTCTGGATTCTCTGTACAGTAATCAGACCTTCAGCAAGACTTTCTCACTGCAATACAACAGCAGTTTATTTATACACAATATCAGTACTAATGAATTAGGAGTGTATTATTGTATTCAGTGTAGTTCACCTCCTAAAATCAGCCGTGGAATCAGACTTTACATCCAGAATCATGCA
>MU527942.1:0-25603 GCA_024362625.1 Silurus asotus
ATGTCCTTTGTGTACTGCTATTAATACTATTTTAAATAAAATAATTTATAAAATAATAAATAGAAAATATCATAATTGTTATTTTATACAATCCATTGTTGGCAACTTACCTCTTGCAATCACCTTCAGGAAAAATGTAGAAGTGTACCAGAATGAAAGGCTAATTTGTACTTGGAATCTAAAGTAGAGTTTAAGAAGAGAGACTTATATATAAACTGAAAAGCAATGAGCAGGAAATTCACACATACGCATTCATGCAACATTTGCATGAGCACAACCCATTTCTCATGATGTAATGCTTAACCCTTTAAGGCTTAAGCATGCTATGATATGTGTGTGTTTTTATGGTTACCTGTAGATGTTGCAAGAACATGTAGAATATAACATATTGAGTGAACAAAGAAAATTATGGTACTAAAGAAAGTTAATAAAAGTGTTCGGTCACCACCCAATAACCAAAGTAATATATTCATTTGTCTTTGTTTTCTGCTGTTTGCCAAACCTTGGCTCAGTGATTTGTTTTCATAATGTTTAGTAATAGTATTATTTTTACTATGATTGTGTCCATGGTCTTTATTAATATCTTTGTTTTTTTTAGTTTCTTTGCTTATTTTGTGTCTATTTTATGTGTGCTCTTCATTAAGAAAACCTCTGCATCCGCCTTTCCACTTACACACTTGGTTCATTTACTACAGCTTCATTTAGGGAAAGTGGTAGCTCAATGACTAAGACAATAGACTTTTGATTGCTCCCACTCCTGGCCCCTTGAAAATGTGTATAAATGTGATGAATAAACTGAATAATAATTTTAAAGATTGGAATTAATTCTTCAGTGTGTAAACAAATCTGGGTTTATGAGCTGCACCCTGAAATGAGGTAGGTCTATGTATAGTTCTGAAGTATTTAATCCGAGTAAACACCCTTGTAAACACACCCTTTTTATAAAGTAGAATGCGTAATGTCATACCATTGTCAATTCTTATATCCCGCCTTACCGTAAAGACCAGACAAACAACTTAAGAGCTTAATTTGTGTCTAAGAATGCAGCAACACTAGTGTATGTTTATGTTGCTTGGTGATCACTTGATCTTAACTATCTTTGAAATTTCCTCTGACTGCCCAAAATTGGTCTACTAGACTAATCTACTACAAGAAATTAAAGCTAATAATGTTATCTAAAAATTAGCAGACCATTATTTATTACTAAATTCATATTTTTTTTTTATTACCAGTAATTATTAAAATGTAAAAATAAAACAAGCAAATTAATATAGTGAAACTAAAATACATACTGTACATACTGTATGTACAGTAAAATTTGTTTTTAATATACTGCCATTGCTTTTTATAGGTTTTATGTATTTTTATATGTATTTATGTGCTACTGTATTTAGATATAATGCATAGTAGGAGCTATTATTGTGTATATGTACAAAGATTTCTGAATTGTTTAACTTACAATATGAACATTTTTCAATTAAATTATCTATTATCAATGCTGTATTTATAGTTCCATAGCAACAGCTTCTCTGGCTGAGTCATGCAATAAATGAAGCACATGCAACCAGTTAACAGATCAAATGTTGATCCCTGTGGTTTCCCAGATGAATGTTAGTTTTAAAGTAACAAACAGTTTAAAGTTTAACAGTTTGTGAATGACTCATATTTGTATCCTAATTTAATGTATTGGTGTTTGACAGAGGTGGGAAGAAATTAAGTACAAATACTTTGTTCCTGTACTTAAGTAGATTTTTCTGGAATCAGTACTTTACTTCACTATTTATTTTTCAGATTTTTACTTTTACTAATTTATTACATTGCTACACAAAAAACTGTACTTTTTACTTCTCACATTTTCAAAACAGGTTTGTTACTTGAGATTAAATCTATTTGGTGAAATGTCGATAATTTTTCTTCTCAATGCGCTGTTTTCAGCCATTAAACCTATTCCTTGTCATTGCGCGGCTTTTTCGATCTACCACTAGTGTTTTATTTCCGTGTCATACACACCACAGACATTGTCTAATTTACGAAGCTCACAATGAGCAAGGCAGAGGGCAAGAAGAAGTCTGGGGTTAAAGTGGATGAGACAGAGGGAGTCAGTGATGTAAACATGACTGAAAACAGAGACATTCCTGATCACCTGATCATCATCATCTTTTCTCTGCCTGTGTTATATATGTTAGTTGTTCAGCCTGGATACATTCATTAGGTAACAACATTTTAAATTAAATATTTATATAGCTTAGGGCTGTCAAATGCAAATTCATTTTATTGGCACTAAATGTTATTAATGCGTTATTAATGCAGGTTGCATTTCTTTTTGACCATTTGTATTAAAAATATAAATACATAAATAAATAACTAAACATGAAATGTTTTAAATACAAAAAAAAAACCTCATCAAAAACAAATATTTTTACTGATTATGTAATCGGTATGAACATTTGAAGAGCTACAGTTTTTTTGGATCAGCTCATTAACCGTCCGTGTGGAAGCATAGCAAAAGTTCAGTTTGGTGTCCTAATAAGTTACATAATTTAAACCACCATAATTACTTTAAAACAGTTACAATAATATTTTGACTTCATGCTTTATGTCGAGTTTGGTTGTGCTAATAATAAACATACATTTGTTTATTTGCAAAAGCATCCATATTTCTGCATGTCCATGTTGCTTAGAATATTAAACACAAAATATTAATATATAGTACATTTAGAACAGATAGAAATGTGCGAATAAGTGGCGATTACTGTAAATATTTAAATCGATTGACAGCCCTAATATTAATGTCCAGGTACCAGCGTGACACTAAAACAGGCAGTAGTAATGGCTAATTTTTACTTAAGTACACACATCCTTTACTTAAGTAGAAGTACAGATACTCATGTTTTAAAATACTCGGGTAAAAGTTGAAGTACTGATTATACTTTTTTACTCAAGTGAAAGTAAAGAAGTCTTGGCTCTGACATGTACTCAAGTAAAAAGTAGTTATTACTGCTACCTGTTTTAGCTGTTAACTGGACCTCACATCATATTAGATAGACAGATAGACAGATAGACAGATAGATAGATAGATAGATAGATAGATAGATAGATAGATAGATAGATAGATAGATAGATAGATAGACAGACTAGTGGGTTAATGTCAGGGTCCCCATATTGATGAGTTTGAGAGTTTGAATCCTGGTGTAGCTGGTTGCTGTGTTGGTATATACTTCTGGACCTTGTCCACTCTGAAAACATTTCAATTCTGTATTGGATTAATTTCTTGATTTCCTGGTCTTTAATGAAAGATAACGCCACCAAAAAAAAAAGGCACTTCTGTGGTAGCTCAGTGGGTTAAGGATTGTGCCTGAACATGGTCCTTAATATAGTCCACGCTGGTGATAAGCTTTCAAAGCCAGTTCTACATGCCTTCTTTCTTACTGCACTGGCATGAAACAAAGTATAAACCCTCCAAAAAGCACACATGCTTTTTAGCAGTGGTCGCTCAGTGGTTTAAGGCTTGTGCCTCATCTAAACATGCTTCCCAGTCTGATCTTTTCCTAGTTCAGTGGGTTAAGGCTGGTGCCTCGCTGAAGTCCTAGACTTAACACTCGACACACACTCATTACTCATCTCAGCCCATTTCAACATCATTCATATATTATTATTTATATTCTACCGTACTACACTGTTTACATGCTGTTTTTTTGCACCTTTAACTCTATTATACCGTTTACATAATGTTTTTTTGCACCTTTACTGTTTCTTATTACACTATACTGTTATTATACTATACTGTTTACATGCTGTCTTTTGCACCTCTTGACTGCTGCTGTTTTTTGCACTAAATTGTGTCTGTTTATATTCACTCCCAGGTATAGTTTTTACAGTAACCTCATACAGTACTGTATATTCAGAGTATACAGTAGGTTTACCAGTTGGCACTATCTCAGGTTTTGTGTCTTGTCTTGTGTTGTCTTGTGTTTTCTGTCTGCACTCTCTGTCTGTACTGTTTTTTGTCTGCACTGTTTGCACTAGGTTGCACTCGATGCACTTTTATGTAGCTTGTTTTTGTTTAGTGTAGCACCAGGGTTCCGAGGGAATGTTGTCTCATTTTTACTGTGTAATGTGTACCACCGTGTATAGTAAAAATGACAATAAAAGCCTCTTTACTTGACTTGACTTGATGGTGAGGATCAGGGTTTGAATCCTGCTTTCTTCCTGCCATTTACAATGTGGGTTCAACACTTGCTACTTACATCTGTGTTCGCTTCCTACATCTTTCTTTAGCGTAAAATTTCTGTGTTGATGGTTTGAAAAGAAAGATAGACCTGCTCTGTCTGGTCTGAATTTCTTGTTTTGAAGCATGAAACGAAAGATAAACCCCCCAAAAAAAGAAGTTGTGTTGTGGGACTTGATGGCTTTGTGATAAAATCCTTGCCTCTAAGATCAGAGGTTGCTGGTTTGAATCTGACTGCTCCCCACACTGGGTAAGCTGTGTGGAAAGTAGTCTGTGGTGAGCAATAGAGTGGTTGACTGTGAACAAAGGCTGTGAAGACCTGCTGCTTCACAGCCTCAGAAAAAGTGAGGGTGATAGTTTTTTGGCAGAATTGTTCCCGATATATGCAAAACTAAGTCGATACTTTTTTGGATGTTTTTGCTTCATAACCCCCTGTTTTCAGCTTCTCAGACGCTGGTTGGGCAGATGCCCGGATATTGCCCCCCTGCTTCAGGATACACCCTCCGAAACCGTCCACATCCAACCTTCAACGCAACCATTCCTGACACCTTCCACACTCTTAACTCTGAGCCCTGGCCGGGGTTTGAACCGGCAACCTCTCAACCCAGAGGCAAAGCTCTTCCAATTGAGCCACAGGATCTCCTGCCAGAACATGATTCTTAGGACCTTTTAAAGTTCTTTAAAGACACAGCTTTAGAAAGAGTGAGAAACAAATAGAGATACAGCAAGAGAGAGAAATATACAGTGAGACAGAGACATTTACTAAAAGAGACACAGAGACAATTAGACAGAGAAAATAGAGAGACAAAGATAGCGAGATATAGCCACTTCCTTTTGGAAGTGTTTATCCTGAGCGACTTTTAATGATCTAATTTACTAAATGAGCAGTAGTGAGTTAGGGGCTTGCTCAGGTGACCAAAACTGGCAGCTTGGAGGTGTTAAACATGTATCATATTTACAGCATGTGATATATATGTACTTATAAAGCACTAAATGGTTTGGTTCCCATGTATCACTCCAGTCTTTTAACACGCTACAATCTGCCACGCTCCCTGAGATCTCAAAACTCTGAGCTTCTAGTAGCTCCTAGAATAACAAAGTCCACTAAAGGCGTCAGATCATTTTCACATTTAGCTCCCACACTCTGGAATAGTCTTCCTGACAGTGTTCGTGGCTCAGACACACTCTCCCAGTTTAAGTGCAGATTAAAAACATATCTTTTTAGCAAAGCCTACACATAACACACATCACATAATAACCTTCTGCTCCAGAACATCTGATCACATGTTCATTATCAACTTGTGCTGTTAATATCATGAACAGCAGCTACGCTAATTTCTCTCCACTGGTTCTCTTTCTCTCCCCATCCCAAAGGCATCCTGAGGTTGGCCAGCTCGAGTCACGTCCCACCTCATGAAGATTATGGACCTTTGAAGAAGTAGATGCCGAACTTGCAAACATCCTGAACCATCTAGAGACGTACCAGTGGCAATTGGATCCTGCTACATGTGTGATTTTGACATTGGACCTCCTGGTGTGTTTAAAGGCTCTGGAGTGGAGAAGCTGATGCTGGATCTGTGATGATCACAAATGTTGAGCTCATAAAACTCGGAGCTACCAACCATATAGACTGTATAAGACTGTGGAAAGAACATTACTTATGATCTTATACTCCAGTGCTCATGTTAGTTCTTACTCTCCAGTGTTCTGTATTGTTGAAAGATTAATGATCAAACTCTTGATGTCACCCAAATGAGGATGGGTTCCCCTTTTGAGTCTGTTCCTCTCAAGGTTTCTTCCTCATTACATTTAAGGGAGTTTTTCCTTGCCACAGTCGCCACGGCTGCTCATCAGGGATAAATGCACACCATTCACCTTTACTGTTGATTTCTGTAAAGCTGCTTTGAGACAATGTCTGTTGTGAAAAGCGCTATAGAAATAAACTTGACTTGACTTGATATGTAAGCATATGTACAGTGATTAAATATAAAGGCTATATCAGTGCAGAGATGTGTGGACATCATTAAGAGCCTTTGCTATGTTTCCACACGGACAGTTAATGAGGCGATGCTGGAGAGACTGCACCTCTTTAAGTCAAGTCAGGAAGCTTATATATAGAAAATTATAGACATTTTACAGATTTAATGATGTATTGTTTTTATCTGTACGATCAATAAAGACATTAATTTAAGTTTGTCGCCATTATGAGAGAAAACCCCACAAAACGCCACCTAGAGGGTTAATTGTGTGAATAATTGGAGCGGATTTTGGTGTTTGATTTGAGACTTGGCGCATAAATAAAACAAAAGTTTACTGAATAAAAATATTTTTATCTGGAGTTTATTTATTTATTTTATATCTAAGTAAAGAAAGGATGTCATGAATAAATGTAATTTTTGCCAAAGGTTTTAATTTTGCCTCTTTTTTATTTTGTCATTTATTTATGTATTTACATTTGGTAAAACAGAAATGTGAGCTGAATTGATAGCGCGTTAATAAAATTTCATGCCATTTAAAATAATTTTCATTTTGACAGGCAAATTTACATATACATACATACATACACACACACACACACACACACACACACATATATATATATATAAAAATACAAAAAAAAAATACAAAATAAATAAAAAATGTTGATATCTAATGAATGTGTCCAGGCTGAAGATCCACATATAGAACACAAGCAGAGAAAAGATGATGATGATCAGGAATGTGTCTGTTTTCAGTCATGTTTACATCACTGACTCCCTCTGTCTCATCCACATTAACCCTAAACTTCTTACTGCCTTCTGCCTGCTGATTCTTAGCTCCATAAACTAGTCTACATCTGTGGTGAGTGAGAGACAGGACTTTATACACCAGTGGATTGAAAAAGACATGCAATGACAGGAAATTGGTTGTTCGGCTAAAATTGGCACTCAGTAAAAAAAATAATAAAGTAACGAGTCTGTTTTGAAAATGTAAGAACTAAAAAGTACAGATATTTGTGTAAAAATGTAAAAGTAAAAAGTTGTCTGAAAAATAAATAGTGGAGTAAAGTACTGATACCAAAAAAATCTACTTAAGTACAGTAATGAAGTATTTGTTCTTCATTACTTCCCACCTCTGGTCGCAAACAATGTTTAACCAAACAAAAGGCAGACCAAACACAAATACACGTATTGGGGAATAATCTGGTGGCGAGAGGCAGTCCGTAAGTATATTCCACTGCTGCACTTGGGAAAGCGTGGCGCTGGGCAGGAACAGAGGAACGTAATCCACGCAGCGTAAACACAGAAAGCAGTACCGGGAGGATCAGGGTAGTCCGGGTTGCGCTTCGGAAGGTGCGCTTGAGTCCGAGATGAAGGTATGTAGCGGGATAAGCACACACGATGACACATTCCACCATGAACCTACAATAACCGACAGGGAGTGTAGGTGAATGAGGGGTTTAAGTAGGGGCTGGTGATGAGCGGGTGAATGAGCCTCAGGTTTGCCCAATGAAGCTGAGAACTCTGTTATTAAAAATTGGACACCTGTTTGAAAGCTGGCATCCTGACCTTCTTCAATATGGATTAATTTTCTGTTCTGATCTCAACAATCTAGGCAAACTACTTAGTGGACACCAATTAAAGGCTGCATTTTTATGATAAGATGTCGTTTTTACAAGAAATTAAAACTACAAAAAAAAAAAAATAAAGTATTTTGATACAAAATATGAAGCCATTTTCATCAACCCTATTAAATACAAATTACAAAATCATATTTTATATTTGAAATATGTTTTTGAAAAACATGTATCATAAATACTACCCATCCCTGGTGGTGATTAAGTTATAATTATTTAGTGCTCAATTAAAGATTTAACTAAAAAGAAAAAGCAGCTGGATGGAATTTGATAAATTTAACACAAAACTTAAATGGCACACAGAATTGTATCATTATTTAAACAAACTTTTTTTGCTTCAATAAAAATGTACATTCAAGATGATTTGGATTACAGTACTTCTGTGTTAAGAATAAGAGTCGCAGAAAATCTGATCTGTTATACATATGTATTATTACATATTTGCATACATTTAAATAGTGGTCTAGAAATTGTGTAATTTCCAAAGATTGTCACATGCCAGCTCCCACAACTCGAACTAACTTTCACGTTTGTCTAGCCATGTGCATCTTTGTTTTGATTTATGCTATATTTCCACCCCTGTCTGTGATTAGTCAGTTTTCTCATGCCTTATTTGGTTTATGTTTAAATATCTCACTTTCATATTTGTCTACCCGTGTGCTTCCTTATTTTGATTAATGTAATATCTTCATATACCAAGCCTTTGTTTCAACTTCCCAATTTTGATCTGTGTGAAGAGCTCATTTTCTCAGGGTAGGATTAAGAGGATTAAGACAATGGGTTCACCAAACAAAACTGATTTTATTTGACATTATTTTAAGTTCTACTTTTACTTTTCAGTACATCATCTGAAACACATATACAGTACACGTGCACCCTCATGATTTATACAGGTTGGTAGCTTAAACTGAATCACATATAAACAAAAGCACCCTCATCTCTGCTCGGTGTCTCTATCCCCAAAGGTCACATCTATATCAATTTCCCTGCTCACTGCAATAAAGAACACTGCTTAGTTTATCAGTCTTTTACATTGAGTTTGGAAAAACAATTTACATCTTTGCTTCCCTTTGCTGATGTTTAAGGGCATTCATTTAAAGTATATACAGCTCTGATTCCATCACTGCTAAAGGGGTTTGTAGCCTATACCTGGACATCGCCATTAAAAGTTTTTTTTTTATTTAGCCATTCAGATGTGTGTTTTGTGTCATTGTTGCATGACCAGATTTAAGTTTAGCTTTAGCTGCTGTAGAGAGAGTCTCACGTTTTGAAGAATATATAAAATGTTAATGGTTGTCAAAATGATTGCAATTTGCTTATTTACAAACATTAATTGTGCTTCTTCTTCTTCTCCTTTCGGCTGCTGCCATTAGGGGTCGCCACAGCGGATCATCCTGCTCCATACCACCCTGTCCTCTACATCTGCCTCTTTCACACCAATTACCTGCATGTCTTAGCTCACCACATCCATGAACATCCTCTTTTGTCTTTCTTTTTTTCCTCCTTCCTGGTGGCTCCATCCTCAGCATCCTCCTACCAATATAACTCATGTCCCTCCTCTGCACATGTCCAAACCATCTTAATCTCGCCTCCCTCACCTTGACACCAAAACGTCCAACATGCGCTGTCCCTCTAATGAACTCATTTTTAATCTTGTCCATCCTCATCACTCCCAACGAAAACCTCAACATCTTCAGCTCTGCTACCTCCAGCTCCGCCTCCTGTCTTTTACTCAATGCCACTGTCTCTAAACCATAAAGCATCGCAGGTCTCACCACAGTTCTATAAACTTTTCCTTTCATTCTTGTAGATACCCTACTATCACAAATCACTCCTGCCACTCTTATCCACCCACTTCACCCGGCCTGCACTCTTTTCTTTACTTCCCTAACACCCTCTCCATTACGTTGCACTGTTGAACCGAGGTACCTGAACTCCACCACCTTCTCCACCTCTTCTCCCTGCAACCACACCCCATCACTGCCCACCCTTTAATTCACACATGTACTCTGTCTTACTCCTACTGACTTTCATTCCCCTTCTCTTCAGCATGTACCTCCACCTCTCCAGGCTCTTCTTAACCTGCTCACTACTCTCACCACAAATCACAATATCATCCGCAAACATTATAGTCCAGGGAGACTCCTGTCTGACCTCGTCCATCAACCTGTCCATCACCACTTCAAACAGAAAAGGGCTCAGAGCCGATCCTTGATGCAGTCCAACCTTCACCTTGAACCAGTCTGTCATTCCTACTGCACACTTCACTGCTGTCACACTTTCCTCATACATGTCCTGCAACACCCTCACATACTTCTCTGACACACCTGACTTCCTCATACAATACTACAACTCCTCTCTTGGCACCCTGTCGTATGTTTTCTCTAAATCCACAAATACACAATGCAATTCCTTCTGTCCTTCTCTATACTTCTTCATCAACATTCTCAAAGCAAATAAGGCATCTGTGGTGCTCTTCCTCGGCAGGAAACCATACTGTTGCTCACAGATGGTCACCTCTTCTCTTAGCCTGGCTTCCACTACTCTTTCCCATAACTTCATGGTGTGACTGATCAACTTAATTCCCCTGTAGTTACTGCAGGTCTGCACATCTACCTTATGCTTAAAGATCGGTACCAGTACACTCCTTCTCCATTCCTCAGGCATCCTCTCACCTTCCAGAATCTTGTTAAACAATCTGGTTAAAAACTCCACTGCCATCTCTCCTAAACATCTCCATGCTTCTACCGGTATGTCATCTGGTCCAACCGACTTTCCACTCTTCATCCTCTTAACCGCTGCTCTCACTTCCTCCTTACTAATCCTATCTACATCCTGCTTCACCAACTCCACATCATCCAACCTTCTCTCTCTCTGATTTTCCTCATTCATCAGCTGCTCAAAATACTCCCTCCACCTTCTCAACACACTCTCCTCACTAGTCAACACATTTCCCTCTCCATTCTTTATTGCTCTAACTTGCTGCACATCCTTCCCAGCTCGGTTCCTCTGCCTGGCCAATCGGTAAAAATCCTTTTCTCCTTCCTTAGTGTCCAACTTCTCATACAGCTCCTCATATGCCTTTTCCTTGGCTTTCGCCACATCCCTCTTAACCTGCTGCCGCATCTCCTTGTACTCCTGCCTACTTTTCTCATCACTCTGTCTATCCCACTTCTGTTTTGCCAACCTCTTTCTCCTTATGCTCTCCTGCACTTCCTCATTCCACCACCACGTCTCCTTGTCTTCCTTTCTATTACCAGATGTCACACCAAGTACTTTTCTAGCTGCCTCCCTCATCACTCCTGCAGTAGTTGCCCAATCATCCAACACCTCCTTAACACCACTGAGCCTCTCTCTGACCTCGTCCCTGAACCTCACACTGCACTCTTCCTCCTTCAGTTTCCACCATCTTATTCTTCTTTCAGTCCTCACTCTCCTCCTCTTCTTCTTCACCTCCAAAACCATCCTACAGACCACCATCCTATGCTGTCTAGCTACACTGTCCCCTGCCAACACCTTACAGTCACCAATCTCCTTCAGGTTGCATCTCCTGCATAGCACATAGTCCACCTGTGTGCACCTTCCTCCACTCTTATACGTCACCCTATGATCCTCCTTCTTCTTAAAATAAGTGTTCACCACTGCCATTTCCATCCTTTTAGCAAAATCTACCACCATCTGCCCTTCCACATTCCTCTCCTTAAAACCATACCTACCCATCACCTCCTCATCACCTCTGTTCCCTTCACCTACATGCCCATTAAAGTCCGCCCCAATCACCAACCGTTCCTTCCTAGGTACACCATCTACCACTTCATCTAATTCACTCCAGAATCTTTCCTTCTCCTCCATCTCACAGCCAACTTGTGGAGCATAGGCACTGATGACATTTATCATCATCCCTTCAACTTCCACCTTCACGATCATCACCCTATCAGAAACTCTCTTCACCTCCACTACACTCTTACTGTACTCTTCCTTCAGAATCACCCCTACACCATTTCTCTTTCCATCCACACCATGATAAAACAGTTTAAATCCACCTCCAATGTTCCTGGCCTTACTCCCTTTCCACTTGGTCTCCTGAACACACAGCATATCTACCTTTCTCCTCTCCATCATATCAGCTACTTCTCTCCCTTTACCCGTCATAGTACCAACATTTAAAGTACCAACCCTAACCTCCACTCTCCTACACTGCTCCTTTCCCTGCCGTCTCTGTAGACGTCTTCCTCCTCTCCTTTTCCTCCTTCGGCCAACAGTAGCCCAATTTCCACCGGTACCCTGTCGGCTAACGATACCTGTGGCGGTCGTTGTTAACCCGGGCCTCGACCGATCCGGTATGAAATTCTTATTTGTGATCCGCATATTTGATTTGGCGCATGTTTTACGCTGGATGCCCTTCCTAACGCAACCCTCCCCATTTACCCGGGCTTGGGACCGGCACTAAGAATGCACTGGCTTGTGCCTCCCTAATGGCTGGGTTAATAAGGAAGAAATAACTACATAAAAAAAAAAAACATTTAAAAATGTTTTGTATGGCATTATGAACGTTTTGAAGTACCAGGATATTTTAAATAAAAACCTGATGGCCTCTACCAGAAAGCTAAAGATGGGTCATCATTGGGTCTTTCAGCAGGATAATGATCCAAAACATGTGGCAAAATCTACACAAAAGTGGTTCAGCAGTCACAAACTCAAGGTCCTCCCATGGCCATCTCAGTCCCCAGACCTCAACCCAATCGAAAACCTGTGGGGCGAGCTAAAGAGAAGAGTGCATAAGAGAGGACCCAGGACACTGGATGATCTAGAAAGATTGTGCAAAGAAGAATGGTCAAAAATCCCTCTCTCTGTGTTCTCCAAGCTTGTGAAATGTTATAGGAGGAGATTAAGTGCTGTCTTGTTGGCAAAAGGAGGTTGTACAAAGTATTAACATCAGAGGTGCCAATAATTGTGGCACACATGATTTCAAGTTTGTTTGTTTTTTCTGTGTTCTCCAATCTTGTGAAATGTTATAGGAGGAGATTAAGTGCTGTCTTGTTGGCAAAAGAAGGTTGTACAAAGTATTAACATCAGGGGTGCCAATAATTGTGGCACACACGATTTCAAGTTTTTTTTTTTTTTTTTAAATGTGTGATTTTTTTACCACCAAAGTAATGTACTTAAATAAAAGGTTGGATTTTTCTCGTTTTTTTGCATTTGGGTTCTATGTTGTTTTTAAAAAAAGGAGAATTTTTAGAAGTCCACGACCACATCTTAAACAGGGGTGCCAATAATTGTGGAGGGCACTGTAGTCCACCTGTGTGCATCTTCCTCCACTCTTATATGTCACCCTATGATCATCCTTCTTCTTAAAATACGTATTCATCACTGCCATTTCCATCCTTTTAGCAAAATCTACCACCATCTGCCCTTCAACATTCCTCTCCTTTAGTCTATACCTACCCATCACTTCCTCATCACCTCTGTTCCCTTCACCTACATGCCCATTAAAGTCTGCCCCAATCACCAATCGTTTTTTCCTAGGTACACCATCTACCACTTCATCTAATTCACTCCAGAATCTTTCCTTCTCCTCCATCTCACAGCCAACTTGTGGAGCATAGGCACTGATGACATTTATCATCATCCCTTCAACTTCCTGCTTCACGCTCATCACCCTATCAAAAACTCTCTTCACCTCCATAAGCGCGCACACACACACACACAAACGGAAGGACTTCCTAAAACTTTGTTTAATCACCTGTTTGTTGCGTCGGCCTTCCGGGTTGGGTTTGGATAGCAGCCAACCGGAGCGCTGAATAGCGGCTGGCTTTAAAGCGCCAGCGCTGCGTCGCGCATGTGCAGCAAAACCGGAAGTCGGCAAGATTATGTTAATGGGACATTTTTTTGGGGTGATAATATTATTATTATTGGTATTGTTATAATTTCCGTTATCATTATTATTGTTATTATTTGTATCGTTATTGTTATTATGTTTATTATTTATTATGATTTTTATAATGTTAATAAGCCATTTTGTGACTGGCTACAAATTAACAAACCCCTTTGGGTGAAATGGTTGAGTCCAAGGGAGGGGCTTACACTATATAAACCAGTCTCCCACTTCAATTCGGTGTGAAGTTGTAGGAGTGTTGCATAGTGGAGATAACAGAGTCTGAGAACTATTGTAGTGAATGCACATGAGCAGGTGCGCCTATTTTGTATATAGTTTTCTTTACTTTCCTCGTAATTGTCCTTGTTTTGTTATTTTGCCACTTTTTTTCTGGGGTATTATATATATTTTGGACTTTGCACTTGAGCACCCTGTAAATAAACACCACTTTACACGGAACATCACAGTGAGTATTGCCATTATTTGGGTAGAAGGCGAACCCGTAAGGCTGCTCTACCACAATGATAAAACAGTTTAAACCCACCTCCAATGTTCCTGGCCTTACTCCCTTTCCACTTGGTCTCCTGAACACACAACATATCTATCTTTCTTCTCTACATCATATCAGCTATCTCTCTAACTTTACCAGTCATAGTACCAACATTTAAAGTACCAACCCGAACCTCCACTCTCCTACCCTTCTCCCTTTCCTGCTGTCTCTGTAGACGTCTTCCTTCTCTCCTTCTCCTCCTTCGAGCAACAGTAGCCCAATTTCCACCAGTACCCTGTCGGCTAACGATACCTGTGGCGGTCGTTGTTAACCCGGGCCTCGACCGATCTGATATGAAATACTCATTTGTGATCCGCATATTTGATTTGGCACATGTTTTACGCTGGATGCCCTTCCTAACACAACCCTCCCGGCTTGGGACCGGCACTAAGAGTTCACTGGCTTGTGCATCCATAATGGCTGGGTTGTTGTAGCAATAATAATGTTTGTAAATAATAACTGAATGTTACTTTGTATGTTGGGATGCTTTATAAAGTTTACAGCTGTTGATTTTTTTTATAGTAAGGTAGTTCTTTTTAGTGATGTTTAAACCGATTGAATGTTTAAAATGATGAGATTAAACTGCACTATGCAAGTCTAAATATGTCTAGTCTATTCAGTCTCAATTACACTATCAAATAAATTGAATTAACTGGTTGATTATGTAACTAAAGAACTAAAGAAAAACGTAATTATCAGTGACTTAATACACATTACACATTTAGATTGAAAAATAAAAAAAATATATCACAAAAATGTATATTTCTTTTCTGTAAATGCTAGTGTATTTCATTTGTTTCTTCCTGTTGTTTGTTCAAAGAAAAGCACATTCTTTTTATACTTTGATGATTACATTCATTATTTAAGGGTTCAAATGAATGTTCATACACTAGAGGACAAATGTTTTGGGACACCTACTAGCCATTTGTGTTTTTTCTCCACAAGTTGGCAGCACACAATTGTATTGGATGTGTTTGAATGTGGTAGCATTACAAAGCAAGGTCCATGAAGCTATGGTTTAAATGGGTTGGAGTAGAAGATCTTGATTAGCCTGCTCTAGAGCTCTGACCTCAACTCTATTAAACTTCTTTGATATGAATTAAAAAGCTGACTGCACCTCAGACTCAAATACATTGGTACCTGACTTTACTAACTCCCTTGTGACTGAATAAGTATAACACTTCAAAAGTGCAATCCAAATCTAGTGGAACATTTTCCCAGTAGAGTGAAGGATATTACCAGGTATTGGGGACTAAATGTGGCTTACAGTATGTGGTGGGTTTAATCAGTAGTGTGACAGGTAACTGATTTTAATTGACAAAAGATGGTTGATCTGCAGGAGTGAATGGGTTTAGTTCTTTCTAAGACCCAGGTGTGGGAGAGCGTATAGATGCGGGAAGAAGGAACGCCACAACAGGTCAGGTGTAAAGGCTTCACAGCCACTTTTATTATAGGTTTGCGTGTACGTTTGTTTTAGTGTCTCATGCAGCACGTCTTCTGGCTCACGCGCGTACACACACCAACCGTCTCACACACACTCTCTCCTCCTTAAATGCACCCCCCGATCACTGGAAAACAGAGAACACTTATTAGGTGACATTAGCTTCAGGTGAGGCTTTAGGCCGGGGAGCCGTCCGGCCCACAACCGACTCCACCCGCCCCCCCCCCCCCCCCCCGCCGCAAGAGGAAGTCAGCCACGACCATCCGCGCCCCCGGTCTGTGGACCACCTCGAACTAAAACGGTTAAAGCGCTAGATACCACAGAGTGATCCGCGCGTTGGTATCCTTCATGCGATGGAGCGTGGTCCGAACAGAGGGTGAAGGGCCGTCCCAACAGATAGTACCGGAGGGTGAGGACTGCCCACTTCATAGCCAGGCATTTCCTTTCGATGGTGCTGTACCGGCTTTCCCGCACTGACAGCTTATGGCTGATGAACAGCACCGGCCGTTCCTCCCCCTCCACCACCTGGGACAACACGGCCCCCAACCCTCCGTCCGACGCATCAGTCTGCAAAACAAAAGGAAGAGAAAGGTCAGGAGCATGTAAAAGCGGATCACTGCAAAGTGCGGCTTTGACCCGCGTAAAAGCCTGCTGGCACGGCTCCGACCACTGGACCGGATCCGGCGCTCCCTGTTTAGTGAGGTCGGTCAGCGGACTGGTGATGTCCGAAAACATAGGGATGAACCTCCTATAATAGCAAGCCAGCCCCAGGAACCGCCTCACCTCCTTTTTGGTCTTGGGTCTTGGACAGGCTGCAATTGCTGCTGTCTTATCGATTTGGGGACGCACCTGCCCTTGACTCAAGTGGAAACCCCGATACCGTACCTCCACCCGCCCAACCGCACACTTCTTCGGGTTCGCTGTGAGCCCTGCCCGTCTCAAGGTCCGCAGGACCGCCCTGAGATGCTGTAGATGTCGCTGGCAATCATTGCTATAAATGACTGTCATCCAAATAGGCAGCGGTGTACCTGTTATGAGGACGGAGAATCCGATCCATTAGACGTTGAAACTTCGCCGGGGCCCCGAACAAACTGAATGGAAGTGTAACGAATTGGTGTAAACCGAACGGAGTGGAAAAAGCCGTTTTTTTCCCCGGGACATTGGCATCAAGGGGATCTGCCAATATCCCCTTATATTTAATATAAGTCCAGTGTCGAGTAAAAGCGAGCCGTGCCTAACCGATCAAGCAGCTCGTCGATGCGAGGCATTGGATACGCGTCGAATTTAGACACCGCGTTGACCTTTCGGTAATCCACACAGAACCGGACCGACCCGTCGCTCTTGGGAACCAAGACCACCGGGCTGCTCCAGTCACTGTGGGACTTTTTGACCACCCCCATGTCAAACATCGCCTGAAGTTCCTCCCGAACCACATTCTTTTTGTGTTCGGGCAGCCAGTACGGGCGACTGCGCACCACAATACCGGGTGATGTCTCAATATGGTGTTCTATAAGGTTTGTTTGCCCAGGCAGGGGAGAGAACACGTTCGCAAACTCCTGCTGTAATTTACCGACCTGCGCTCTCTGCGATGGCAAAAGGTGGTCTTTTTAGTCGTACATCCAGCCCCAGCTCCGCCCTCTCTAGAATCACCGTTGCAGAAGACACCGGAACCACCTCGCTCCATAATTTTAGGAGGTTCAGGTGATATACTTGGAGCGCCCCGCCCCTGTCCGTGCACCGCACCTCATAGTCTACATCCCCCACCCGCCGTGTAACCTCAAACGGCCCTTGCCACCTGGCGAGTAATTTCGAGCTTTTTGCGGGACCTCTGGTACTGCAAACAACAAGGGCTCCGCGTGTCCCTGTGTACAAACTTCCGAATCATGTTTTTAAGGGTTCGATTGAAACGCTCCACCAGGCCATCGGTTTGGGATGATAGACACTGGTGCGAATCGATTTAATCCCCAACAAATCGTACAGTTCGCGAAGTGTTCGTGACATGAACGCCGTGCCTTGATCAGTCAGGATCTCTTTCGGGATCCCAACTCGGGAGATAACGCGGAAGAACCCTCTGCAACACTGCGTGCGGAGATGTTGCGAAGAGCCAATGCTTCCAGATATCGCGTCGCATAGTCCACTATGACTAATACGAAGCGATGCCCGCGTGCGGTTCACTCTAATGGCCCGACGAGGTCCCGATTCTTTCGAAGGGAACCTCGATTAATGATAAAGGGCGCAATGGCGCTTTTGGGATGGCCGGCGGATTCACCAGCTGACATTCCCGGCATGCCGCACACCACCTACGCACATCGCCGTGAATGCCCGGCCAATAAAAAAGGTCCATTAGGTGGTCTAATGTTTTAACACAGCCCAGGTGCCCGGCCATCGGATTATGATGAGCCGCATGGAATAAAAAAAAAAGCGCACTATCCGGCTGGATTCGCTGACCATCGATTGCTCTCACCTGCTCAAAGGCGTGTCGGAGCGTTTCGTCCCGCGATTGCTTGAGGGGGAAATCCCCGGGGGGAATTCCACGTAGGGCGGAGTCTGCCTGACGCGGAACTGACGTCCCCGGCGCCGCCTTCGCAGCCAACATAGCAGCCCTACCCCCCCGCTTCACCTTACCGCAGGACCCATCCACACACATTTCCCTGAGTAAGCCAGGGAAAAGCACCCAATTCGTACCCAAGATTAGCAGATGGGTGAGGCGGGGACTAACCGCCGCCTCCACTCTATGATTTTTTCCTCTGAAACGAACCGAAATGGCCACCAGTGGATATTCGTAAACGCCCCCATGCACACATCTCACCTTCACCCGGCGTGCAGTATTCAAAACCTCGCATCGCACCAGGCTTTGATGGATGGCTGTCAGCTCGCAGCCCGAATCCACCAATGCCTGGTGTGTACCCCCTTGGATACTCACAGCTATACGGTACGTTCCTGCTTGATCGGGGGCAGCCTGTGGCACCTCGGGAATCCGGACCATCACCCCCAACTCCATGACGGGACACTGATCCTGGAAATGCACCGGCTCCACGCAGCGGCAACAGACCGGCCCAGGCTTCCGCTCCGCACCTGCGCGGACTGTCTCCCCCACCTGTTGAGTCAAAGGCAAAGATTAGTGAGCGAGAGCAGAAGGGGAGGAAGAGGAAAAGGAAGAGGGAGGAGCTCGCAACCGAGCCACCGGTTTCGGGGAAATCCGCGTCCGCTTCCGGGTAAGAGAATGGGACGAGAGAGAGAAGAGCCAGGGAACAGGGAAGAAGAAGATTCGGACGGAAGACCCAGGGGATCCGCCCGCCCCTGCGTATGCCGCCAGGTGGTCCTCTGCCAACTGGACCGCCTTCTCCACAGTCTCCGGTCGCTGGCATTGAATCCATTCCGCCGTCCGCGGCGGCAGACAGGCGATGAACTGCTCCCGCACCACGTGGGTCAGAACCTTGTCTGTGCTCGGGTCCTCGTCTCGCAGCCATCTCCGGCACGCATTGCGAAGCTAGTGGGCGAAGGCGAACGGTCGGCCGACCTCACGCAGCGTCAACTTGCAAATCCGCTGTCGGTGCTGCTCCGGTGTCCGCCCCACTCACTGGAGGATCGCCCGCTTCAGATCATCGTATTCCAGCATACGATCGGCCGGCAGTTGCTGAGCAGCGAGCTGGGCTTCCCCGGAAAGCAGCGGTAGCAGGCGGAGAGCTCTCTCCATCCCGGTCCATTCCCTGGCGACCGCTACGCACTGGAACAGCTCCAGGAAAGCCTCCACATCGTCCTGTGTGCCCATCTTTATCAGCGGGATGCTAGGCGGCGGATGGGGGGGGAATTCACCGGATCCTCCTTTGAGCTCAGAGCGCTCCGAAATGCCGCCCGATCCTCAGCCTGTGCTCGGATTACTTTCTCGAACCGCTGTTCCTGCTCGGCACGCACCTGAAGGAGGGCCTAGTGCTGGGTCTGCTGAAGCTGGGCGATCGCCTTAACGAGCTCCGCCAACGGTGAAGGCTCCGTCATTTTCTGACCTGCGTCCTTTTCCAATTCCCGGGTTTCGGCACCACTGTGGGAGAGCGTATAGATGCGGGAAGAAGGAACGCCACAACAGGTCAGGTGTAAAGGCTTCACAGCCACTCTTATTATAGGTTTGCGTGTACGTTTGTTTTAGTGTCTCATGCAGCACGTCTTCTGGCTCACGCGCATACACACACCAACCGTCTCACACACACTCTCTCCTCCTTAAATGTACCCCCCAATCACTGGAAACAGAGAACACTTATTAGGTGACATTAGCTCCAGGTGAGGCAATCCCCTGCCTACCTGCTCCCGGCCCCGCTCTCCATTCAGAAACCGACGCTCGGCCACGCCCACGCTGCCACACCAGGTTACTGTTGTGCTAGTTTGCTTTTACAGTTGGCCAGTTCAACCACAAGAACCAAATCACAGAGGAGGCCAGGCCAAGATAATGAACTGAATAAAGTTAGTACCTACAGTATTGGGGTGGACCAGGTGGGAAGGAAAAACTCACACTTTCAAGCCCTGTAGTGCCCTGTCCCAATCTCTCTGAATATTAGTCACACCACACTTCCCTTTCACAAAGGGTTCACTTTTCCACTACACTGTTTGGAAAACAAATTTAAATAATCTTTTGCTAACCATTCCTTTCCATATCATTGTAAATGGTGTATTATAAGTGTCTTTACTTGAAATGGAATATAATTGACTTAGCTCCCCTATACAATTGTCCTATACAATTGTTTGCCTCCAGCTTTGTGGTAACAGTTTGGAACAGAACCACATATAGCAGGAAAGGTCAGGTGATCTTACTTTTACCCAACACTTTTTGCAATATAGTGTATGTAAGGTCTTCCTTGAAAAAGACTTCATGTGAATTGAAGTATATGTGTTCTAACAGTTGTATAAATCTTTCAGCAGTGATATCGTCTTTTTAGGGGTGCAAGCTGCCCATTTCCTAATTACTAATGTGCAATCTTTCTATCTACCTACTTACCTATTTACATACCTATAAATAGCCCTCAAGTTGCCTGTCTGGTGTTTAAGGCAGGACTCATACGAGTGTCAATGCCATGACAGTACATATTCTTTTGTACACTAAGGGTGTGTTCACATTTGGTCCAACAATCAAGTCCACACCTTGTACCACAAATAAAATAACATTATTAATGTTGATTTCTTGCAGTAGATTTTTTTATTCTCTTATTTAAATAGAATCAATTAAATATTAGTGGGGTCAGTATCCTAAAGCAGTCAGGGAAAGTTCCAGTTTGGGACAAATCACTTACTATTTTATTTAACTGTTGTCCACCTGATCTTGCTGCATTCTTTAATCCAAGTTTGGCTCTCAAGTTGCCTGTCTGGTTTCTAAAGAAGGCCTCATAGGAAAAACAGACGGTAATGGCATGACACATTCATTAATCTAAGGGCGTATTCACACTTAATTAAATACCATACCTACTACCAGCACTGAGTTGTTTCAGGGAGTATCTCATGCGTAATCCCAGATTTGGTTTCACTTTTCTAAAATTACCTCTTATGAATTTAATAGGATCTTTTGTGTAAATGGTGTAAATTTTGTATTTTGTCAATTGTTTGTAAAATACCTAATATTTTGCTTTACGCATCGCTTGTGACTTTTATTTGCCATACCAGTGTAACTTTTTGTTTTTCTGAGCTTTACTTTTTTTTTTCTCTAAGAAATATACACTTTCATATACCACTGAGTTTGTTACCACTGAATTATTACTTCCATACCTATAATCTTATAATAAGAATGAAAGTATTAATATATGATGTTATTATAACAACAGATTGGCTTTTTGTGAATAGAGTAGGAGCTGCATGAATCCTGTCCTATAAAACTCTCAATATCTTAGAGTTTGTAACCAGACAGTTACCAGACAGGTCAAGGATATTTCTTTGCCTCCTGCACATTAAACCCCTTTAGTGGTGTACTGTACTAAAAAAGGACCTGGGATTGTTTGGGATGTTTTTTAAAAGTTTGCTCAGGTGCTCGGCACCAGCTGCATTTAGCACCTGTCTGTACCTGAGCAGACTGTCTATATACGCAAGTCTAAAAACCTCTAATTTAGTTTTTCTCCTCTTTCTTTCCAGATTATTGACTTCTCTCTTGAGGGCATGAGTATGACTATTATGCTATGGTGCAGGTGTTTTTTCTCTAAGCTTTTTTTAACCGGATGGGGTCAACGGTGTCCAAAGTGCTAGTAAGGATAGAGTCTATATAGTTAGTCATTTCGTCAACATAATTTGCATTTAGGGGTTTAGTAAGATCTTTAGCTAGATCAGGCAGGATACATATGAATCTGTCTTTAGTGGTCCGAACAATAGTCCTACCAAGTTGATAACGTGGTTAGACACAGCTAATCTGCTCTACCGATAGTGTGTACAATATAAGGTTATGGTCTGTGATATCATCAATCTGAGGTAAAATATCTATATCAGTGACATCTGCTTCATGGGATATTATTATGTCAAGTGTGTGATTAAACCGATGAGGCAGTATGGTGATGTTTTAGACACTGTCCTCATACATGTCCTACACCACCCTCACATACTTCTCTGACACACCTGACTTCCTAATACAATACCACAACTCCTCTCTTGGCACCCTGTCATACGCTTTTTCTAAATCCACAAACACACAATGCAACTTCTTCTGACCTTCTCTATACTTCTCCATCAACATTCTCAAAGCAAGTATTGCATCTGTTGTACTCTTCCTCGTCATGAAACCATATTTCTCACAGATGGTTACATCTTCTCTCATCCTGACTTCCACAACTCTTTTTCATTACTTTATTGTGTGACTGATCAACTTTATTCCTCTGTTATTTCTCCTTTATTCTCAAAAATTGGTACCAGCACACTCCTTTATTGTGTTCCTTAATAAATAAAAATGTATGTTTTACTAATGTGCTAATTTACAAAACAGATTGGAATGATAGACATGTACCTCCTGATAAATGACAAAATGGAAGTTGTGAGTAATATTAAAATAGCTCAAGTACAGGGGATCGTCATTTCACTTATAAGGGCTTTACAGAATTTCACAATGAATCAAGTCAAGTCAAGTCAAGTCATCATTCCACAATAGACTTAGAATAGAAAAAATGTACTCATTCTCAAAATTATTCACTGTGCGAAACACAGCTTATCATCACAAACATACTGGTGATGTTTTGGGCTTGTTTCGTATACTTTTTATAAATTCTTGAAAATGTGAGGCCATCTTTCCAGCTACTTATGGTGATTTAAAATCAGGTCACACAACAAGAGAATGATCCAGAACACATGGAAATTACATCTGAATGGCTAAAGAAGAAAAAAAGGAGATATAATAGTTGCAAAGTCAAATTACATGCTTCGACCTGTTTGAAATTGTGGTTGTGGGACTATAAGAAAGCTGTGCACAAAATAATCACAAACAACAAGTTTTAAAAAACTGTTTAAATAAATTTTAATACAAAATGTAAACCTGCATTTTTCAATAAATCATAGTCTACTCATTTTTAATTGCAAGCTAAATAACATGATTAGCTTTGTTTTACTTGAATAGATATAGTGATTAAATTGACATACAAAACATCAAAGAGGTCATTACTTTGGAGCAGAAAAAAAAAAACTCTTACATAAAATGTACATTTTTATTAAAGCATTGACAATTCTGAACAAAGTCACTCTACCTGACAAAAAACTCTCTCATATGTCCTGCGCTGCGCTTCTACCCAAGCTTCCGCTTGATTTACCTCGCGAGCCTCGCTTTGCGTTCTCAGAACTTTGTGGACCGCGCTCCCTGAGAGCACCACGGTCCCATCTCTCACACTCAACTCAGCTCCTGTATTGGCTGGCTTTCCCTGCATCTCCTCGAATAAAATCTGCCTTTCCATGCACTCCGGTGTTCGCCTCCGTTTCTGCCGCATTACACCAACCTAAACTAAGATCAAGTGGTCCCCAAGCAAAAAACAAGGTACATGATCCAATTTTGGATCGCAAGTGGCCTGTTTGTTTTTTTAAGGTAGGACTTAACGGAATGAGAGATGTGTCATGACATTACACATTCTACTGTACAATAATAGTGTGTTTATTCTTTTTTAACTAACTGGAGCTACAGGTATCCTATGCTCTAAACAATAGATTTCTATAAAGACCTCATATTATACAATTTCTTTAGCTGTTATGGAACTTCAACAGAACAAAGTTAGGCCATTTCTAAAGCGGTCAATTGGTTTTCCCTTACCATTCTATTCTCAATAACTATTGCAAAATTCTTAGTTCATACTTCATTGTTCCCAAAAAGATGGTGGGTTGCATCCTATTTTGGATCTTCATCAGCTGAACTGCTTACTCGTGAGACTCAGGTTCTCAGGATGCTGACCCTCAAGCTAATTGTGTTTTAAATCAGATCCGAGGACTGGTTAGTCATGGTAGGTCTAAAGGGCACGTACTTTTTTGTATCCATTCTTCCTTCCGAAGTTTCGCTTTGATGAATATGTACGATGATAAGATGTATTTATATGCATAAAATGTATAAATTTTTAATTTACAGTGTTAATAATATATAAGTACTGTCATTTATTTTGGTATGTCAGAGGACAAGATGTGTCAAGGTTTGTAAATTATTACAGCAATGTGGTAGTGCTTTATGCAATCATTATATATACAACAGGCAGCTTTTTTCTAGCCCAGTGCTATTCAAAATGCATTCGTGTTTACAGTGTTTATGAAAGAATTGCTTTCATAAAATAATTTTCTTTTTGAAAAGTTTGATTCATTTCTTATGGGTGTGTGATGGTCACAATAAACATTATGTATAATTATGTGCACATCTGCCCCCTTGTGTATTTAACTGTTACTTCTATCTTATTTTTAAATGAAGACTTCTAGCTTTAGTACTGAACAACAGTCAGACAGTAATTACCAGCCAGGTTTTAGTAAAGATAAATATCAAGTAGTGTAACTATTTTAACAACAGCAGAACATTTGACTGTTTAATGATCTGGAGTGCTCAGGTGTGTGTTTACACCTTGTAATTTTACAATATACAACATCAGCAATAAGCTCAGAGAGGAAATGGTTGCTGTTCAGCAATCTGGTAAGGGTTATTATTCCAAGCTGCAGTTCCACATTATTTAGTGAAGAGGATTGTTACATAATGAAGAGCATTTAAGATAGATATCCTCCAGCAAGTTAATGTTTCAACAAATACAATCCAGTATCAGTGTTTTATAATCAGAAAAATCCATGAGCTACATTGTCTGAATTAAATACCTCTAAAAGCACAATTAATTTATTTTGGTATATAATAACCCAGCCATTAGGGAGGCACAAGCCAGTGCACTCTTAGTGCCGGTCCCAAGCGTGGAGATGTTTAGGAGAGATGGCAGTGGAGTTTTTGACCAGATTGTTTAACAGAATTTTGGAAGGTGAGAAGATGCCTGAGGTACCGATATTCAAGCATAAAGGAGATGTGCAGTCTTGCAGTAACTACAGGGGAATTAAGTTGATCAGTCACACCATGAAGTTATGGGAAAGAGTAGTAGAAGCCAGGCTGAGAGAAGAGGTGACCATCTGTAAGCAACAGTATGGTTTTATGCCAAAGAAGAGCACCACAGATGCCTTATTTGCTTTGAGAAGGACAGAAGGAATTGCATTGTGTATTTGTGGAGTTAGAGAAGGCGTATGACAGGGTGCCAAGAGAGGAGTTGTGGTATTGTATGAGGAAGTCAGGTGTGTCAGAGAAGTATTCAATTCAATTCAATTCAATTCATTTTTATTTGTATAGCGCTTTTAACAATGAACATTGTCTCAAAGCAGCTTTACACAGATAATGTGGTGATTATATGTAAATATGTTCTTTGTAAGTATGTTTGTCCCTGATG
>MU527976.1:6367-16648 GCA_024362625.1 Silurus asotus
TCTCTCTCTCTCTCTCTCTCTCGGTCGAGTTAAACATGCTCCTGAGGCTCCAGTGACCACTGTTTCTGCCCCTCTCCCCTCCGCGGATCTTCACACTTCTGTGCAGCTTGGGACGGTCTCTCCTCAACACCTTGGGTGGTTCCATGTAATTCCGGAGTAGAACGGGTGCTTTGAGGATGATTGGACTGTAGTTGGTGTCGGCGGTCTGCTGCACTGACTCGGGAGTGCAGTTTGCTTTGATCATCATCACTGCACCCTGCAACTTTTGTATATATGCTTCAAATGGACATTTGGTGCAACCCAGATGAGGATGGGTTCCCTCGAGTCTGGTTCCTCTCAAGGTTTCTTCCTTATGCCATCTCGGGGAGTTTTTCCTTGCCACAGTTGCTCATCAGGGACAAACATACTTACAAAGAACATATTTACACATATTATCTGTGTAAAGCTGCTTTGAGACAATGTTCATTGTTAAAAGCGCTATACAAATAAAAATGAATTGAATTTATTTAAATTGAGTTGAAGTCGACCAATGGTCCATTGGATCCCTGGCTCAATGATACAACTCCGGCCCTCAGGCGCCGGTGTAGACAGGCTGAGCGAAGATAGAAGAAGGATAGGATAGTCATTGCATTTCTACCTCACCACGTTACCGTGTTAAGCGTACTTTCACGTCAGCTACAGCAGCGCATTTTATTAATAATCTTCCAGAAATTACGATATTAGATAAATCTCCGTCAGACCCCGCAGAGCTCGATTGGGCCACTGAACATCTAGAAACAACAGCTATACAAATAAAAATGAATTGAATTGAATTGAATAGGCTGCAGGTGTCGCTGGAGATGTTTAGAGACAGTCTTGCCACCTACCAGAGTGCACTGACGGAAGCTAAAGAACAGTACTTTTCTGCTCTAATCAACAACAATAGCCACCGCCCTGGAATTTTATTCAGCACTATCAATTCTGTCATAAATCCGGTGTTTGTCGTCTTGAATGACGTTTCGGAAAACAAATGCAATGCATTCAGATAACATTTTTTGGACATGGTTTTGTCTGTTAGGCAAACCATTACACAAGTCTCCACTGTTGCCATGTCTGCTTGTGCGGCCCAATGTGTGCTAGAGAACTTTGATGCTGTTACTCTGGTGGACCTCAGTAAGCTGTCCACGAGTTGAAGCCCACCACCTGCCATCTAGACGCTGTTCCTGCCAGGATTTTAAAGAAGGGTGTTGACATCATAGGTCCCATTCTTGTCTCCTTCATAAACAGCTGCTTTACAACTGTTCCCGCTGCTTTTAAACACGCTATTGTTAGACCGCTGCTCAAGAAACCCAACCTTGATCCCTCCATACTATCTAACTACCGCCCTATATCTAACTTGTCATTTTTGTCTAAGTTGATGGAGAAGCTTGTTTTTACCCAGCTTCAGTCTCACCTTCAACTGCACGGCATTGGTGATACATTTCAGTCAGGTTTCAGGTCAAAACATAACACTGAATCAGCGTTATTGAGGGTCCATAATGACATTCTTGGAGCCTTGAATAGTAAAAGCTCTGTGGTTTTGGTGTTACTAGACCTTACCGCTGCATTTGACACCGTGGATCACGCCATCCTCATCTCTCATCTTCAACATGTTGTTAGTCTGCAGGGTGCAGTACCCCGGTGACGTTGAAAAGACCACTTCCGGTGACGTAGCTTCCTGTGTTTGACTTGTTTGCCGCGAGTTCCGTGTTTGTATTCGTGTTTATATTCGTTTGTTTGTGTTTTTCTCTTTTAATAATCCTAAATTGTCTGTCTTCTTGACTTGTTCCTGTAGTCAGTAGACTAAATTGGTTCTCTTCATACCTCACTAACAGAACTTTTTCAGTAATGCTGAATGATCATTTTTCCTCGGTTGCTCCTCTGTCATCTGGTGTGCGCCAAGGATCTATTCTTGGTCCCATTCTGTTCTCACTCTATATGCTGCCAATCGTTCTGCATTGGACCCTCTCCATAGATGTCTTCAGGATGTTTAACAGTGGCTTTCCCACAACTTCCTTCATCTAAATGAAGAAAAGATTGAGTACATCCTGTTTAGCTCGGACTTACCCAGCAGTTCTCTGAGTTTTGGTCCTCTTACACCTCAGTTTGCACCTACCGTGCGTAACCTGGGTGTTATTTTTTACCAAAGTTTTTAAATCGGTTTAAAAAACGTTGCAAAATGTGGCAGCTCGTCTTCTCACCAAGGTCTTCTCACAGAGTCAGTGGCTAAAAAGTTGGACAGGGAGCTGTCACTCTCTGAGCTTCAGGAGGCTCTCCAAGGCATGAAGAATGGGAGGGTGCCAGGAATAGATGGTCTCCCCATCGAGTTCTTCAAGGCATTCTGGGAAGTAATAGGGCAGGATGTGCTGGAGGTTCTGAGGGAGAGTGTGAGAGGTAGTCAGCTCCCGTCAAGCTGCAGGAGGGCCGTTTTGACCCTGCTGCCAAAAAAGGGAGACCTGACCCAGCTGAAGAACTGGCGCCCGGTGTTGCTACTGTGCACTGACTGCAAGCTGCTGTCGAAAGCATTAGCATCGAGACTGATGAAGGTGATGGAGCAGATCATTCACCATGACCAGACGTACTGTGTGCCTGGCAGGTCGAAATCTGATAACGTTTACTTAATTTGTGACATTTTACACATCTTTAGGCTATTGGGCTTGATGACTGGTCTGATTTTCCTAGATTAGGAAAAGGCTTTTGACCAGGTTGAGCATGAATACTTGTGGAAGGTGCTGGAAAGCTTTGGGTTCAACCTCGGTTTCATAGCCATGATCAAGGTGTTGTACAGTGAAATTGAGAGTGTACTGAAGGTTAATGGTGGTTTATGTGCTCCTTTTAGAGTGTACAGAGGGATCAGTCAGGGCTGTTCACTGTCAGGAATGCTGTATACTCTTGCAATCTAACCTCTTTTAATCAACCTAAGGGGTTCTCTTTCTGGTTTTAATATTTCACATGCCAATGCTTCACTTTACCTGTCAGCATATGCAGATAATGTGGCAGTAATGGTGGGAACCCAGTCTGGTGTGGATGTTTTAACTGATGTCAAGTAAAGTCAAGTCAAGTGGCTTTTTATTGTCATTTTTACTATACACAGTGGTACACAGTACACAGTAAAAACGAAACAACGTTCCTCCAGAACCCTGGTGCTACACTAAACAACAAAACAACATAAAGTGCATCGAGTGCAGCCTGGTGCAAACAGTGCAAACAAAAGAACAGTACAGACAGACAGAGACAGACAGACAACACAAGACAAGACAAAAGACAAAAACCAAGTATAGCGCCGACTAGTAAACCTACTGTACTTAAGTATACAGTACTGTGTGAGGTGAAATGTAAAAACTATACCCAGGAAAAAGTAAAACAGAACAGAGCAATGTAGTGCAAAAAACAGCAGCAAGGAGGTGCAAAGACAGCATGTAAACATTCTATTTGGTATTAAAGGTGCAAAAACAGCATGTAAACATAGTAAATAACATAGTATAAATAATAATAAATATATAAATGGTGGTGGAGTGGGTTGAGATGAGTGATGATTGTGTTTAGTCCAGGTTGTACAGTTCAGTAACAGTAACACACAGTGAGTGTGTGGGTGTGCGTGTGTAAGTGAGTGTGTGTGAGTTCTGTTCAGTTCTTTGTGTTGAGAAGCCTGATGGCTTGTGGAAAGAAACTGTTACACAGTCTTGTTGTGACGGCCCGAATGCTTCGGAACCGTTTTCCTGATGGTAGGAGGGTGAAGTATGTGTGTGAGGGGTGTGTGTGATCGTCCACAATGCTGTGTGCTTTGCGGATGCAGCGTGTGGTGTAAATGTCCATGATAGAGGGGAGAGAGACTCCGATGATCTTCTCAGCTGTCCTCACTATCCTCTGTAGGGTCTTGCGATCCGAGACGGTGCAATTCCCAAACCAGGCAGTGATGCAGCTGCTCAGGATGCTCTCAATGGTCCCTCTGTAGAACATGGACAGGATGGGGGGAGGGAGGTGGGCTTTCCTCAGCCTTCTCAGGAAGTAGAGACGCTGCTGGGCTTTCTTGGTGATGGAGCTGGTGTTAAGTGACCAGGTGAGGTTGTCTGCCAGATGAACACCAAGGAATTTGGTGCTCTTGACAATCTCCACAGAGGATCCATCGATAATCACTGGAGATAGGTCGCTCTGTGCTCTCCTGAAGTCCACAACCATCTCTTTCGTTTTGTCCACGTTCAGAGACAGGTTGTTTGCTCCACACCAGGCTGTTAGCCGTTGCACCTCCTCTCTGTATGCTGACTCGTCGTTCCTGCTGATTAGACCCACCACGGTCGTGTCATCAGCGAACTTGATGATATGATTCGAGCTGTGCGTTGGTGCACAGTCGTGAGTCAGCAGAGTGAACAGCAGTGGACTGAGCACACAGCCTTGAGGGGCTCCAGTGCTCAGTGTGGTGGTGCTGGAGATGCTGTTCCCGATCCGGACTGCCTGAGGTCTCCCAGTCAGGAAATCCAGGATCCAGTTGCAGAGAGAGGTGTTCAGGCCCAGAAGGTTCAGCTTCTCGATCAGGTGCTGGGGAATGATTGTGTTGAATGCTGAACTGAAATCAATGAACAGCATTCGTACATATGAGTCCTTGTTGTCCAGGTGGGTGAGGGCCAGGTGGAGGGTTGTGGAGATGGCATCGTCCGTGGAACGGTTTGGACGATACGCAAACTGCATGGGGTCCAGGGAGGGTGGAAGCTGTGTCTTGATGTGCCTCATGACAAGCCTCTCGAAGCACTTCATCACAATGGGTGTGAGCGCGACAGGACGATAGTCATTGAGGCAGGAGACAGTCGATTTCTTTGGCACAGGAACGATGGTCGTTGTCTTGAGGCACGTGGGAACAATGTTACTGCTCAGGGAGATGTTGAAGATATCAGTGAAGACATCTGCTAGTTGTTCTGCACATTCCCTGAGCACTCTGCCAGGAATGTTGTCAGGTCCAGCAGACTTCCGTGGGTTAACTCTGCATAGAGTTTTTCTCACTTCAGCTGTGGTTAGACAGAGCACTAGAGATGGTCTTCCTCGCCACCACATTGTTCTGTACCTCAAACCGGGCGTAGAAGTCGTTCAGCGCATCTGGGAGGGAGGCGTCACGGTCACAAGCAGGTGATGTGGTCCTGTAATTCGTGATCGCCTGAATGCCCTTCCACATGCGCCGAGTGTCTCCACTGTCCTGGAAGTGGTCGTGGATTTTCTTCGCGTGTGCGCGCTTCGCCTCTCTGATAGCACGAGACAGTTTGGCACTTGCTGTTTTTAAGGCCGCCTTGTCCCCTGATCTGAAGGCAGAGTCTCTTTGTTTTAACAGCGCACGCACATTTGCAGTCATCCACGGCTTCTGGTTGGAGCGTGTAGTGATGGTCTTGGAGATGGTCACATCTTCAACGCACTTGCTGATGTAGCAGGTCACTGATGACGTGTACTCCTCCAAGTTGATGGAATCGCCGTAAGTTGCAGCCTCTCTAAACATGTCCCTGTCAGTGCACTCAAAACAGTCCTGAAGAGCAGAAGTAGCTCCTTCTGGCCAGGTTTTCACCTGTTTCAGAACCGGTTTAGAGCGTCTGATGAGCGGTCTGTATGCTGGAATCAACAGAACAGAACAGTGGTCTGAGTATCCGAGATGGGGGCGGGGCTCCGCACGATACGCGCCGGGGATGTTTGTGTAAACAAGATCCAGCGTGTTCGCTCCTCTCGTTTTAGAAAGATTCGAATTTTTATCATCAGCAAAAGTAAACTGGGAAAAAAGTGAAACAGTTTTAGTTGGGGGGTGGGGAGGTGGGGAGCCGACACTCCCAGGAGGTTTGGTGTGGGAAAAAAGGGGTTTTAAGTACTTGGGTGTCTACCTGGGAAGTGAGGAGTTTTTTAAACAAAAACTGGGAAGGCACTGTAGAGCACATCAAGGGCAAACTGAGCAGGTGGAAGCGGCTAGTTCCAAAGATGTCCCACAATGCTGGTGATAAACAACCTGGCAGCGTCGTCTCTCTGGCACAAGCTGGCGTGTGTGGATCCACCACCCAACCTGTTAGCAAGCATCCAGGCCCTGCTTGTTGACTTCTTCTGGGATGGTCTGCACTGGATTCTGCAGAGCGTCCTCCATCTGCCCAAGGAGGAAGGGGGGCAAGGGCTGGTCCATCTCGCCAGCAGGACAGCGGCCTTTTGCCTCCAGTTTATCCAGAGACTCTTAACCGGGCCCAGGAAACTGGTATGGAGGCCAGTGGACTTTTGCACATGGCAGGAGGACTGGGGCTGGACAGCGCTTTGTTTTTAATGGACACGGGCACGATGAGTTACCAGTCTTTTACCGCAGACTTTTAATAATGTGAAAAAAAAAAAGCATAAAGGGCTGCGGAACACTACACTGGCTGCTGGAGGAGCCCCTAGTCAATGGGAGTCGGCTGGACATCTCCAGTGTGACCACCCCCACACTGTCCAGGGCCATGATCGCCTCGGGGGTCGTCACACTCCGGGAGACCTGTCACGAGGGGAAGACCTGTCATGAGGGGAAGACCTGGCTGCACATATAGGACTACGATCCCTGCGCATAGCTAACCAGCTCCTGCTGAGATGGAGGTCTACATTTACAGCAGAGGAGCGTGTTCAACTGAAGGACTATAAAATTGGTGAGAGCAGTCCTGCAGAGAATGAACCCTTTCCCCAGCTGGACATCGATCCGGACCTCGACGGATGTGGTGGCCTCCTCCTGGAGTGCAGGGGTGAAGGGGCGATAAACTTTGGGACAGTGACGGGGAAGCTGCTCTGCAGGACCTGTGTTAAAGTTTTAAACAAGAAGAAACTAAGTGGGAGGGTGGACACCCAGTGGAGGAATTTGTTTGGTCTTAACAATGATATTAGGCCAGAGAGAGTTTACAGAGAGAAACTGTTTTTCATACTTTTACTCAATGCTCCAGGTTGCGTTCTTGTTTTGAGTTTTTAAAATGTATTTTTAGTTCCTTAATTGTGACTTTTACTCTTCAGTGTTTTATTCTGGGTTTTAGGTACAGCAGGAGAAACAGGTTTATGTGTCAGTTGATTAATTTTATTTTTGGTCAAGCTAAAATGGCAATATACCTGAGCAGAAAGAACAAAATGGTTCAGAACACTGACTGTGATGTGATTCAAATCTTCTTCAGACTGACAAAATCAGGATTGTTGTTGATTTTAACTTTAACAAGAGTATGGGGGATCTGAAGATGTTTGAGACTGTGTGGTGGAGAATTTCTTTGTTTCTTAAAAGAAAGGGAATTGCCCCAGAGCTCGGCTAAACGATTACACCCACCGCCATTTTTTTTTTTAAACTGTCATGTTTTATGTATGTCTATTTAATTATATATATATATATATAATTTATCTATTTATTTATTTATTTATTTATTTATTCATTATATTTGACTATTTATCTTTTTATTAACTTCTATGTCCTAGTACCTGATACCATCCAGGACATAACGTGACTTGTGCTGAGTCTTATGTTAAATAAAGGAGTGTAAAAGTCAAAAAAGTCTCTCTCTTTCTCTTTCTCGTTTTCTATCTCTCTCTCTCTCTCTCTCTCTCAGTCAGCTCTCATGCTGAGGTTCCAGTGACCACTTTTCCTGCCCTCTTCCCTACTCAGATCTTCCCACTTCATCTCATGTCTGCTTCTGGATGATGTTCTCTTCGATTGGAGGCGACAGTGTGCAGCTGGTGATGTTTCTCATCAACGACCTGGAGATCCATGAAATTACAGAGTAAGAACAGGAGCCTTGAGGATGGATTTGGACTGTATTTAATGTCAACATTCTGCTACACTGACTCAGGACTACAGTTTGTTCTGATCCCCATCTGTAAGAAATGGACACCCAGATGAGTATGAGGTTCCCTCTTAAGTTTGTTTCCTTTTAAAGTGTCTTCCTTATGTAATTTTTCCTTCATCACAGTCGCCACTGGCTTGTTCATTAGGGACAGACTTACACTTATAAAGAACATTGTATTTAATTATTTTTTATCACCACATTATCTGTGTAAAGCTGCTTTGACACAATGTTCATTGTTAAAAGCGCAATACAAATAAAAATGAATTGAATTGAATTAATTGAAGCGGCTGACCGAAAGAAGTGGTGTTGGGACAACAATCTCTCTTTGAATATCAGAAAAGTAGATGATTGACATTTTTAGAGAAGAAGGGTGGCAGCACACAACGGAGACTAAGGTGGAAACGGTGTTCCCTCATGATCTAACCTGGTTTATTTATACTACACAACTGGTCAGGAAATCATAAGAGGGTAAAATTCGTAAGAAGGTTAAGGGCATTTGGAATGCCAAGCCCAATCCGCAAAAGCTTCTATAAGTATGCTATTGGGAATGTTTTTACAAGCTCTATTACAGTCTGCTATAGAAGTTGCACAGCAAATACTTGTAAGTCTTTACATAGTGTGGTGAAAGTTGCCCAAACCATCACTGGAACATCTTTACAAACACTGTTTAGAGTAAAGTTAAGATTAATAGGAGATTACGTGGAGATCAATTGGGTAACTGGTGCTATTCACTATGTGTTGTGAAGTCTCATGTCCCGTGCACAACAACAGGCAAGCACTGCGCACACGACAGCCAGGTGGGTGCTGAATGGACAGCACCATTTCAGCACCTGTATTGTGGAAAGCTGCGGTGCACATGGCAGGGGGGCAGATCGACACAACAAGGCACAACTGGAACCAAATGAGGAGAGCAGCAACTCTTCACGCTCATCGAGGGGACTGAAGAGTATAAAAGGAGCCACGAAGGAAAGCAGGTTGGAGAATGTCTGGCTCCCGACTAACTTACGGATTCTCTCTCCCTTTATTACAGGAAGCAGCGAGGGCAGCGACAGCAGCGCAAGCTACCACAGCAACCACACCAGTTCACGACTTCACTTCTTCTTCTCTCCCACCACTCCTGTGCACTGTAAATAAAACACAATGTGATTCCTTGAATTCTGCTCTCCTGGTGTGTGTTTCTCCTGTCATGTGAGCGAGTCGCTACAGTGTGTTACCTCATATTTTATTTCATCACGGACAGGGAGTTAGAAAAAAAAAATTAGTGTGAAATTCTGTATGAAGCTGGTCAAATCTGACGCAAAAACGGGTGACGTGACCTATATTTGACTTACAGTGATGCTGCAACAAGTTATTCACAGTGTTCCAGACAGACAGGCTAAACCGACCATCTGCTAGCTGCACAGAGTCGTCACTCAGGATCCACCATATTGAGACTGTGTCTGTCCCCCGAGCAAAACTAAAATATAGGAATTATCAGAAAGTCTGTTTAAGTAACCTGATTAACATTAAATTAAATAGAAGTGAACGCACAGCAGCACCTCTGATCTAAAGATAGGATTGTTAAATATTAGATCTCTCACATCAGCTACAGCACCGAATTTTATTAATAATCTTCCCGAAATTATTAGATAGATAATATTAGACAGATCTCCGTCAGACCCCGGAGAGCTGGACTGGGCCACTGAACATCTAGAAACAACGTTACGTTACACTCTAGATGATGGAGCTCCCATTAAGACCAAAATAATCAGGGAGAAAAAATCATCACAGTGGTATAATGATCATACACACACCTTAAAACAGACCACTCGAAAATTAGAACGTAAATGGAGTCAAACAAAATGAACAGTATTTCAAATAGCATGGAAGGAGAGCCTCCTAAATTATAGAAAATCTCTGAATGCTGCTGATCAGCATATTTCTCCACCCTCATAGAAAATAACAAGCATAATCCTCGATTTTTATTCTGTACTGCAGCAAAATGAACAGGGAATAAAAGCACTGCACTCACATGCACACCCTCAAAAGGTAGTAATGATTTCATCAACTTTTTTAATAATAAAATTGAAAACATCAGGCAAGAAATCCAGACAGGTAATATAAATCCAAATTATTTTATAAATAACTCTGTAGACACCAGTGTCATTATAACAGACCATCAATTACAAAGTTTTACTCCTATTCATGAGAATGACTTAATTTCCTTAATCTCCTTATCAAAATCATCAACCTGTATTCTCCATCCCTCACCTACAAGTTTCCTCAAACAGATCATTCCAGAGGAAATTGAAACTGTTTTAAAAATAATTAACTCTTCCATTAGCACTGGTTTTGTACCTAAATCTTTCAACCTTCACCCATGTCAGTTGTCCAACTACAGACCGATATCAAATCTCCTCTTTATATCCAAAATTTTAGAAAAGGTTGCAGCTTTTGACACCATTGATCACACTATACTGCTTGC
>MU528253.1:0-17091 GCA_024362625.1 Silurus asotus
GGTTAGGTTTGGGGTTATAGGGTTAATTTAGGGGAGGATCCCAATGTTGCTCACCTAATTCTAAAAAGACAAAAATATAATAGACACAAATAGCAAATTAAGGATCCTCAGTATTGGATGAGTAAAAGCAAAACATCTTAATTCCATACATGTTCTAAGGAGCCAATAGAAGGTGGGTACTTCATCACATTACATTTCCTTTTCTAATTTCTTCATCTTGGAAAAGTTTACCCTCTTTGTTTCAATTCCCCTTATCTTTGGCCTTGGTCTTTTACTCCTTCCATATGGTCCCATATTTGGAGTTCCTGCTCTTCTCCATTCCCCTTATATTCGGCCTGCCTTTATCTGGTTTAAAAAAAAAAAATGTATGTATAAAGCCTTTATTCTCTCTGAATCCAAGCATACATTACTTCAGCCTTTCAAGTGTGAACAACTATTTTGCAGCCTATTTTGTCTTCATGCCCCTGCAATGGATAAGTGTTATGCTTTTATTCTTTTTATAATGCTGTTTGCTATTCTACATTCATTGAATCTAGCTAGATCAGTGTATTAGATTGTCTATATATGTTTGACTATAATACTCTACTTGATTATGCAAGTGTCTAGCTTACTTTATTTGTATTCTCTCTGAACTGTTGTTACATAGCGTGTAGAATCTTCACAAGAGATCGCTTTTTGCAAGCCTGTTATTCTTGCATGCACCGAGCAATGTGTGTTTTTGTCACTGTGATTTTACCCTGTTTAACATCTCTCTGTTGGTTTCTTTTGTTTAGCTCCATCACACAGACGTTCTGGGACGTCTCCTAAGAGTGGTCTCAGCACACAATATTGCCAATTCCAACTCTTCTCACTTGCTACCGAGATTGCTAGATTTCTTGAACATCTCTCTAGCCCAACTGTTCCAGAGAATCCCTGTCTGCCTCTTCGCATTTTGCAGAGCACCATTACACGTAATATGGGCGCACACAGACCTACTCTGACCTCTCTGCTGCCTCCAACCAACAGACCCAAACTTATGATGACGACCTTGACAATGACACCTGCTTTCCTGCAGCAAGACCACAGTCTTCTCCTTATCCCTCACCCTGGTCTCCCACCGATTATTCTCCTACATCTTCGGCCTCTTTGCCCGACTCCAAGACAGAATACTCCTTCATGTCTTCAGCATCTGCAGAAGCCCACAAGCTTTTTATCTTAACAAACATGCTTAGATCTCCTCAATGCTGTCTTTGTTCTTTGTCTATTCAACACACTCATAACATCAGTTAGACTCTATTCTACTCTCAGACATAAATTCCTTACTATTGTCATTTTACTTATATAACCTATTTACACAAGTATAAGTTTGATTAAAATATAGGCTAAATAGGTTTTATCAAAATACTTCTATTGTATCTAATAAGTTCTACAATAATTATTAGGTTCATTTTGTTGGATTAATATTAGTGTGATTATAACACACGCTGGATAAGGTTGATTAAAATATTTTTCTTGACAAGGGGTTAGGGTTAGAGGTTTGGGGTTTAGTGGGATAAGTGGCGCAGAGCCGGCCAAGCCTAAGGGTTAGCTGGTGTTGGATCTGTGATGATCCCAAATGTTGAGCTATTTTATGAGTTGCTCAGTAGCTCCTAGATTTATAACTATAATGACTGTATACGACTGGAGAAAGAACATTACACTTCAGTGCTGATGTTAGTTCTCACTCTCCAGTGTTCTGTATTGTTGAAAGATTTATAATCACACTCTTGATGGTCACCCAAATGAGGATGGGTTCCCCTTTTGAATCTGGTTCCTCCCAAGGTTTCTTCCTCAGAACATCTAAGGGAGTTTTCCCTTCATGGCCAAAAGTCCTGTTTCTTTCCTTAATGAGATACTATGATGTTCTGCATGTACGGTTGGTCACGGAACTTTTCTAAAATTCCTAAAGAACCATAGTTTTTCCTCAAATTACACATTATAGCCTTCTGTATTTTCATTTATATTCAGATGATCATAAGTACAATTTAATGCTTAAATTTCATTTGCCACAGGGATTAATAACTTTGCCTCACTTTTCCCACACCTTTATTTCACCTCATTGTTCTTTCCCACCATTGGTGAGTAAACATACTCTATTTTAGTGTTTCCTTCTGTCCTGCTTTTTCCTTTGCATTTCTCATAACTTTAACAGGTGTCCCTTTTAAATCAGTTGGTGCTGCTGTGTACCTTTGGTTCTTAAAACTTATAAATAACTTCATATCATATGGCCTGTTTTCTTTAAAGCTGTTTCCATACTCATGCTTTGTCTTATGTGTGCTCTCAGATGACATTTCATGAACATAGGCTTTGTGGGTCCTTTTAAATTCTACCACCAAATTGCTTGCAGGTGTAATCAATCAGGAACTGGGTGACTGTGAACATGAAACTGTAGCTGAGGTCTGGGGAATGTAGTCCATGGCAGCCATGTTTGTAGGGGGCAATGACTCCTGGGAATTGCGGTTTGTGGTTTCCTGTATCATGACATTCTCATTGTAGCCTGTGGGTGGCAATCATACTTGTAACGGAAAGCAATTCTGGTTCAAATTACAAAGCTTTTATACAATGTCAATGTACATTTAAAAAAATTATCACTGTGTGTGTGTGAGGGAATTCTGATCATCATCAAAATAATGTTTTGATATTAATCCTCTTTGAAGCACTTCTACTGAACTATTTAATCCCTAACCATGAATAGACAGATATCCACAGAATAGACAGAGAATTACAAGATTCAACATCTCTTTTCAGCCATAAAACCCCCTTCCTAAAGTATAGAGTTCAACAGTAGTTGAAGCTGCACCGTTTACCGCATCAACCCTCATTCTGCTTCCTTTTTCCATCTTTCCTCTTCTTTTCCGTCCTCCCCCATTCATAATAGCACTTACCACAGGATCCACCCCTGAGGCACACATTTTTTTTAGCGATATTACAGCACTTTTTACTAATCAGTTTTATTATAGAAACTATAGGAAGGGATACAAATCATTGATTATTCACACACTTGCATAGAATAAATTATATAAAAAATTGGTTAATAAATAAATAAACCCATTCCTGCTTCTGGCAAGCCTACAATTTTAACTAAAATTATTATAAATAATGACAATTTAATCTGTTTAATGTCAAACAAGGCACCTGAAATTAAAAAATTTAATCAGGTTCAAGACACTCTGACTAACTCTGACTACTCTTTCTGCCCCATGGTAGAATCATCAATTATTGTTGAGAGGTGAGGAGAAATATGACCATATGGGTATAAGGATTAGAGCTGCTCTCACTGCTCACTCCCACTTTGCTACTTTTTCCTGTAACCCCATGGATGGAGAAATAATAAAAACCAAAGCGTTATCCATCCACACCTCAAAGGGAACTGCTGCTGAGTCACAGTATCTATCAGCGCTCTAGCAGTCATAAACATGTGCTGTTTATTTCTGTCTGCCTGTGATGGAAGGGGCATCAAAAATGCATAACCCTAATTTATAACCCTAAACCTAACCCTGTAAACCTAATGTATACCCCTACCATACCTTGTTACCCTAATTCATAACATTTACATTTGCAGTATTTAGCAGATGCTCTTATCCAGAGCGATGTACAAAAGTGCTTTGAGTCTCTAGCAATAAATAAATCTACACTGGTAGGCCAGATTACAAACTTAATATAAATATAACTGTTGAATTCTGCAAGGCAAACTTGGAAAGTGCTAATTTATCCCTACACCTACCCCTGTAACCCTAACTTATACCCTTTCCCCACCCTTATCCATGTAGGAGTTATGACCCAACCCCTAAACCTGTAACCCTTATTTATTACCCTTTGCCCTAACCCTGTAACCCTAACTTATAGCCCTATTTCTAACCGTGTAACCCCAATTTCACACTAACCCTAACCCTGTAACCTTAAAGTTTATCCCTACCCCTAACCTTCTAACCCTAAGTATAATCCTACCCCCTAACCCAGTAACCCTAAATAATGACCCCACCCATGACCCTGTAACCCTAATTATAATCCTACACTCTAACCCTGTAACCTTAACTTTAAACCCTACCCCTTTCCCTCTAACCATATTTTTATAACCCTACCCCTAAGTCTGTAACCCTAATTTATAACCCTACCGCAAACCATGTAATCATAATTTATAACTCTACCCCAAACCTTGTAACCCTCATTTATAACCCTACCCCCATGTCTGTAATTCTAATTTATAACCCTTCCTCAAACTATGTAATCATAATTTTTAACCCTATCCATAACCCTGTAACCCTAATTTATAACCCTACCCTTTAACTCCGTAACACACACTTATAAACCTACCCCAAACTTTGTAATCCTAATTTATAACCCTACCCCTACCACTAATTTATAAGACTAATCCTAAATTATAAGCATACATCTAACCCTGTTACCCTAATTTATAACCCTACCCTTAACCCTGCAACTCTAATTTGTAACTCAACTGCTAACCCTGTTACGCTAACTCGTAACTCTAACCTCAATCCTGTAACTCTAATTTGTTAACCTACCCTGAACCTGTTAACCCTCATTTATAACTCCACCCCCTAATCCTTTAACCAAAATGTATAACCTTTCCCCTAACTCTAATTTATAATCCTACTCCTAACCCTGTGAAACTAATTTATAACCCCACCTCTAACCCTGATTTATAACCCTACCCCTAATTGTGTAACCCTAAATTATAACCCTATTCCTAATCCTGTAACTCTAAATTCTAAACATACCCCCTAACCCTGCAACTCTACTTCATAACCCTAGCCCTTACCCTGTAACTCTAATTTTTAACCCAACCCCTAACCCTGTTTCCCTAACTCATATACCTATCTCAAAACCTGTAACCCTAATTTATTAAGCTACTCCTAACCATGTAACACAAAATTATATCCCTAACCCTAACCCTAACCCTGTTACTCTAATTTATTGCCCTACCCATAACCCTGTAAACCTAACATTATAACGCTTCCTTTAAACATGCTACCCTAATTTATAACCCTACCGCTAACCCTGTTACCCTATCTTATGATTTTAACCCAACCCTGTTACCCTAATTTATGACCCTACCCGCTAACTCTGTAACCCTAATTTATAACCCTACCCCTAACCCTGTTACCGTAACTTATAGCTTTATCACAACCCTATTACTGTAATTTAGAACCCCACCCCTAACCCTGTTACCATAATTAAGAACCCTACCCCTAACCCTGTTACACTAACTTATAACCCCACCACAAACCCTGTAACACTAATTTATAACTCAACCCCTAACCCTGTAACCCTAATTTATTACCCTAACTTTTCACGCTGTTACCCTAATTTATAACCCTACCCGAACCCTGTAACCCTAACTTATAACCCTACCCATAACCCTGTAATCCTATCGTATAACCCTAGCCTCTAACCCTGTAACATTAATTTATAACCCTACCCCTAAACATGTAACCTTAACTTGTAACACTTCCCCTAACAATGTAAGGAGATTTATAAGCCTACCCCTAACCCTGTTATCCTAAATTATAACCCTAACCCAGTACCCCAAACTATAACCCTCCCCTAACCCTGTAACCTTAATTTTTAACCCTACTCCTAACCCTGCTTCCTAACTTATAACTCCAGCCTTAACCCAGTAACCCTAATTTTTTGAGTCTACCCCCAACCCTAACGTATAACCCTAGCCCCTTAACCTATGGCCCTAAGTTAATCCTACCCTAAACCTGTAACCATAATTTATTACCATAACTCATCACCCTGTTACCCTAATTTATAACCATACCTCTAACCCTGTAACCCTAACTTATAACACTACCCCTAACCCCGTAACCCTATCTTATAACCCTATCCCTAACCCTGTAACCCTACCCCCAAACCTGTATCCCTAACTTATAACCCTACCTCTAACCCTGATTTATAACCCTAACCCTGTAACCCTAGCCCCTTACCATGTGGCCCTAATTTATAACCCTACTCCTAACCCTGTAACCCTAACTTATAACATTACCCCTAACCATGTAACCGTAACTTAACCCTACCCCCAACCCCGTAACCCTATCTTATAACCCTAACCCTGTAACCCTAACTTATAACTTTATCCCAACCCTGTTATTCTAAATTATAATCCTACCCCTAACTCAGTAACCCTAAATTATAACCCTACCCCAACGCTGTAACCCTAGTTTATAACCCTAACTTGCAACCCTATTTCATTACCCAACCCATCCCCCTAACCTTGTTATCCTAAATTATAACTCTAACCCTAACTCAGTAACCCTAAATTATAACTCGCGAGCACATCGCGAGGTTCAGGGTCTCTTCAGAATCTGCAATTTTGCGGTATTTCTGTTGCTCATATCGGGTCTGTTCGTTCAGAACAGCTGTGCATGTACATCGTACACCCGACGTGAGCTTATGGATATTGGTTTACGACTTCCTGACAGTTTTATGGACAACCTTCATCTCCTTCCTGAGATCACCAGATTACCCGAGGCAGCTCACTCTACACGGCCGGGCGGAAGTGCTCGCAGGCGGCGTCGAGACCGTAAACAAAGGCGGGGGAAGCGTGGTGGAGTGAAAGCTAAGCTAAAGCTAACACCACACCGGCTCTCTTTACCCAGCATCTTCCTGGCCAATGTTCGGTCGCTGGTGAACAAAATGGAGGAGATTCGACTCAGCATCACACACAGCATGAAACTTTGGAACTGTAATGTCATGATTTTCACGGAAACATGGCTACACAGCGGCATCCCGGACAACGCTATTGAGCTAGCGGGACGACACACATTCCGGGCGGATAGGACATTAGATGACTCCGGTAAGACTAGAGGCGGTGGACTGTGCATTTATGTCAACAAAGCTTGGTGCACGAACTCTGTTATTGTCGAGAGTCATTGTTCAGCTAACCTGGAGTTTCTCATGGTTAAATGTAGACCGTTTTATCTACCGCGGGAGTTCACTTCCACCATTATTACTGCTGCTTACATTCCCCCTGATGCTGATGCTAAGCTCGCTATGAAGGAACTTTATGTGGCCATCAGTAAACAACAGACTGTTCACCCGGAAGCTGCGTTTATTGTTGCGGGAGATTTTAATCACTCAAACTTAAAGGCAGTTCTTCCAAAATTTCATCGGCATGTTTAATGCCACACCAGAGGGAACAAAACTTTAGACCATGTATACACAAACATGGCTGGAGCTTAGGTTGCAACCCCCCTCCCCCACCTGGGGCAGTTCAGATCACCTTTCTTTGTTTCTCACCCCCAAATATGCACCCCTCATCAACCGGGTAAAGCCATCAGTGAGAACCATCAAGGTGTGGCCCGCAGACGCAGATTTCACACTTCAGGAAAGGTTTCTACACACAGACTGGAGTACATTTGCTTCTCAGGCCACCAGTGACTCTCACACAGACATTGACTGCTATACCTCCTCTGTTCTGGATTACATCAGTTCTACCACAAACAGTGTTACTACCCAGAAACAGATCATCACATACCCTAATCAGAAGCCATGGATAAACAAGGAGGTGCGCCTCCTGCTGAAGGCACGCACTACTGCCTTCAGGTCAGGTGACGCTCAGGCCTACAGCAAATCCAGAGCTAACCTGAAGAGGGGCATCAAAGAGGCCAAGCACTGCTACAAGCTGAAGATAGAGGAGCATTTTTCTAACTCTGACCCTCGACGCATGTGGCAAGGCATCCAGGCCATCAATGATTACAAATCCTCCCACTCCACCCCCGCTGCCACTGATGTCCTCTTTCTGAATGAGCTTAATGACTTTTATGCTTGCTTCGAGAGAGACAACAAAGAAACTGCCACAAAGCTCAAACTCTCGGCTGATCACACTCCAATCAAACTCTCCTCCACAGATGTCTGCAATGCACTGAGCCGGATCAGCGCTCACAAAGCCGCTGGACCAGACAACATCCCTGGTCGCGTACTTAGGGCATGTGCTGAGCAGCTCGCTGGGGTCTTTACCGACATTTTCAACCTGTCTCTTGCCCAAGCAGCTGTTCCCACTTGCTTTGAATGTACCTCCATTGTGCCAGTGCCTAAACACTCTAACCCAACGTGCCTGAACGACTACCGCCCTGTAGCACTGACACCCATTGTCATGAAGTGCTTTGAGCGGCTGGTCCTGGCTCACCTGAAGGACTCTCTGCCAACCACATTAGACTCCCACAAGTTTTCCTACCGAAGCAATAGAAGCACAGAAGATGCAGTTTCCATGGCATTGCACTCTGTGCTCACACACTTGGACAATAAGAACACCTATGCACGTATGCTGTTTGTTGACTTCAGCTGAGCATTCCATCCAAGTTAATATGCAAACTTCTAGATCTGGGCATTAACACCTCCACCTGCAACTGGGTCATGAACTTTCTAACCAAAAGACCCCAGCAGGTTCGATCTGGCTCCCTTTGCTCCAACACCATCACACTCAACACTGGTGTACCACAGGGGTGTGTGCTGAGCCCCTTCCTCTACTCCCTCTTCACCTCTGACTGCAGGCCTGTGAATGGATCTAACTCCATCATCAAGTTTGCAGATGACACTACCGTGATTTGTCTCATCACCAACAATGATGAGACTGCCTACAGGGAGGAGATCCAGCACCTAGCCACATGGTGCAACAACAACAACCTGCTCCTTAACACCTCCAAGACAAAGAAGCTTATTGTGGACTTCAGGAAAGAGGCAAGAGGCACACATGACACCACCCACATCAACAGGATGGCTGTTGAGCGTGTCTCCAGTTTCAAGTTCCTGGGGATCCACATCTCGGCAGACCTGTCTTGGAACATCAACACCTCCAGCCTGGTCAAGAAGGCTCACCAGCGCCTCTTTTTCCTGAGGACACTTAAAAAAAAATCAGCACTCCTCGGATATCCTGGTGAACTTCTACCGCAGTAGAAAGCATCCTGACCAGCTGTGTCACAGTCTGGTATGGGAGCTGCTCTGCTGCAGAGCGTAAGGCAATGCAGCGGGTGGTGAAAACTGCCCAGCGCATCACAGGGACTCCACTACCAGCCATGGAGGACATCCAAAAGAAACGCTGTCTGCGTCGAGCTCGCAGCATTCTTAAGGACTCCTCTCATCCCGCCCACAGACTGTTCACTCTTCTGCCCTCTGGCAGGCGTTTCAGGTGCCTCCGGACCAGGACCAGCAGACTAAAGAACAGCTTTTTTCCTAGAGCTGTCTTTTTAGTGAACTCTAACACTCACTGATACACTACTACATTCCCCCCACACCTCACACTCTTTGCTAATGGACTCTGAGCAAAAACTTATGCTCACCAAGACACTGATCATTCCTCACCTCACACTTTGTTGTTGCACGGATTGTTTACACAAACCTTAAACTCCTAACTGTTATGTCCTACACCTACTACACCTAGTCTATTAGCTAAACATTTACCCGAACCACTAAGACCTAACCCATGACTTTCATACTGTGCACTACACTTCTCTTTCACCCTGCACCTCTCTCCCATCATTAATGTAGAATATTTAATCAAAACTTTGACAATGCACAGTAATGCAAAAAAAAAAAAAAACTATCAAGCTATTAATTAGGGCTTCTGTAAATATTTTAGTTGGAAATGCTTGTATTTCCACAGGCTACAAGGTGAATGTCATGGAACAGGAACTAAAAAAAAAACTGCAATTCCCAGCAGACATTGCAGCCTTCAAACATGGCTGCTGTGGACTACACCCCTCAGACCTAAGCTACAGTTCCATGTTCACAGTCACCCATTTCCTGATTGACACCTGCAATCAATTTCACACAGACCCCCCTGGTAGAGTTTCAAAGGGCTCAACAAAGCCTAGGCTTAGTCTATAACTCAACTTGGTTATTTGATCAACTTTTTGAATTGTAAAATTGCTATTTGCACAGCATCTGGTTCTGCTTTACTAAAAAGAACAGACTTTGCATTCATTTTATTATTAGTTTCTGTTTTCAAGTCCTCCTTTGGCCCTCAGAGAATCCTAGTCATCATAGGATCATCACCCCATGAACACCAGTTATTTCTCCATCCCATTCGGCATTCTTACCATGCAGGTTTCTCTCAAAAATCTTTTTGGTATGTAAAATCTTGTCCGTCATTGGGTCATCTCTTTAGGCACACCTGTTATCGAGTCATCCAATTGCTATTAAATATTTGCCTATATGTAAAATTTTAACTGCGTTTGTAAAGGAGGCCTTCAAGAACCATCCTGACCAATAGAGACATCCTACATTGAACATTGAATCATATGCAATCTGACATCTTAACATAAAACTAACACAAGAGAACATAATACACTGTCAAAAATAGGACAATTACATACACAAACAGTAAAGTCTTAATAATAAACCAATAACAATCAAACGATAGGATTGTCCTATAGTGATCATAGAATTGTCTGAAATCTGATACTCTACAGGTAACACATACAATGTCTCTAGGTTAACTATGTAAAACTAGCGACTAGGAAGTATGGCCCCAGACTCAGCATCTCGTTTCCCTCAGGGAACTAGGGTTACATATGTAACCTAGAGACATTCCCTTTCAGGAACTCGAGCTGCATCAAAACACTTTGGGAATGAGTATTCCATCACACAATACTGACCACTCCCTGCCTAGTTTGTCTAAGCACCACCAGCATGCAGAACAGAGGAGCCGGTAGTGGCTCTGATGTTGAGGTCATAAAACTTGACGAAGGTCAAAGGCGTGGACCGACCCACAGCGTTACATATGTCCTGCAGGTGCACCTCTGTGGACCAGGCCATAGAGGTAGGCATACTCCGGGTGGAATGAGCCTTGACTCTGAAAGGAGTGGGAAGACCAGAGGACTCACAACCAGAAGAAATCACATCCACTATCCATCTGCTGAGAGTCTGCTTATTGGCTGGAAAAACTTTCCTATAAGGGCTATAGCATAAAAACAGCTGCTCTGACTTCCTCTATGGACTTGTCCTGTGAAGGTACGTATCCAGTGCTCGCACTGTACACAGTTGTTTCTGCTTCTCCTGGTCTGGAGCTAGGAAGACGTCAGAATGTCAGAATGCCTGCAACACAACAGGTCGTGAGGGAGCCGTAGGGATCTTAGGTACATACCCCGCTCTAGGATAGAGAAAAGCACTTGCTACAGACAGGGCCTGTTGGACCCCGATCCTTGTAAGGGAGGATATCGCCAATAGGAAGGTGGTCTTAAACAACAGGTACCTAAGGGACACCTCGGCCAAAGGCTCAAATGTAGAGCTGCCAACACAACGGCCAAATCCCACACCGGAACTCTGGATCGTATTCTTGGCCTCCGCCTCCAGGTGCCATGCAGGAAACGTGTCACAGGAGTGTTTTCCCAGTGACGGCCATACTGGCCGGTACAATGAGCTGGATAGCAGACACGTAAACCGTGAAGGTGGATATATACATATATCTAAGGCTCGAAGAGCCTACCTTGAATCCCTGAAAGTACAGACTGGGCTGCCCAGAACCCTCTGTCTCTGAGCAAAGTGGATTTGTTCCAGCAGCCTCTGGAACTGCCTTACAGTGAGGGGTTGGCCTTCTCTCACTCTCCTGACTGCTGTAAGAATGGCTGCGATCCGGGTGGGAGACAATTCTGACCGCAGCACGGTCGAGTCCCATACCACACCCAAGAAGGTGGTTTTCTGCAACGGAGAAAGCACAGCTTCACACATCATGCACTTTGTGAAGGTGCAGGGCAAGAGTGCTTGGCCAAAGGGAAGGACCCGATGTTGGTAAGCTAACCTTAGGAACCTCCTGTTAGCAGGAAGGACGGCAGAAGTAACTATTGGGGCATTCAGCAGAAAAGCCCTGTCCATATTGGGAATCTCCGACAAGGTAAGCCACAGATGTCATGAACCTACCCATGGCCCATGCACTTGGTGGCCCTAAGGGTTAAGTCAGCCACGCAACGTAACTCCTTAACATAGTCAGCCCCAGAGCTAAATCTCTCGTCCAACTCTTGCAGCAGGTTGGCCTGGTATGCCTGCAACACAAAGTGTGGAGGCAGCCCATGGCCTGGCCTACTGCCGCATAAGTCTTAACCAACAAATGGCCGAAGTGGCTTTCAACGGCCTATTCGGCAATACCGGAGCCTTAAGCGACGTGAAACCTGGGGAGAGAGAGCCAGCTAGCATCTCCTCGACCCTGTGCACCGCCCCATAGCCACATTCCTTAAACCCAACTATGTTCGCGTACAGCAAATTTTGCGGGGGAGAAAGTACGGGCCATATATGGGGTCTCCCAAGACCTTGACAGCACAGACAATCATCTCTCTCAAGAGCCGACTGAGCATGCTTCACTCCCAGACAAACAATGCACAGCTCATGTCTCCCCATAATAAATCGAGGGCAAGGAGGGACAAACAGGAGAAAGTTTATTTGTCTAGCCATGCTGTACAGATTTACACACAAAGCACTTACCTGAATAACAGAAGCTAATGTCGCTACTATTGCTCAGCCATTTTGTAGCTTCCTGGTTTAGGTAACGTCGCCCGTCAATGACGTCACGACTTGCCTATTAGCACAGATTTTACACGTGATTCAGAGCATGGACAACGCGGGGCATTCCCAAAGCGTTTTTTTTACATAGCGTCTCGTTCCTCAAAGGGAACAGAACATAATACCTGAAGATCAAAAAATTGAGAATTACATGCACAGACAAAGTCCTTCCACAGCCAATGGTGATCACAGAATTGTTTGCAATTTGACGTCTTAACATGGATCTAATACATCATAATACTGACAACTAATGAGAAAAATACATACACAAACAGCAATTTAAAATAATATTTACCAAATTACACCAGAATAGGCAATAGCCAAATCTCCATAATGAATAAGTTTAGTCAAAACATTGTTCTTTTCTTCTAGACCTTGTTGAGCTTTCAGAATGTGTTTATCTTTCCTTTGCATTAAATACATTTTTGTTCAATTCTGGTACTTCAAAGTACAACTCTGGTATATCTTCCACAAAGCCTAGTTGATCTGGATTTAAAGACATTGTCTGTCTGTTTGATTACATTTACATATGGATAATAGTACGTTCCTATGGACAAGGTTTATTTTGGTATTATGCAAAACAAGGTCTCATTCATTGGGCAATGAGTTTGATTTCCATTACCAAAAATGCAGAAATGGTCTAGGGATGTGGTGGTGCATTTTTATTTTTTATTTATGTATTTTTTTTGTAAAACACCTTTTTTGGCAGATCTGCAAATATTCTGTAAGAACATTAACTACAAAGGCAGAATCTGAGTAGATATTTAAGTCTGAGTCTGGGATGACCTCTAATGTCTTTAGCACTGCTGTGATCTCTGCTTTTTAAACTGAAAAATTAGACTGACATTTATACAAAAAATCTAGCGAAAAAAATTTGCAAAGCCTGTATAATATTGGCCCTCTTGACAGTATGGACAGTAGGACCATCAACATACACATCCACAGCTCCTTCAATCGCGGTTACCTTAAAGACAATTTCAGGGTTACTAGTGTGTTCGGCTTTATATGTGTGTGGGATACCTTCATATAGGAGGGTTCGGGACTGCACAGAGTTCGGTTTGCACACGGTGTTCTGATTTTTTAAGCCTAAATCTTACGTCCATCTGGCTAATCTAGTGCTAGATACTCCCTTCACCTTTCCATTTAAGAGGAGCTGTAAAGGGGTATGTGGAGTATGCAGTGTCACTTCATTAAAGCCATATATGTACTTAAAATGTGACACAGCCCAGTGAACTGACTGTCCCGTACAGGAGTCAAAAGCTTTTTCGACTGGGAATATACCCGCTATGCATACACAATGGGACACATATTTTCTTGTACTACCTGGAGAAGAACAGCTGAGAGAGCCTCCTCAGTGGCAGCTGTCTGCAAAATAAATGGCCATGTTCTGGAGTTGCAATTAATGCCTTCAACCTTTCAAAGGCGGTCTGATGCCCAGTCTAAAGAATAATTATTTTTCTTTTTTCCCTGAAAGGAGGGTATTCAGAGGTTTAACAAATCCTAATGAAATTTCTAAAAAATCCTACTATTCCTAAAAAGTATCTCAAATCTGTCACCGATACAGGAACTGGTAGTCTCTAAATAATTTCTACTTTGTGTGGGTCAGGTGTACGGCCCCCTTTACTTATCTTAATGCCCAGATAAGTGACTTCTGACTTAAGCAACTGAGCTTTTTTTGGATTTAACTTGAGACCTGCTGCTTTCAGTAAATAAAGTAATCATAGTATCTTATTTTGTCAACAAAATAAGATGTTCCTCTCTGGTGGTGGTCTGCAACAACAAATCATCCACATAATGAATCCAACATTCAGGTTTAGAGAACCTCTCCAGTATTTTAGCTAAACACTGAAACAGGGTGGGAGAGTTCACAAAACCTTGGGGAAGTACATTCCAGGTATACTGGGTGTTTTTAAACTTAAAAGCAAATTCGTATTGACATTCTGGGTGTAATGGCATAGACCAAAAACCATTAGACACATCGAGAGCTGAAAAATAACTTGCCTCGGGTAAAAGGGATGCTAACACATCTGGGGTGGAGGCCAATACAAGTGCACAAGTTTGAGTGCATTTGTTAAATTTCCTATATTGGCTAGAGGGCGGATCATGTCCTTGAATCTTCACCTCCATCATGCTGTTATCAACTCCACCACAATCATGTTTTGATCTAGCAAAAACACCTGTTGTGATGTAACAGATCTGATAAATCAGAATCTTCTACTGATGATAATGCATCTAAATCATAGCCATCTGACTTTTTTTTTTCATGTACAGCATGTACATCAGAAATCTCCACCACTTTATCTTTACTCTGAGGGTTACGCCAAATACAATTGTTGCCATAGTCGAGAACAAAGTCCAGTGTAGTCATATTATCTAATCCTAAGATACTACGACCTTCACCAGTTTTACTGAGCCAGGCTTTGCTTTTAAATTCTTTGTGACCAACTTAAAAATATTTTACTTTCAGTGTGTGTTATGCCAGTGAAACTGTTCCTTTAAAACCCTCTAATGTTACTGTATACTTACAGATGTGTGAGAAGATGTTCTGAATAAAAAATGGTTAATGAAGCACCAGAATCTACTAACCAATCATTGCATCGGCCTCCAACAGCAATATTTATGATTAGTCTACCATTACTATCCTGTGACAAAGGTTCTACATGTGTTAGGGAGGCCTGATATTCCTATTCAGAAAAAGACTTGGTGTGAGAGGTCTGTCTCTCTTTCTGAGAATGCAGTCCCTCATCCTCTTTGCTTAGTCTGCTTTTTGTGGCCTGAAAGTAATTAAAGTAGTTCCCTGAGCCTGTCTTCCTGTCAGACAATTTGCACTCTCTGGAAATATATCCTGCTTTGCCACATGAATAACAAACGGGGAGATTATCTGGGTTATAAGGAGGTGGTCTCTCCTCTCTATCTCCAATAGCACAACCCTCTCGTTTCGAGAATACTCTGCAATTGTTCTTTTGATAGGCCTTTCTTACACCTATTACTGACACTGGATGAGACCTTTTTAGTTTTAAAATTACTTTTGGCAATAATTTGATGAAATTCTGATAGTTGTGTTACATGCATTGCTACAGTCGAACTGGTGAGCGAATCTAATTTATTAAGTAAGGCAGATTTGAAACTTACTTAATTTGAAGTAATGTCTGGATTGCCACTAAAAGTTTAATGCCTCCAGTAATCGCTCTGAAAAGGTCACTGGGTGCTCCCCTTTCCTCATGTGCATATCGCATATTTTACCCCAGTTAACTGACATCATAACTAAGACCTCAAGCAGTGCCTGTTTCCTGTCTAACCTATTGGCAATTCTATCCTTGACTATCCTAGAGAGCTCCCTAGAGAGTATCCGGCAAGCACATACTTAACAAAACACATTCATCACCATCTGTAAATTTGTAAATGTGGCAAAGCAAGCCAGGTTTTACAGAAAATCTAAAGGATCTTGTTTTTCAGGATCAAATTTACCAATATTCTTAATTACAACTTCTAGATCATTGGGGCTAAATCTGATCAGAGTAGAGACCATTGGTGAGTGATTGACACTCTTCCCAACCCTCATCACTGTACTTCTCTAAGTCTGAAGCGGCTGGAACTCGATTATACGATGTGGCATCCATCAACCTTTTACTGGGATTTCCCTGAGTTGTGAGATTTAGCTGCCTCCAAATCACTAAACACCTTTCAACAGATGATTTTAGCATACAGTTGTTCGTTTTCAGAAATGCAATCTCTTTCTGCATTCCGTGTTTTCTTCTCTTGTTGCAAAGTCCACATACTGATGGAGTTTAGGGTGCACAATCCTGAGAATCGCATAGTTATAATCTCTGTTGATAATAAACAGTCTGGTGGGGTGAGCATTCTGCAGGTCACTAATAGTCCCATAGAGTTCACACAGTGCCCGCTTAGCATTAGTGCTGGGGGAATGTTCACTCAGACAATGAAAACAGTGGTGAATTTTTGTGAAAAATAAGCCTGCATCTTAGTCACATACTACACTAGCGATGCGCTGTAGCTGGAGACAAGCACCGGATAAAAATGCATTTTTTTTGTCAGCACAAAATATGGTTAGCCAGTCTAGCTGGACGACGGCACCTGGAACTCTGTCACTGAGCCACGTCTCTGTAAAAACAATAATGCAACAGTCTCTAAACTCTCGCCATGTGGCAAGGAAAGGGTGAGAGAGCAGGCCAGCTAGGGTTAGCCTTTAGCTTAGCATGGCTGCCATGCTTCTGCTTCCTCTAACCACTCCAGACGTCACTACAATTTTTAAAGCTCTTCAATTTTCTGCTTATGAATTGCTGGCTGACTTGTGAAGCACTATCTTTGTTAAATTCCATTAGAGCTTCAAATGGCCAATAATTTAGCTCAATGTGTGGAACCAGAGCTGTGATCTGAATTTCATCTAGTTTGACAGCAACTGTTATCAGTAAAGCAGGGTCTAATAATGTCTGGAAGTGTTCTGAATGGTGATTTGGAGCACAAATCTCTACTGGCTCTTAATGCAGTCAAATGCGGATGCTATAGCAGTTAATAGTCTTTAATGATCCAGCAATA
>MU528288.1:0-21265 GCA_024362625.1 Silurus asotus
TCTCTCATTCTTCTTTATGAGTGTGGTGAGAATAGACTCCTAATATGAATGCTGCATGAGATGCTTATAAACGGGCATTGTAATTTGAATTATTAAGACAAAAGAGAATTGATGTGATGTTTATTCAGGAGACGCACAGTGATGTTTTAAGTGAAATGAGTTGGAGGAGAGAATGGGAAGGGGTGGTGGTGTGCTCTTACATCAGCTCTTCTAGAGGAGGGGTAGCTGTGCTTTTTGCTGTACATTCCTGTCTCTTTTGAGGCAAAGCAAGATATTGCTGGTAAACTGGTTTTTGTATGTGCACAGTTCAAAGAATGTAATGTGGGTTAAATGAGAGAGTTTGTTTTCTTCATGATCTTGATGGAATTTTGCAGAGTTTTGATTCAGATGAATGTGTTTTTAGGTGGTGATTTTAATTGTACTGAGAATTGTGTATTAGATCGGAATCACGCTGAGCCCCATGTAGCTTCCAGCCGTGCCATCAAGTCAAGTCAAGTCAAGTTTATCTCTATAGCGCTTTTCACAACAGACATTGCCTCAAAGCAGCTTTACAGAAATCAACAGTCAAGGTGAATAATGTGTATTTATCCCTGATGAGCAGCCGTGGCTACTGTGGCAAGCAAAAACTTCCTTAGATGTTATGAGGAAGAAACCTTGAGAGGAATCAGACTCAAAAGGTAGTCTATTCTGGAGGTCATGAACACATGGAACCAGACTCAAAAGGTAGTCTATTCTGGAGGTTATGAACACATGGAGCTTTTCTGCATCAGATATAAATAACATGTTTCTTAGCTTAGAAATATTTCTAAGGTAAAAGAAGGCTGTTTTTGTAACATGGTTGATATGATTTTTGAAAGACAAGTTGCTGTCTAAAATAACTCCCAGGTCTTTTACCGTTGAACTAGTAGTTACAGAACAGCCGTCTAAGTGCAGGTTCAGATGCTGTATACTGGTTTTTGGGCCGATAAGCAAAATCTCTGTCTTTAATTAAAAAAAATTTATAGTAGAAATTTATGGGAAATTTATGGAAATTTATGGGTCATCCAATCTCTTATTTCTTCAACACACTAGAATTAGGAGTAGAATGTTTACATGCTGTTTTTGCACCTTTAATACCAAATAGAAATGTTTACATGCTGTCTTTGCACCTCCTTGCTGCTGTTTTTTTGCACTACATTGCTCTGTTCTGTTGTACTTTTTCCTGGGTATAGTTTTTACATTTCACCTCATACAGTACTGTATACTTTAGTACAGTAGGTTTACTAGTCGGCGCTATATTTGGTTTTTGTCAATGGTAACGATTGGACAGGTAGGATTTAAACCAACTTAATGCCTGTCCCTGAATGCAGATGTAATTCTGTAAGCGATCCAGGAGGAGATCATGGTCTATAGTGTCGAATGCAGCACTAAGATCTAGTAAAACCAACAGCGAGATTAGCCTTGGTCTGAAGCTAAAAACAGGTCATTAGTGATTTTTAGCAGTTTCTGTGCTATGATGGGGCCTAAAACCTGACTGAAACTCTTTAAAGATATTGTTCTCTTGCAAGTGGAAACATAACTGGGCAGCAGCAATCTTTTCTAAAATCTTAGACATAAATGGGAGATTTGAAATGTGTCTGTAATTCGATAGTGTGTTTGGATCCGAATTAGGTTTCTTAATGAAGGGCCTAATACCTGCTAACTTGAGGGATTTAGGGACGTGACCTAAAGATAGTGAGGAGTTAATAACATTGAGAAGATACTCATCAGCTGTATATAACACTTCCTTCAATGGATCAGTTGGAGTGGGATCTAACTGACATGTTGTTGATTTAGCTTTGGTAATAACATCATACAGCCCTTCCTGTCCTCTGCATGTAAAACAGTGTAGTTGTGGAATTGAAGGAGAGATTGGATCAGGAGATGCTGTCAGAGGTTAGACCGCCACTATTGTTTTTCCAATGTTTTCAATTTTTTCAGTGAAGAAATTCATAAAGTCGTCACTACTAAACTTTGATAGAACACATTTTTTAGATACCCAATTTGTAAATTAATTTAGCTACTGTACTGAAAAGGAACCTGGGATTGTTTTTGTTGTTTTCTATGAGTTTGCTCAGGTGTTCAGCTCTATCAGCTTTTAACGTCTGTCTGTAGCTGAGCATACTGTCTTTATACGCAATTCTAAATACCTCCAATTTAGATTTCCTCCAATTTCTCTTTCGAGATTACAGGCTGTTCTCTTCAGGGCATGCGTATAGCTATTATAGAAAGGTGCAGGTGCTTGTTCTCTAAACTTTTTTAACTGGATGGGGGCAACGGTGTCTAATGTGCTAGTGAGGATAAGGTCTATGTTGTTAACCATTTTATCAAGATTATTAGCAGTTATGGGTTTAGTGAGAAATTGAGAAAAATTGGGCAGGTTATTTATTAATCTGTCCTTAGTGGTCAGAACAATAGTCCTAACAGGTTGATAACGTGGTGAAACACGGCTAATCTGCTCTACTGGTAGTGTGTACAGTATGAGGTAATGGTCTGTGATGTCATCACTCTAAGGTAAAATATATATATATATATATATATCAGTGACGTCTGCTCCGTGGGATATTACGTCTAATGTGTCGTTGAAATGGTAAGTTGGCCCATTGATGTTTTGTTTAACCCCAAAAGTGTTTAATAAGTCGACAAAGGATAATTCTAGAGCATCATTTGCATCGTCTACATGAATATTAAAATCTCCTACCAGCAGCACTTTATCAAAATTGATCAAGAGGTATGATAACAAACAAGCAAACTATTTAAGAAAATCAGAGTAGGGCCCTGGGGGTCTGTACACGGTGACCAGAGCGAGTTTTCTATGTATGTCTGAAAGTACAACTTTAAGAACGAGCACTTCAAATTATTTAAAAAGTCAAGTCTTAATGTTAATCTTTGACTAACATTAAGAGAGGCATTATAAATGGTTGCTACACCCCCCATGACCAGTCTGACGGGGCTCATGCTTATAAACATATCCTGACGGTGAGCATCATTTGCATCATCTACATGAATATTAAAATCTCCTACCAGCAGCACTTTATCAAAATTGATCAAGAGGTATGATAGAAAACAAGCAAACTATTTAAGAAAATCAGAGTAGGGCCCTGGGGGTCTGTACACGGTGACCAAAACAAGTTTTCTATGAATGTCTGAAAGTACAACTTTAAGAACGAGCACTTCAAATTATTTAAAAAGTCAAGTCTTAATGTTAATCCTTGACTAACATTAAGAGAGGCATTATAAATGGTTGCTACACCCCCCATGACCAGTCTGAAGGGGCTCATGCTTATAAACATATCCTGACGGTGTCGACCCGTATAATCACCTGATTCAATCCAGATCACAGTTAGACAGAGTGCATCCAGATTAATATCTGTGATCATCTCATTCAGAATCAGTGCTTTGGGTGCAAGTGATCTAATGTTTAACCGTCCAAATTTAAGGGTGTTTGCTTATCTGACATTTTTTTAGTTTGAACTGTAATAAGATTATTTCTGGATCTTGTGTATTTAATTCTTGGTTTTACTACACGAGGAATAGATATGGTTTCTATTAACTGGGCTGTGTGCTCACATGTCAATTTTTGTTCTGTTGTATGCGTGTTCTTATAGTCGAAGATTTCCTGATGTCTTACCAGTCAGAGTGTGAGTTATCCTAGAGATGTTATCTGATAGCACTGCTGCTCCAACTCTGCTGGATGCAGGCCATCAGGGCAGAAGAATCTAGGACGCTCCTAAAAACAGTTCCAGTTATTAACAAAGAGAAGTTTGTGCTCTCGACACCATGACTGTAACTATTCATTTAGTGCAAGGAGTCTACTAAACTTCTCAGCCCCCAGCTGGTAAGTGGGAAGAGGTTCTGACACTATGATTCTCTTTGTGGGCTGCGTACCGTCTTCACCAAGTCCCTCTTTAAGATCTCCGTTTGCCTTAGCTTGGTGTCGTTCATTTCAGCATGAAGAACAACAGCTCCGAAGTTCTCGTTTAGGATTGCGGGTACCTGCGCAGCGACATCGAAAACACAAGCACCAGGAAAACAGCAAGTGTGCACCTTACCTTTAGCTCCGGTAGCGCGGACATGTCAGACAATGGAATCTCCAAGAACCGCATTCCGTCTCGCGGAGAGGGGCGAAACGTTTCTCGGTCAAGACTCCGAAGGCCAGTGGTGGTGGCGGGGGAGACGTCCTCGACCAGCGCTTGGCTCGTGTCTTCCGCTGCTGCACCATTTAGGGTCTGTGGTGCCCTGGTCCTGGAGTAAACGATACCTGGGTGGCCCGCGTTGTAAGTGTGCTGGGCCTGGGCAGAGAAACACACGGACTTAAGGTGCATTAGGAACATTAGGTTTCACTTGGGACTTTACATGGGACGAGTGCGCGTCCACCCGGGATGTTTCCAGTGCCGCTTTCCGCTCTCGCAGCTGGGCATGCTTTGCATGTAGCTCGTAAATCTGTTTCTCCAAAGTCTCCATCTCCTACTCCACCGTTTGCAACTTGAACGAGTCCTCACAAGTGCTTAAAGGCAGACACACAGCCGGCATAGTGCTTATAATCACGAACAGAGTTAAAATACAGAGATATGAGTGGGAGGCAATGAATATGGTCAACACTAGTGGTAGTCGAGTTAACTAACTACAGGCACAAGTCAGGAAGACAACAACAATTTAGGATTATTAAAAGAGGAAAAGGATAGATAAATAGTAAAGTTTGTTTGAAAACGCCGAAAGTAATACAAACACGGAACCCGCGGCAAACAAGTTTTGACGCACTTTGACTGAAACCCATAAACTGTGTGATATATGGAGACGTTTAAGCAACAACGATAAACAGTATACATGGTTGCACACTTAAGAGAATTTTATTTCTTTGTCTACATTCGATCAACTCTACTGTTTAAAAAATCATTTTAATATTGTGCAGAGCTGTGTAATTAGTCCTACTGGGGTTTCTGATCATGCTATTGTTATTTGTAAAGTGTTTGTATAAAATATAAGGGTTTCTATTGCAATTTTAATGTCTCTTTGTTGAGTGATGCAAAGTTTAAAGAGGTTTTTTTTTTTTTTGTAGGAATTGAAATAAATAAAAAAAAGTTAAAAAATTTAAAACAATAACCCAGCCATTATGGATGCACAAGCCAGTGCACTCTTAGTGCCGGTCCCAAGCCCGGGTAAATAGGGAGGGTTGCGTTAGGAAGGGCATCCAGCGTAAAAACATGTGCCAAATCAAATATGTGGATCACAAATGGAAATTTCATACCGGATCGGTCGAGGTCCAGGTTAACAACGACTGCCACAGGTATTGTTAGTCGACAGGGTACCAGTGGAAATTGGGCTACTGTTGGCCGAAGGAGGAGGAGGAGGAGGAGAGAAGAAAGACATCTAAAGAGACGGCAGGAAAAGGAGCAGTGGAGGAGAGTGGAGGTTTGGGTTGGTACATTAAATATTGGTACTATGACGGGTGAGGGGAGAGAAGTAGCTGATATGATGGAGAGGAGAAAGGTAGATATGCTGTGTGTTCAGGAGACCAAGTGGAAAGGGAGTAAGGCCAGGAACATTGAAGGTGGATTTAAACTGTTTTATCATGGTGTGGATGGAAAGGGAAATGGTGTAGGGGTGATTCTGAAGGAAGAGTACAGTAAGAGTGTAGTGGAGGTGAAGAGAGTTTCTGATAGGGTGATGATCGTGAAGGTGGAAGTTGAAGGGATGATAATAAATGTCATCAGTGCCTATGCTCCAGAAGTTGGCTGTGAGATGGAGGAGAAGGAAACATTATGGAGTAAATTAGATGAAGTGGTAGATGGTGTACCTAGGAAAGAACGTTTGGTGATTGGGGCAGACTTTAATGGGCATGTAGGTGAAGGAAGTTTTTGACCAGGTTGTTTAACAGGATTTTGGAAGGTGAGAAGATGCCTGAGGAATGGAGAAGAAGTGTGCTGGTACCAATTTTTAAGCATAAAGGAGATGTGCAGTCTTGCAGTAACTACAGGGGAATTAAGTTGCTCGGTCACACCTAAAGTTATGGGAAAAAGTAGTGGATGCCAGGCTGAGAAAAGAGGTAACCATTTGTGAGCAACAGTATGGTTTCATGCCGAGGAAGAGCACCACAGATACCTTATTTGCTTTGAGGATGTTGATGGAGAAGTATAGAGAAGGACAGAAGGAGTTGCATTGTGGATTTGTGGATTTAGAGAAAGTGTATGACAAAGTGCCAAGAGAGGGGTTGTGGTATTGTATGAGGAAGTCAGGTGTGTCAGAGAAGTATGTGAGGGTGGTGCAGGACATGTATGAGGACAGTATGATGGCAGTGAAGTGTGCAGTAGGTACTACAGACTGGTTCAGAGTGAAGGTTGGACTGCATCAAGGATCGGCCCTGAGCCCTTTTTCTGTTTGCAGTGGTGATGGACAGGTTGACGGACAAGGTCAGACAGGAGTCTCCCTGGACTATGATGTTTGCGGATGATATTGTGATTTGTGGTGAGAGTAGGGAGCAGGTTGAGAAGAGCCTGAAGATGTGGAGATATGCGTTGGAGAGAAGGGTTATGAGAGTCAGTAGGAGTAAGACAGAGTACATGTGTGTGAATGAGAGGGAGGGCAGTGGAGTTGTACGGTTGCAGGGAGAAGAGGTGGAAAAGGTGGAGGAGTTCAGGTACATGGGGTCAACGGTGCAAAGTAATGGAGAATGTGTTAGAGAAGTAAAGAAAAGAGTGCAGGCAGGGTGAAGTGAGTGGAGAAGAGTGACAGGAGTGATTTGTGATAGTAGGGTATCTGCAAGAATGAAAGGGGAAATTTATAGGATTGTGGTGAGACCTGCGATGTTGTATGGATTAGAGACAGTGGCATTAAGTAAAAGACAGGAGATGAAGCTGGAGGTAGCAGAGCTGAAGATGTTAAGGTTTTCGTTGGGCGTGACGAGGATGGACAAGAATAGAAATGAGTTTATTAGAGGGACAGCGCAAAAATGACAAAATTTAACATAAATGGATGCCCCATTCAAATTATTTTTTTTCATTTGGAAAGAAGGAATGGCCAGAGTAGATACATTCACTCATTGTGATCAGAGAACGAGCAGGAGCTTACACTGCTGTCTGAAATAAGACAAAGGGCCAGAAGGTTTTTGAAGGATCTGTATGGGAGTAAATATAAAGATGATGAGGAAATGTCTGCCAGTTTTTATCAAGGCTTACCGAAGCTTTCAAAAAAGTCAAAGGAGGCGCTAGAGAAGCCTTTGTGGAAGGCATTGCAGATTATGTAGAGTGGAAAAGCTCCAGGACTTGATGGGCTCTCAACTGAGTTTTATAAAGCCTTTTGGGAGGTGTTGGGTGAGGATCTCTTGGATGTTCTCAATGCGAGCATAGCTGAGGGGTTTTTACCAGTGAGCTGTAGGAGAGCTGTGATTACTCTCTTACCCAAGAAAGGTGACCTTCAGGAAATGAACAGCTGGGGACCATTGAGCCTGTTGTGCTTCGATCTGAAATTATTTTTTAAAACTCTGGCAAATAGATTAAGGGAAGTGATGGGGGACATCATAAATCCTGACCAGATGTATTGTGTGCCTGGTAGGTCTATTTCTGAGAAATTTTTCTCATTTGAGATGTAATAGAGGTTGCTGGCCTATTGGGCATTAATTTAGGGCTCATCTCATGTTAATCCGCAACATCAGATATCAGCTTATGCTGATGATGGAATGATGATGGTCAATGGGCAGAATTAAATAAATACTCGAGTAAAAATCATTCAAGAGTTTAAAAATATATATCTGCTGCTAAAATAAAAATTGGATTAAGAGTCATGCCTTAATTGTTCAAAAATGGGAGGAGGGGCCACCGTTATGACCTGGGTTAACTTGCAAAAAAGCAGGTCTTAAATATCTAGGAGTGTTTATTGGAGCTGCTGTCACAAAAGAGAAGAACTGGTTTGTGCTGGTTAAAAAATAAAGGGTAGGTTAAAAAAATCTAAGTGGATTCATTCACAACTTTCATTTAGAGAACCTGTTTTAATAATGAACAATTTGGCTGCTTCAACATTGTGGCACAGATTGGTGTGTGTAGAAACTCCTTCCGGTCTGCTTTCCAGATTACAAGCAACTCTGGTGGACTTTTTTTGGGATCGGCTTTACTGGGTCCCTCAAAGCGTACGTTTCCTGCCTGTGGAAGAAGTAGGTCAAGGTCTGGTGCATCTGTTTAGTAGACTTGCAACTTTTTCCTTGCAGTTAATCCAGAGACTGTTAACTGGGCCTGGAGATCTAGTTTGGAGGAAAGTGGCTCAGAACATATTACAGAGGATTGATGGATCTGGACTTGACAGTACTCTGGTATTTACGGATCACAAACAATTGAATTTCCAAGGACTTCCTTCTTTTTATCATGGCCTATTTAAAATGTGGGGACGTTTCAGTTTGATCAGGGACTGTAAAAGATTCATTGTTTTGGTTGCTTGAGGAGCCTTTGGTTAAAGGATTTTGCTTTGACTTATCAAATGAGTGTTTGCCAGGTGTTTCATTAAGACTTTGTGGCTCTGGTATGGTGAAGTTAAAGAACGTAATTGATGTGGCTGGGGTTAGGGTTAGGGTTAGGGTTAGGGTCATTTAAGTGATGCTCTTGCACTGGCCGCCATTTTAGGTCAGAGGTCCTCACGCCATACTGAATTTATTTTAAAACTCTGAAAAAAAGATTAACAGAGGAAGAATGAATTATGTTACAAAACTTTGCTGATGGAAGTCTGATTCCAGATATAAAAGATCCCTTTCACAAAATTTCTCCCAATTTAAGATGTATGTGTAGCACACTGCTAGATATAAAAGGTCTAAAAGATATGGATCTGAGTTTAGCTGAAGGAAAAGATCTGTATCTGTGTTTTTGATATGTTGTTAATTTGCGTTTTGAGTTTATATTTTGACTTTGTTTGTTTCATTTGTTTTGACTTAAGTTTGTTTGTTTTAATGTCTCTGTATAATAAAGGTGTCTGAAATCTCTCTTTTTTATCATGGCCTATTTAAAATGTGGGGACGTTTCAGTTTGATCAGGGACTGTAAAAGATTCATTGTTTTGGTTGCTTGAGGAGCCTTTGGTTAAAGGATTTTGCTTTGACTTATCAAATGAGTGTTTGCCAGGTCTTTCATTAAGACTTTGTGGCTCTGGTATGGTGAAGTTAAGGAACGTAATTGATGTGGCTGGGGTTAGGGTTAGGGTTAGGGTCATTTAAGTGATGCTCTTGCACTGGCCGCCATTTTAGGTCAGAGGTCCTAACGCCATACTAAATTTATTTTAAAACTCTGGAAAAAAAGATTAACAGAGGAAGAATGAATTATGTTACAAAACTTTGCTGATAGAAGTCTGATTCCAGATATAAAAGATCCCTTTCACAAAATTTCTCCCAATTTAAGATGTATGTGTAGCACACTGCTAGATATAAAAGGTCTAAAAGATATGGATCTGAGTTTAGCTGAAGGAAAAGATCTGTATCTGTGTTTTTGATATGTTGTTAATTTGCGTTTTGAGTTTATATTTTGACTTTGTTTGTTTCATTTGTTTTGACTTAAGTTTGTTTGTTTTAATGTCTCTGTATAATGAAGGTGTCTGAAATCTCTCTCTCTCTCACACTCACACACACACACACACACACACACACACACACACACACACACACACACTCTTGCTCGCTCTTTCTCTCTCTCCCACACACACACACACACACACACACACACACACACACTCTCTCTCTCTCTCTCTCTTTCATACATACATTCACACACAGACACACTCACACACACAGACTATCTCTCCTTCTCACACACATACACGCACACACACACACACACACACACTGCATAAAACACACTGCACCATTCATCCATCCACACATCCATCCATTCATCCACACATCCATCCATACATCCATCCATCCATCCACACATCCACCCATCCATCCATTCATCCATCCATCCACACATCCACACACCCATCCATCTATCTATCTATCCATCCATCCACACATCCATCCATCCATTCATCCATCCATCCATCCACACTCATTTCAAAACACACACAGGATGTGTAATGTGTAGAAAATGAGAGAGTGAAGTGTGTGTCATTGTGTATCTGCAGGTTGCGTGGTTGTGGCGTATCAGATGAAGGATGTGCTGCTCTCGCTTCAGCTCTGAGATCAAACCCCTCACACCTGAGAGATCTGAATCTGTCTGATAATAAAGTGGGAGACTCAGGAGTAAAGTGTATTTCTGCTGTACTGGAGAATCCTCACTGTAAACTGGAGATACTGTGGTAAGATCATCTCTCTGAGAGTCACATGACCTGCTCCTCAGTAACACACATTCTCTAATAGTGAGACTGAAGCAGAGCTTTTAGGTTCAGCATCAATGTTCTGAGGAGGAAGTTTATAGTTTAAATTTTTACTTTTGTTTGTTAGTTTAAATTAGTGTTGATTTAATTTTTATCTTTTTATAATCATGACTTTTTATTGACTTTTGTATTGTTTTAGTTTCTAATATCTAATAAATGTAGAAAAGTGTTGATATAAATGTGAATGTAACGAGGCAGAATAATAAAGAGAGAGAAGATGATCTAATATCTAACAAGCTACAAAAATCCCTCAGTGTATAATTGAGCTGTTGTGACTTTTATTGCAGCTCAAAAGTCCAAGTAAACCTGCAGCATTAAATCTGTATTTCCAGTAGATTAACACCTGAAAATACTGTATGGAGCTGAAGAACCTACAGCTTCTTTTACTCCACATTCAGATCAAAGATTCAGTCAAAGATTTAATTCAACATGTTTCTCCTTTTCTCTCTCTTGGTCAGTAATGAGTGTGATGGTCAGCGATGTGAGTGTGATGGTCAGTGATGTGAGTGTAATGGTCAGTGATGTGAGTGTGATGGTCAGTGATGCGAGTGTGATGGTCAGTGATGTGAATGGTAAAGTTAGAGAAGAGAGTGAAAAAATCAGTAAGGGAAGTGAAGCAGGAGATCAGGTGGTGTCTGTGGAAGCTGAGGGAGCTTAGGCTTGTGAGGTGGAGGAAACATCTTTATTAAACTCTCAACAGCAATCAGACACGGTGAAAAACCTGGAAAAGAGACTAACAAGGGGAAATCTACATAATTCAACATAGTTTTCCTCTCTATCAGCTCTCTATTATCTCTCTTTATTTCTCATGGAGATTCTGCAGGTGGGATCCCTGAGCATAAATGAGATAAAGGACAGAAAAAAAGAGAAATACTTCAGAAAGTAAGGGCTTAAAGAATCTGAGTATAATCTTCCTGCAGGAGACACATAGTGACGAAGGCAATGAGGTGGATTGGGGCTTGTGATGGAAAAGAGGAAAAGTCTTGGGCCATGGATCTAATATTATTGCTGGAGTCGCCTTTTTGTTCTCATCTAATCACCATCCCTTCCTCCCTCTCTCTCTCTCTCTCTCATTCTCTTTCTGCACATGCACGGGGAAACAGTAAGCATGGCGTGTAGAGCACGAGAGCGGTTGGCGTTTTTGCCGATTTATTGCAATTGTTCCTTTAAACATCTAGGAGCAATTTTGTGTGTGTGTGTACCAGCGTGCCTGTGCGCGCATGCGGGTGGGTGTGTGTGTGAGTGAGACTGAGTGTGTGAGTGAGAGTGTTTAGCAGTTGGTAATGTGGTGGGGCTTGAGAATATTTTTTCTGCCTCCAGAATGAACAGTGCAATTGTTGTTTTCCTGAATAGCGTTGAAAGAGTGACTAAACTGACCAAAAGGGAATTGTTATAAATAACGAGTATGTACTGGTTTCTCCCCTCAGTTCTCCTGCTATAAAACGTGTTGCTGTCAAATGTTCTTCCTTTCATAAGTGATGAGACGATTATGAAAGAGCTGTCTCGGTACGGGAGAACTGTCTCCCCCATGAAGAAAATCCCCCTCAGCTGTAAGTTACCACTAGTTAAACACTTGGTGTCTTTTAGGCGGATGGTGTTTATGGTTCTGAATGAATATGTTGAGGAACTAAATGTGGTTTTCAAGTTGAGGATCGATAGGCCTGCTGCTGAAAGCCCCATAACTGCTGCTGCACCAGGGTCTAGGGAGCGTGAGCACCAAGCTCAGACTGTAGACCAGAGGTCCACTAACGACATAACCACCCCAGAAAAGCCCTACTCAGCTGAACTGGGCCCGGGGAAGCCATGCTCAGCTGACTGGACCAGAAGAAGCCCTGCTAGGCTGAACTGGACCTGGAGAGGCCTTGTGAAACCGACAAAGTGCTGGAGCTGCCTGCACTGGCAGAGGCAGGCACGGGGTTTACACCAGTGCAAGGGGACGGGGGAGACATGGAGATGGAAGATGAGCCCTAGTTTAAGGTGCCAACTAAAAGGAAGATCTTAATCTAGACTCTCAGGAGGAACCGTTGAACGTATTGTAAAGCGCTGGGGACATAAGAGTTTTTTTAAAACCACCAAGTGGCAAAAGAACATAGAAGTCGAGGAGTTTTTTTCCGAAACGCATGCAGTTCATCAACGATATAAAGCACTTTAGAAGAGTAGGAGCTTTTACAAATCAGGAAAACTTTAGATTAAAAAAGCTGATAATAAGGGTCAATAGGGAGAACTCTAATGAAGACTAATAGAGTGTGTGGTGTCTTATTTTTAGTTCTTTTAGCATTTGTTGTTTTACTTTTATTACTTTTTCAAGTTGAGTCTTAACATTAACGGAGCGAGGGGTCATGGAAAGAGAGAAAAGCTTTATGAGTTTATAAGACAGAAATGTGTTGATGTTATGGTGCAGGAGACCCACAGCGACAGCAGTAACGCTGGTGATTGGGTGAAGGAGTGGGACGGGTTGGTGATTTTAAGCCATAACACGTCACTTAGTGGTGGTGTTGCCTTGCTTTTTACTCACAAATCTATTCCTGTTTTTTATGTAGAAGAAATTTTAAATAGGAGGCTTTTAAAAGTAAATGTTTTTATGAGATTGAGGTTTAAGTGTTTGTCTGTGTGTACGCTTCCACCAGTGCAGTGGAGAGAATTAAGTTTTTACACAAACTCAATAATGTTATTTTAAACTGCAGCGCTGCAGAGTTTTTAGTTTTTGGGAGGAGATTGTCTGTACATCAGACAATATGGACAGAAATCATGCAGATCCTCATGTAGCCTCCTGTAAGCATCTGTGGGAGTTGATGGAGACCCACAATCTCTGTGACATATTGAGAAATTTAGATAAAAAATAGAGACAGTACACGTGTGCCCACTCCATAGACAACACGCTCTCCCTGGCCAGATTAGATCGATTTTCTTGTTTTAAGCATCAGCTAACTTTGTTTTACAAGATGTTCTATTTTTCCCAGTAGGCATCTCAGACCACTGCATGGTTCAGTGCACCATTAGTAAAAAGAATAATAAACCTAAGAACACCTACTGGCATTTTAACACTGCACTTTTAGAAGATGCTAATTTTAGAGAGCATTTTAATTTTTTTATGAAATTGTTTTAAACGTGAAAAGGAGCATTTATCTCCCTACAGCAGTGGTGGAATATGACAAAAGCACAAATAAAAATTTTCTGTCAACAGTACACTCTCAATGTCACAAGAGACATTGCCAGATCTCTGAAAGCTCTAGAGATAGATACCGTGGAACTCCAGCGGATGCTCCTTCTAAGTTCTTCTTTAGTTTCGAGCAAAAGAATGGACATAAAAGATTTATGCATGCTGTGTGAACAGAATCAGGGGATCTCGTGTCAGAGCCTTCTGAATTTGGCCAGCAGACAGTCAGCTTCTTTTCAAAGCTGTATAGCGGCGAGAGGTTAGGGGCACAGGAGGTGGAAGATAGCTTCCTTAAAGACTTGCCTAAGCTCACAGAGTCAGTTGCTAGGGAGTTGGACAGGGAGCTGTCACTGTCTGAGCCTCAGGAGGCTCTCCAAGGCATGAAAAACGGGCGGGCACCAGGAATAGATGGTCTCCCTGTCGAGTTCTTCAAGGCATTCTGGGAAGTAATAGGGCAGAGAGCCGTCTTGAGAGCCCTGTTGACAAAAAAGGGAGACCTGACCCAGCTGAAAAACTGGTGCCCAGTGTCACTACTGTGCACTGACTGCAAGCTGCTGTCAAAAGCATTAGCATCAAAACTGATGAGGGTGATGGAGCAGATCATTTACCATGACCAGACGTACTGTGTGCCTGGCAGGTCGATTTTTGACATTGTTTACTTTATTCGTGACATTTTGGGCGTCTCCAGGCTATTGGGTTTGAAGACTGGTCTGATACTCCTAGACCAGAAAAAGGCTTTTGACCGGGTTGAGCATAAATACTTGTGGAAGGGTTCACCCCTGGTTTTATAGCCATGATCAAGGTACTGTACAGTGGAATTGAGAGTGTACTGAAGGTTATTGGTGGTTTATGTGCCCCTTTTAGAGTGTACAGAGGGATCAGGCAGGGTTGTTTACTGTCAGGAATGCTGTACACTCTTGCAATTGAACCTCTTTTAATCAATCTAAGGAGTTCTCTTTCTGGTTTTAATAATTCACACGCTAATGCTTCACTCTATCTGTCAGCATATGCAGATAACTTGGCAGTAATGGTGGGATCCCAGTCTGACGTATATGTTTTAACTGATGTTTTAGGAAGCGTTCAAATTTTATCATCAGCAAAGGTGAACTGGGGAAAGAGTGAAGCAGTTTTAGAGTGGGGAGTGGGAAGAAAGTGGGGAGTGGGAAGGTGGGGAGCTGACCCTCCCAGAAGGTTTGGTGTGGGAAAAAAAGAGGTTTTAAGTACTTGGGTGTCTACCTGGGGAGCGATGAGTTTTTAAATAAAAACTGGAAAAGGCACTGTAGAGCACGTCAAGGGCAGACTGAGCAGGTGGAAGTGGCTGGTTCCAAAGATTTTCAGAAAGTTCAGGTTATAGGATCCAAGTCAGATGCAAAAAGAGCAGGGGAGAAAAGCTGTGCAGAGCTAAATCGGGAAGTCGATTTTGGTGGTCGATTCAGGGAGTCGATTCCGCGGAGGGTGAGGATGCTGAGCCGGAAGTCGGGGTGCGTTTAGTGCGAGCCGGAAACCAAAACATGCGTTCAGCGCGAGCAGAGCAGAGCCGAGCCGGAAACCGTAGCGCGTTCAGCGCAAACAGAGCAGGGCCGAGTCGGAAACTGGAGCGCGTTCAGCGCGAGCAGAGCAGAGCCGGAAACCAGAGGACAGAATGGTCAGGTCAGAAACAAAAGAACAAACAAAAGAATACGCTGGAGAGTGATCAGGGCAAGCCTAAAGACAATCTGGCACTGTCTGGAGGATTCAGGCGTTCTTATAAGTGCCAGAAAATTAGACGCCATTCCCGTGCAGCTGGTTGGGAGGGGGCGTTTGATTGAGGCGGTAATGCCTGAAGTGCTCAAGCGGGCTGACAGAACCCCCCCGACCAGGAAGCAGGCCCAAACGGTTAGAACCCTAGACACATGAAATGTAGGGTGGACCCGGAGCGCCCTGGGGAGCCTGAGTCGGAGGGCCACGGGATTGATGACCTTGGAAATGGGGAAGGGGCCATTGAAGCATGGGGCGAGCTTCCGACAGGTGGCCGTAAAGGAAAGGTCCCGCCTATGGTTGGCCCCCTGGCAAAGCCTTATGCCATTTTTTAACAGGGCTGCTCGGGCCGTTCTCCAGCCTCAACGGCAGCGTCAGAAGGAAAGAGCGCCGGAAGAAAGGGCGGACTGGGGTTCCTGGTTGGAGACAATTGGCGGCAGGAATCCGTGGACCAACTGGAAGGGTGCAAGTCCTGTGGCAGCAGTGGGAAGAATGTTATGGGCATACTCAATCCACAAAAGTTTGTAAAAGTCTCGGTCTGTCCGTTCCTCTGGGGGTGAAACCCAGATGAGAGGCTGGTTGAGATGCCCAGGAGGCGGCAGAACTCCCTCCAAAACTGCGCCGAGAATTGGGGTCCGTGGTTTGAGACAATATCTCTGGGGAAACCATGGAGGTGAAATATGTGCTGGAGGGCCAGCTTGGCGATTTTCTTGGCAGATAGCAGCTTGGGTAGAGCGATTAGGTGGCCCATCTTAGAAAACCGATTAATGACCATCATGACAAATTCCATGGCGATGTGCGACCCCGGGGTTTCCGGGATAGGAAGTGGCTGAAAAAGACCTTGGGGGCGGCCACAAGGGTTCTTGTGTTACGCACAGTTGGGGCAGGCTGCGACAAAGTCCTGGGTGTCCTTTACCATGCAAGGCCACCAGAAGCGTGCCTTGACCAGAGACAAGGTACTAGGCTGACCGGGGTGACAGAAAAACAGGGAGTTGTCAAGTCAAGTCAAGTCAAGTCAGGTTTATTTGTATAGTGCTTTTCACAACAGACATTGTCTCAAAGCTGCTTTACACAAATCAACAGTTAAGGTGAATGGTGTGAATTTGTCCCTGATGAGCAAGCTGTGGCGACTGTGTTGTGACACCACTGAAGAACTCCAGATTGGAGACTCTCGGGGACGAACAGGAGACCAGTGGGGCAACCCTCGGGGACAGGGCCCCTGTCTCAGGCATTCTTGACCCGCTCCTCCAAGGCGAGACTAAGGGTGTGGACCGACACAGACTTGGCAAGGATGGTCTCTGAGCATGGCTCCTTCTCCTCCAGGGCATGAACTCTAGAGAGCGCATCAGGCTTGACATTGCAGCTCCCAGGGCGGTACGAAAGTGAGAACTGAGAGCGGCCAAAGAAAAGGCCCCATCTAGCCTGTCAGGGGTTGAGTTGTTTAGCCGATTGGAGGTACTCAAGGTTGCGATGATCCGTCCAGACCAGAAAGGGGACCTTCGCACCCTCCAACCAATGGCGCCATTCCTCCAAGGCCAGTTTGACAGCAAGGAGCTCCCTCTCACCCAAAAAAGGCGCAAGCATGCAGGCGGTCATCATCAGGGCAGACCTGGGAGAGCACCGCCCCCACTCCTACGCCGGAGGCGTCGACTTTAACAACGAACTGCCGAGCCAGGTCAGGAAAGATGAGGATGGGCACCTCTGTGAATCGCAGCTTAAGCTCCAGAAATGCCTCCTCAGCCTCAGGGCCCCAAAAGAACGAGCGGAGGGAAGTCATCAGGAGCTGGAGGGCTGCCGCCACCGAACTATAGCCCTTTATGACGCGGTGATAAAAATTGGCAAAGCCCAGGAACCTTTGTAATTGGCGGCGGGAGGTGGGGGTCGGCCAGTCCTGGATTGCCTGGACCCTGGCAGGGTCCATCCGGATATTACCGGCTGAAAGCAGGTACCCCAGGAACGAGGTTTGTGAGGTGTGGAACTCACATTTCTCGGGTTTCACCTAGAGCCCGTTCTTGAGAAGTCTCTCCAAGACCTGACGCACCTGCCGGACGTGTTCAGCCATGGAATGGGAGAAGATCAGGATATCATCCAGGTAGAGAAACACAAATGTATTGAGCATGTCACGGAGGAGCTCGTTGACTAGAGCCTGAAAGATGGCCAGGGCGTGATCGCATTGAGACCCCGGTAGTCAATACATGGACCTAGGGACTTATCCTTCTTTTCGACAAAGAAGAAACCTGCCCCAGCTGGGGAGGAGGATGGTCGGATTATACCTGCTGCCAGGGACTCCTGCCAGGGATGAACCTGGGTCATGGCAGTCCTCTCTGTGGTGGATAACTGATACAGGCGCCCCCTAGAGAGACTGGCTCCGGGAAGCAGTTCGATGGCACAGTCGAAGTGTCGGTCGGGAGGCAGGGAGGTAGCCAAGGCCTTATTGAACACGTGCGCAAGGCCATGATAGATCTCAGGAACCAATGCTAAATCGGAGTGCTCGGGAGTGACAGCCGGCAGTGGTTTGGGTGGAGGGAGAGCAAGGCAGTGGCTGAAGCAATGCACACCCCAATCCAGAATACACCCTGTCATCCAATCAACACGTGGGTTGTGTTTTTGAAGCCAAGCGAACCTGAGCATATTGGGGGCTTGGGGAGAGGAGATGACCAGGAAGGAAAACCACTTCTGATGTTGTTCCCCCACTGACATGAGTAGAGGCTTAGTGCGGTGTGTGGCCCGGCCTAAAAGGCTGCCGTCCAGGGCTCTGATCAGCAGAGCTTCAGGTAGGGGTTCCATGGGAACCAGCAGGTGCTGGGCAAGCTTGAGGTCAATGAATTCGGCATCAGCCCCAGATTCCACGAAGGCAGACAATTCCGTGCCTCTGGGGCCAACCTGAAGGTGGACCAAGATAGTGGGTTTGGAGGGAGTGAGAAGGAGTGGCTCGTGGGTGCTCCCCCCTTTACCGATGAGCCTTGCCTTTTACTGGGCAGGATGTGGCTGTGTGCCCTTTACCTCCGCATTAGAGGCATAGACCCAGAGACCGACATTTCTCCTTCTCAGCGGGGGTCAGTTGGTGGCGTCCTATCTCCATGGCTTGCGGTGGAGAGAAAGAACGGGGAGCGGGCGGCATCTTGGCGTGGCGTAGATGTGCCAAAGACCTTCCGGAGTTCGGCAGAAAAGGCGGGGCGAACGATCTGCAATTGGCTAAATGGCTTTCCCACTCCGCAGTGGCCCACCTTAGGGCTCGGCCGGAAAGGAGGGAAATGACGTAGGCCACCTTGGAGCGTTCTGTACCGAATTGGGAGGGCTGCATGCTAAAAAAATCAGGTCGCACTGCATGATAAACGATCAGCAGGAGTGAGGGTCGCCCGAAAACCGGGCTGGCTGCGCGAGCTGAGGCTCACTCATAGCTGAAGGGGCGGTAGGAGGAGCAGGGGCCTGCTGGGCTGGGGCAGCAGGTGATGATGGCGGCGGAGCACCTGTGGTGAGTCGGTCACCAAAACGTGTTCGCAAAAATCCCATGATTTCCTGCACGCCAGTAGAGAGGTTTTGGATTTGTTGCTCCTGCGCCACTTGTCGGCGAGACAAGGCTGTTAAAGCGGCGCTAGAGGCAGGTACATCCATGGGATCCATGTTGGCCAGATTGTTCTGTCAGAAAGTTCAGGTCGGGAAAAAAATCGGGAAGCTGATTCAGGGAGTCGATTCAGGGAGCCGATTCAGGGAGTCGATTCAGGAAATCGATTCAGGCAGCCAATTCCACAGAGGGTGAGGATGCCGAGTTGAAAGTCGGGGCGCGTTTAGCGCGAGCCGGAAACCGAAACACGCGTTCACTGGCTGCTGAAGGAGCCCTGGTCAACGGGAGTTGGCTAAACATCTCTGATGCGACCATCCCCACACTGTCCAGAGCCTTGGTCTCCTTGAGAATCAGCTCCTACACTGATTGAGGTCAACACTAACAGCAGAGGAGCGTGTTCAGCTAAAGGACTATAAAATCGGCGAGAGCGGTCCTGCAGAGAAGGAACCATTTCCCCAGCTGGATACAGCCCCTGACCTTGACGGATGTGGTGGCCCTCGACTGGAGTGCAGGGGAGGATGAGGGGAGACTTTGGGACAGTGACAGAGAAGCTGCTCTACAGGGCCTGTGTTCAAGTTTTAAACAAGGAAAAACTGAGTGGGAGGGTGGACCCCCAGTGAAGAAATGTTTTTGGTTTTAACAATGATATTAAACCAAAATGAAGACACTGTACAAACCACCATTACTTAAAAAAGCTGCCGACCTCCAGTGAACTCTTTTATGACTGTTTTAAACCCTGATGTTTTACAAGACTGTCCGTTCTGTTTACAGAGAGGAACAGTTTTTTATGCTTTTATAGACTGCTTCAGATTACAGTCACTTTTCGAGTTTTTAAAAGGTATTTTAGGTTCCTTCAATGTGAGTTTTACTCTACCATATTTTATTCTGGGTTTTAAGTACATCAGGAGAAACAGGTTTATGTGTTAGTTGATTAATTTTATTTTTGGTCAAGCTAAAATGGCAATATACCTGAGCAGAAAAAACAAAATGGTTCAAAACACTGACTGTAATGCCACTAGAATCCTCTTCAGACTCACAAAATCCAGGATTGTTGTTAATTTTAACTTTTAAAAGAGTATGGGGGATCTAAAGATGTTCAAGTGTGTGGTGTTGTGGAGAAGCTTCTTGTTTCTTTAAAGAAAAAGAATTGTAGTTTGCACCAGAGCTCGGCTAAACGTTTACACCAACTCCCATCTTTTAACTGTCATTGTCTTGTTTTATTAATGTCTATTTAATGTTATTTATGTATTTATTTTATATTAAACTATTTATTTATTTATTTATTTATTTTACTTTTTATTACCTGATGCCATCCAGAACATAACGTGACTTATGCTGAGTCTTATATTAGATAAAGGAGTGTAAAAGTCAAAAAGTCTCTCTCTCTCTCTCTCTACTCTCTCTCTCTCTCTCTCTCTCTCTCTCTCTCTCTCTCTCTCTCTCTCTCTCTCTCTCTCTTTTAGTAAAAAGAACATACACAGGATGTGTAGAAACTGAGAGAGTGAAGTGTGTATCATTGTGTATCTGCAGGTTGTGGAGTTGTGGAGTATCAGATGAAGGCTGTGCTGCTCTCGCTTCAGCTCTGAGATCAAACCCCTCACACCTGAGAGAACTGGATCTGTATAGGAATAATGTAGGAGACTCAGGAGTGAAGATTCTCTCTGATCTGAAGGATGATAAATGTTACAAACTACAGACACTGAGGTGAGTAATAATCTGTTTTATATAAACACTGAAACTAATGTAATGATTAGTGTTATTTACTACATTGCGTTATTTACTACATTAGTGTTATTTAGCACTATCATTATTAAGCACATTAGTGTTTTTTATTAGATGAAGATCATCTTTTATTGCCACAAATATTGGATCCCCTGTAAGCAGCTGGTTTCCTCACTCGGACAGTGCTTTTGACTCTCCACCTCCACACCGTGTCTTCTATCATTCCTGTAAAATTCCTCTCAGCTTGTTCTTAAAGTCTGCTCTTTAATATCCATGTAGAACAAGAGAGAAGCTCCACAGCAGTGATCTTTATTAAAAGCAGCAAAAACTCTACAGCCTGGGATTGGAGAAGTGCAGTGATGTGATGCAAATATCTGCTCATGCTCCTCTTTCATCTTCTGCACCTTCTCATTTGTTCTAACTAAATGTTCTACCAAAGATATTATATAAGCATGAAGAAATGTTGAAGGACAAATGATACACCGGAATCAAATCCTGGTTTCCTTGAAGCAGATATAATTACCTGCTGCTGATCATTAAACACCTCCTTCTAGTTTTCTGTTTCTGATTCACTTCTTTCTCTTGTAGATTTTAATGGTGATGAACAATTGTGTGTGAAGACTCCAGTGTTCCTGCATTTCCGTGTCTGCAAACCGAGAACACGTTTATCTACAGGATCTGAGGAGTTGATGTGAAAAAGCCCAGAGCAGAAGGAGTCCA
>MU528344.1:0-114593 GCA_024362625.1 Silurus asotus
CGGTAGAGCATGAGACTCTTAATCTCAGGGTCATGGGTTCGAGCCCCACGTTGGGCGTGGATACCTTTTACATTCTCGTGCTGAGACGACAAAGGATTGTGTTCATCTTTGGTGACACCTCCGAATCTGTTAAGCTACTGGTACTCGCTGAGCCTCTGCCGTGGTCACGTGACAACATATGCAACAAACCTCTGGTTTGTCAAACTGGGGGGCAAGCTCTCAGTCAAAATATCATGAGACGCAAAACAGTTTTTGCAAGCACCTTTCACACTGCGCTGAACCAGGGCAACCTCTTTGAATTTCACATTCACTTAACCTCTTGGCCATCACAGCAGCAGGTCTCTGCCCCATTTAATCCATGAAACTAATTACAAAAATGAGCTCAGCAGAAGAAGCAATAGCAACTGCTCTATTGACACTCTGGAGTTAAAACATGGTAAGAAGTCTTTAATGCTGCACAAGGAAAGCTTGTTAGATTTCAAAACCAACACCTTGACCACTTGGGCATTTACATTAAGTCTTATTAAAAAGTCATCATGTTAGATTTTTTGCCTCACCTGAATACCTCACATCCCAAATATTCTGAAGAAATGCTTTGAATGACCTACATAACATGTCTGACCTTACCTGAGTGACAAAACCAAAAGAAACAAATTTACCCTATCAGCTTATTAGTTAGGATTTGTAGCAGATCATTCTTAAAACTAGGCACTGACACTGGCATAAAACAAAATACATTTTGCTGCTGCCTTCAAAATTCATAATTCTGGAATTGCATTTTCAGAAAGACACTCTAGCACAGACATTCAAAGCTGTGCATGTAGTGAATATTGTTTGCTTTCCAACTTGCACACATTTCCTCAAATGTTTGAAGTGCTGAGGTGATTCAATCCCAGTAGTGTTGCACTTTTTCTTCTTCTTCTTCGTATTCTTCTTCTTCTTCCATGTCTTCAATCTACGAGTCAGTAGTTTGTAGGGAATAGAGTACACATTGCCACCTACTGGATTGTGCAATTAAACCATTTATTGAAATTGGTTTTGTAGTAAATCTGTCCGAAATGTCCAACACCTCAGAGCTCTGCAATACAAAGTTCCTCAAACACTGTATTGTTCCTGTTGACATCTAGTTCCTTGTGTATTATGTAAGACATGGTGGCAGCAATGTCCAACACATTTCAAAAGATCTTTCTGTACATTAAAGGTCTTGTATAAAGCACTAGACACCAGCTGGTTCATAGACTCACAGATTTCCCAACAAAGCATGTTTTCCAAAGAGGTAATGTGAGTTCTAATGAACTTCCTCCTCTTTTCAGCGAAACCACTTCTCCCTCAAATTGTGGGAGATTGTGTTTGTTTCCAACGGTTCCATGTTTCAAGATGGCGGCGCTGCAGTAGTTCACAGCGGCCGCTCCGGACCCAAAAAGGTGCTACTTTCACATTGTAGCCCACCTTACGCAACATATGGACATCAGAGCAACCTGCCAAAAACTCAACGAACTCAGAAACAACCCCAACAACACAATAAATGATGATCTGCAGCAGAAGCTACGCAACTTCGGCATGCTTCCAGAACCAGGCCTCCAGACCTAGCTGTCGCCTGCGGCGGATGGATGGAGGAGGGGGAATTGAAAGCGCTGCGCGAGAAAGCGAAAGCACAGAAAGCGAGCCGGGGCTAGTGCTAGTCTAAAAGCTAACCCTAGCTGGCCTGCTCTACCATCTCTACTGCTGGCAAATGTCTGCTTCCCAGACAACAAATTGAACTACATCAGAGTCCAACAAGCTACTCTGCCTGAGTACACACACTGCTGTGTCTTTGTGTTTACTGAGTCGTGGGTGAGTGACAAAGTTCCGGATGCCGCCATTCAGCTGGATAGGCAAACCGCATTTCGTGCCGACAGAAATGCAGCTCTCTGCGGTAAGACTCGCAGCAGCAGTATGTGTGTTTACATCAACACAGAATGGTGTGCTTGTTTCCACCTACTGCTCATCACTGTTGGAGTTTATGGTTGTGAGATGTAGACCTTTTTATTTACCATGGGAACACCACCGCTATTGTGCTCCGAGTGTACATACCACAGCGCTAATGCTAAGGAAGTGCTTAGTATACTCTACGGAACCATTAGCATACTACAAAACACACATCCTGACGGATTGTTTATTTTTGCCGAGATTGTAATCATGCTAATCTCAGGACTGTGCTTCCTAAATTTAAGATAGATAAGATAAGATATACCTTTATTCGTCCCAAAGTGGGGAAATTTCTTTGTTAAAGCAGCAAAGGAAAGAAATAAAAAAATAAATGCAAATATATAAAAAGAATATACACAAAAATGTAATCTGAATGTGGACTTTGCATCCAGAGAAGAAAACACACTGGATGTTGTTTACACAAACATCCGGGGCACTTACCGGGCGAAGCCCCGCCCCCACCTCGGGTACTCAGACCACATCTCTGTTATGCTAATCCCAGCATACAGACCACTCAGCAGTTCAAGACCAGCTCGAAAGCAGGTGAGAACCTGGCCAGCAGGATCCATGTCTGCTCTCCAGGACTGCTTTGAATGCACTGACTGGGACATGTTTAGGGATGCTGCAACCAACAACGATTTCATCAACTTGGAGTACACGTCAACAGTGACCAGCTACATCGGCAAGTGCATTGATGATGTGACTATCTCCAAGACCATCACTACATGCTCCAACCAGAAGCTGTGGATGCTTGCCAATGTGCGTGCGCTGCTAAAAACAAGAGACCCCGCCTTCAGAGCATGGAACAAGACAGCCTTAAAAACTGTCCCGTGCCATTAGAGAGGCGAAGCGCGCACACGCCAAGAGAATTCACGGCCACGTATCGTCCAAACTGCTCCACGGACGATGCCATCTCCACAACCCTCCATCTGGCCCTCAACCTCGTAGACAACAAGGACTCTTATGTACGGATGCTGTTCATAGATTTCAGCTCAGCATTCAACACGATCGTCCCTCAGCACCTCATTAAGAAGCTGAGCATAGTGGGCTTGAACACCCCCTCTGTAACTGGATCCTGGACTTCCTGACAGGGAGACCTCAGTCAGTCCGGATTGGAAACAGCATCTCCAGCACCACCACACTGAGCACTGGAGCCCCTCAGGGCTGTGTGCTCAGTCCACTGCTGTTCACTCTGCTGACTTACAACTATGTAGCAATGCACAGCTCATATCATCAAGTTCGTAGATGACACAACCGTGGTGGGTCTCATCAGCAAGAACGACGAGTCAGCATACAGAGAGGAGGTGCAACGGTTAACAGCCTGGTGTGGAGCCAACAACCTGTCTCTGAACATGGACAAAACTGAAGAGATGGTTGTTTACTTCAGGAGAACACAGAGTGACCATTCTCCACTGATCATTGATGGATCCTCAGTGGAGATCGTCAAGAGCACCAAATCCCTTGGTGTTCACTTTGCGGATAACCTTACCTGGTCACTCAACACCAGCTCCATCGCCAAAAAAGCCCAGCAGCGTCTCTACTTCCTCAGAAGGCTGAGGAAAGCTCATCTCCTTTCCCCCATCCTGACCACATTCTACAGAGGGACCATTGAGAGTATCCTGAGCAGCTGCATCACTGCCCGGTTTGGGAACTGCACCGTCTCGGATCGCAAGACCCTACAGAGGATAGTGAGAACAGCTGAGAAGATCATCGGAATCTCTCTCCTCTCTATCATGGAAATATACACCACACGCTGCATCCGCAAAGTCAACAGCATTGTGGACAACCACACACACCTGTCACCCGTCAATTGGGCCGTCACATCCAGACTGTGCAACAATTTCTTCCCTCAAGCCATCAGGCTACTCAACACACAACTGAACTGAACTCTCACACACACACACACACACACACACACACACACACACACACACACACACACACACAGTGTGACTGATCTGTACAAACCGGACTCAACACACACTCATACTCACTTTGCACACCCATGACTCAGTACCACTCACACTAATTATAACCACAAGTGTTACATGCCATTTTTGCACATCTTCCGGAATTGCTGCTATTTGCTCTTTTGCTATCTGTCTGTCTGTCTGTCTGTCTGTCTGTCTGTCTGTCTGATTTATATTATGATATTAAAAAAACCTCCTCTTCTTGTAAGTTTATTCACCAGATTTTGATGTGTTCAGCAGGGTTGAGCTCTATAGAAGGCCAATCAACATCTTCCACTCCAACCCAGGTAAAGCATATTTTCATTGAGCTGCCATTGTGCACAAGGGCATTGTCATTCTGGAACAGGTTTGGGTCTCCTAGTTAAAGTGAAGGGAAAAGTGAATGTTAACGCAATTATGTAACTCTAACTTTGTGGTAACAATTTGGGGAAATGCTTTGCCCTTGATTTGCTGATTTGATTTAGAGTATTATGGGTTGGTTGTGCTCAATATTTCATATTTCATGTATTTTGAAAGGCCAAGTGTTTGTATTAAGTTTTACTTGGTTAACCTTTTTAGCGCTTCTCAGTAAACTGTTCAACCTGTACTTTTTTATATTGTTTATTTTTCATCTTAAAATCCTTTTCCTTTTTTTTTTGTTAAATATTTGTTTTTACTTATCGATTTAAATATTAAATAATGAATTTAATTTGAAAGGGACATTTTTTATTCAGTCCCACAAACCCCAATAGGTTCATGAAACCCTTGTCTACATATTGTCTAAAATATATGAAAAGACAAACCAACAAATTTATAGGTTTCTTCCAACCTTCCTTCATAGTTCTTTGGATTCAGCTGGTCAAAGTGAAGAGAGATGCAAGAAACAAGAAAAAGTGCTGCTATTTGTTCAACAAACAATGTTGTAATGCTATCACACTGTTAAATATACTCATATGTCAATACTGTCTAATACAGCAACATAAATGTTGTTTAGACAACATTGGAGGAATATAGAATATGGATTCTAAATAATATTTTATAAACAGATACAATACAATATGAATATGCTGTTGCATCTGGTAGACAGGAGCATTGGAACAAAGTGTTTAGTTTTTTTTTTTTGCTTTAGATATGAAGTTAATAAAGGACTACTTAATGTTGATTGATGTAATGTGATTTTCTGTGCAATATATTTACAAGATTACTTCAGTTTGCCTTCATATTAAGGTGAAGGTCATAGTGACTTTTGGGTTGCTGGGTTCAATTTTCTGAACTAAAACTAAATGAAATTTATACAAACAGAAACACTAAAGAAAAAGCATATCTACAAGAGCAAGATTAAAAATACTAGTACACTGTTAGAGACTAAACATGAACAAAGCTTGGAAAATTGACTAAAATTAATTAGAGGGATTGGTACAGAGACGGCAAAAGCACACAAATCCTTCACTCAGGTAGAAGAACAGATACTCATGTTTTAAAATACTACACTTTTCCATTCAAGTTAAAGTAAAGAAGTTTGGGCATTGACATGTTTTAAATAAAAAGTAGTCATCACGTCACTGACTCCCTCTGTCTCATTCAAGTTACACCCCCAGACTTCATGTTACCTTCTGCCCTGCTCGTTGTTCGCTTCGTAAACTAGTGTGTTTGAGAGTCAGGAAATGATACACCAGTGGTAAATTGAAAAAGCCTCGATATGACAAGAAATATGTTGATGGACTGAAAACGCAATGAGAAGAAAAAATATTGGTCACGTCACCAAATGGATTAAAACTAAATTAACGAGTCTGGTTTGAACATGTAAAAAGTAGAAAGTACAGATGTTTGTTTGAATAATGTAATGAGTAAAAGTAAAAAGTTGTTCGAAAAATAAATAGTGAAGTAAAGTACCAATACCAGAAAAATATATTAAGTACAGTAACAAAGTATCAGTACTTAATTTCTTCCCTCCTTTGTAATGAGACTGAATATAATTATACTGGAATGGATTGGAAAACACTGCTGAGGTACAATTGGAATAGAACACTCCAGATTCCATGTAGGTATATGATATTGTGAACTGTCCAGGGTTGTCTTTTAGAAAGGTAAAGAAAGAAATGTGCTTTATACTTTTCACATGTACTGTGATAAATTTTTTCTTCACATATGCCAGCGATGTTAGGATGACGTGGTCAAAGAGCGCAGTGTCAGCCATGTTAAAACATACAAAGATTCATAGAGGGTTAAGGGCATTGCTCAAGGGCCCAAAAGAATGGCAGCTTGGTGATACCACAGCTTAAACCACTGACCTTCAGATCAGTAACCCAGAACCTTAACCACTGAGCTCCCACTTCCCCTTTTTTAAGTGCATTCTCCAAATGAAATTGCTAATAGGTGCAAAATAAAACTCATTCTGATTCTCATAACGTACCTGATATCTTCAGATAGCATTGCAAACAAATGGACAAATGAAAAAGTGGAAAAAACCTATATTGTGATACCTATCAAACAGAACACAAGGAAAGGAAACACAACAAATTAATGCACTCTACAGATAGACAGGCGAGAAGAGAAGGAGGCATTCGCTTCTATTGAATTGATTTTGGAAGAACGTGATGAAATGCATAGGACAACGGTCTTAGGCAAAGTCTTTGTATTTTGGGTAATGCTTGTGCATGCCACTGGAGTTGGTAAGAGGCAACACGGCTAATGGTTTGGATTTGATCGGAGCTGAGTTCAGGCGCTGGCGTGTTTGCATGCTCCGCTCCTCGACAGAGAGTGCTTCTTGTTTATGCGTGAGGTCCGCTAGCATCCGAGCTTCGTGTAGTTGCAAAACCTGCAATGAATCCCTGGTAAACAGGAGAGAGAGAACAGATGCTTAATTTCTTAACGAAGTCTGGGTTTCTGTGCAGTAGCAGGATGTAATAATATTATCAGATGCTTTTCTGTTAAGATACATGCACATTTAGCTAGGTTTATATTTTCAGATTTCTGAACAAAATCTACAGTTTCTAAAAAGTACATATTCTTATTATTATTATATTAAGTTTTTAATTTCAGGTGGAAAATGGCATTAACATTGAAGACCATGGTGGATGTACTCTCATTGGTTCCTGTCTTTTGGACACCTTGTGGGCTATTTGTGAAGTAAAAGCTAAAAAATGTAATGCTTTTCTGTTAGATACATACACACATCAAATTTGCTTCTTGTTAGCAAATATTTGGTTTATAGTGAACGGCAAATGAAGCTCAGCTGTTTTTTTATGCCGCTTTATGATAGCTTCATTGCAATTGTAATGTTATAATATATATAATAATATATATTATAGTATATATTATTGCATATTGCTATATATAGAAGTGTCAAGTCCAGAATATTTGTTATGTATTTCTACATTTAAGTCTGTGACGATATGAGAAAAATATGTCAGTTTTGTTATGTTTAAAGGCTTTACTAGATTTTGGCACCTTCACGCAAACTAATAGGGTACAGTATATATAGTTATATACAATATATGTGTAATTTCATGGTGTCACCATGAAAAAAATAGTTCCTTTGCATCCTAAATTAAATGTAGATGATAATTAGTATTATGGCATTTTTTCTGTCTTTTTCTATATTACTTTTATTATATAGATAATAAAATATTGTCCAGCCCGCGTAAGGCCAATCATAAATTACAAGGATGCACTGAAATTTGCCGAAATACCTAAATCACCGAAACAACACGGCAGAAACACAATTGTAATGACGCAATAAAAAAGCCCAGCAGCACACGGTTATCTGTATAAGAGCAACATGTCTGCGGTGTGCGGAGAGCGATGTGCAAAACATGCAATGCTGAAATTTTAATAGGGGTGTATCTGCAAAGAGTTTCTCCAAGTCGGGATTAATTTATCACCTGAAATCCAAACATCCCGATTTCCATTCTAAATATGAGAAGAACGCGGCACAGAAAAGTAAAGTCAATCCGAGCATGCGCACTTCGTCTGTAGAGGACGTTTTTGAAAAGGCAGGAAAGTTTTCCAGTGATGGTGCCGAGGCAAAAGGCATAACACAAAAAATATGGATTTCATTGTCTTTTGAATTGAATTTTCATTTTGGTGATTCCCTAAAATATTATCGTTGGTGTGCCCCTCTGACACAATTCAGGTTTCTCACGTGGCCCCTAAAAATTAATTGCCCACCCCTGCGGTATATTCATCTCACACACATGCGCATTTGACGAAAATGCCGTATTAAACTCAAGCGAAATGAAAACGCACATAAAATAAATAAATAAATAAAAAAACACAGACTTTGTGTTTTCTACCCTGAAACACGTGAAATCAAAGCATCGATCTGTTCTGACTGACACATGACACATGTTCATGTGTGCCTATGTGTATGATGTGGCTCTTTGCGGTAACACAATAAAAAATTTGGATCTCGGTCTCTGATTGGTTGGGCACCCCTGCTTAATTACTTTTTAATGCTTGTCATACTTATCCCAGCAATGTTAGCGAGCTGGGGTCAGAGCGCATGGTCGGCCATGATACAGTCCCCCTGAAGCACAGAGGGTTAAGGGCATTGCTCAAAGCTCCAAAAGTGCCAGCTTGACAAAACCAGGGCTTGAACCCCCGACCTTTTGATCAGTAACCCAGAACCTTAACCATTGTGTTACCACTTCATCAAAATGACTTAATTACCCTGAGTGGTAATCAGACCTGAACCTTCGCTCTTGATCAACAGGGAGATGAAACATGCATTTGCCTTATAGGATTTCGTGACATATTTAACATGCCTATTTGAGCTATACATTTACCAAATAACCAAATGATTTATAGGAAAACACAATATATAGTAGATTTGGGACAAGAGGGACTCACTGAGTCTGCGCCAGCTTCTGTTTCAGAGCCAGAATAGAAGACGAAAGCTGTTTGGTCTCCTCCACCAACCCGTACTGCACCTGCAAAAAGAGAGCATTCAAGTAAACCGGAGACCTGCAAACATTACAACTGTTGAAAAAACGCATGGAAAAAGAGACCACCTGAATTCCGACATGAATGTTTACCTCGTCTCTGCATAGGTCCATGCCTGGCCTCCTGGTCCTATACTCCAAACGAGTGTGCACCAGTTTAAGTGGAGCCATCTTAGATTGCACATCCCTCTCCAGTCTGATAATGTCTTCCTTCAGCTCATTAATCTCATCCTGAATCTGTCAGACAGAACACAATGAATCATGCTTACTTATATCAAAATCACCAGTAAGACAAGGCTGAAATGGACACCAAAGTCAGTTTACAGCTTTTATCTGCCACTTAAGCTCTTGGTGAGCCTGCTCCAGCTGATGAGTGCGCTTCCGGAAGGCGAAACGTGTCGCCATGCGTTGCGAATTCAATTCGTTTTGCGCCTGTGGAAAAAAGAATGCAGGAATGGGAATTAAAACGGGTCTAAAGGGTACAGTGTATGGAAGACATGCGAGACAACATACTATACCTTCAGATACATACCTGTGCTATAGTGATATTGATATTCTCTCTCAGATCAAGTGAAGCCTGCATTTCTTCCTGGGCATGGGTGATATTACGCTGGCTGAATTGTATCCACTGCTCAGGGGTTGTGGAACTGCAACCATAAACGTAGAAAAAACAAGCAGGGCCATTTACTTGATAGAAAAATTCTAGATTTTTTTTTGTCGCAATCTCTATTTGAGAGCCAAATATAAAGTTCGAGACACAAACTGTTCCATGTCAAGCAAAGAGCTCTCAAACTCAGAATCAAACTTTCTGCCCTTGAACACTATACACACCTATACTTACTGTCTAACTTTTGAATTGCATTAGCATTTGCTGGAGAAAGTTTTTGTTTGGTTGGAGCCAAAAACAAAGTGCATATGCATTTTAAGGTTTGTAATGACCATCTTAGTTAAATCTAAAGAACTCTAAATGCAAAACCCAAGAACATCAGAGGATTTAGGAATATACTACATAGAATAGAGGCTCTCAACCACAGGCCACAGACCAATCCCTTGTGGTTGGCAATGGATCTTTTGGAACCAGGTCAGATTTTTTACATTTTATGTCCATTTTATTGAATTTCATGATCTGCGGTTTCACATTTGTTTTTCCCTAGGTAGCAATAAGTTCCACTGATAATTGCATTATGTTGAGTTTAGTTATATTTTCATTATACATGCAATAATTAAATTATGGGACCGTGTAATATGTATAATAGTTATATAATATTCTAACACAGTCTCAAGGCATTTTGTTATATAGTCACAATATTTAATGTATTGATTCGTGTTCATGGACACGAATTTCCCTTTTTTTTATGCCACTCAGCCCGACTGAACCCGTCTGGCACCATCTCCATAGCAACAGAGGCAAAGAATCATGGGCAGTGCTAACAGAAATGACAAAGGTAATCTGTTTTCTTTGTTTTTATCAGAGGGTCAGGGTTATACTATAATAAATGTGGGTCTCTAATTAATTGAGTCTCCTTAATTAACCAGGAGAAATATTTACTGTATTTTGAATGGAAGGAACCACTGATGGTGGTTTATAACAGAAAGTGGCTTACAGAATATAAAGCAATAAAAACAAGGATATAAAATAGTGCATTACATAGAATGTCGTCCTCGGTGACAGGAAAAAAAGAGGGAATGCTATTTCCCCGAGACCCTGCCAAAAAGGTTGGGGACCCCTGACAAAGATTTCACAAAACTGACAAAAATATATTTGCTTTGCATATGCAGTTCTGGAGAGTTACTTTGTAGATTTGTTCAGACCTCATATCTTTACCGTTACAGCACATATCTAGTAACTTAATCATAATAGACAATACTGTAAAGTCTTATTAAGTAAATAAATCGTTATTAAGATCCTGCAATATGTCAAATGTTGCCTGTAGGAATGAGAATGAGAAAAAGGAACAGTAAAATCTAAGCTCACCCAGGAGGAACTCTGGTGGGATTGGGCTTCAGCGAGATCTCTGAGGACTTTACAGAAAGCGAAAGGCAGGACATGTCCAAATCCAAAGCCTCCGTCTTGTGCTGGAGGTCAAGAGTCAGTTGATGACGGGCTTCCTGCAGCAAACTGAACACAGCATAAAGGACTGTACTTCTATGTGTGTGGACATTTCTTTCATATTTCTCATTCTGTTTTGTTTATCTTTACCCATTTCCAATTTCCTTACCAAAGGTGTTTGAAGGCATGGTCGATACATTGCTGCAGGATCTGTTGTGCTTTATTGATCACCTCCAGCTCCTTCTTTAGCTCCGATTCCACTGGGTCACTAACCAGCTCATTTCCCTGACGACTCTCCCTCAAGGTCAAACACTCATTGGTGACCTCAAGGGGCAACAATGTGGCTGCAAGAGCATGCTCTGCTGCATCCTTGGACTAGAAACAAAGATGTTTGACTATTTTTACTTTGAGCAGATAAAGCCGTTTTTAACATGGACCTGCTCATAGACCATATTTAAGTCGAGGTGATCAAAACTGGTGGTGTTTATCTTAAAGACGATTCACTTGTATGAGTGGAAATATACACAATGCCTCTCAAAGTCCCAAAACAAGTTGATATACCAACTGTAAGACTTTCTTGTATATTGTCTGTACTTCTACTTGACTGTGTGTGTAGAAGGATGTATGTACTTCTGTTATCACTGACAATAGCCATTGATATTATGGAAGGTCAAATTATTCAAATAGATTACCTCTCTTGCATATTTTTGTGCTCAGGCAATAAATGATTGCCCTGAGACTGGCTGATCACATGTCAATAGCCTATCCAGTAACTTGCAACATATTGTTTGATGCAACACTTGGGGTAGAGGCTTAATGAAGTCCAGACGATCCCCCATCTGACGAACGAGTTACATCCCGAACGACGGTTTGTACCATGAATTTGTTCTTGAGTTGTTACTGCGTTCGTTATTGACTACGCATATCTCCTAATTATGTAAGAGCTATAAATACTATCAAATAAACAATCAAATATACTAAAACAAATTAAAATACTGTATACAATATTTTGTATTAAGTAATACAAAAAAATTACAAATGAATACAATAAAAGATTCTCTCAAAAATAAAATTGGACCTAGTCCAGTGCTATTTATGTAGATTTGTTACGTTCGATGACTAACTCGTAGCGATTCTCCTCCATTTTGATTTTTTTAAACTCCGAACAAATTTCAATTTAAGGACAGGTTTGTTTGTATCTGAGAAAATTCATAAAGGAAATGTTAGTGGGGAGCATCATATCATTTGACGAATACAATTGAAAAAATGCTTCCACAATAATATGAATGGATTTCTTAGCCCTGGAGCAACATTACACAGTTATGGTCTCCCTTAAAGTCATCTTTATGTGTAATTAAGCATCATTCTTCTCAGCAAGTACTTACATTCAATAACAAAGTCAAAGGCGATGGACAGAGGGATACTACTTTTAGGGAAAAATACTTTTTATGGAGAGGGAAAGTCTTGGGCTATTGTGGAAATCTAAAACGTGCATGACACTTAGGGGGAAATGACTCAGGGGAAGAATAGGAACCTGATTCAGGTTTGATTTATAGTTGGTTGTTAGGCTGCATACCAACAATAACGAACAGTGAGAGTGTGGAAGTGTTCCATCCCATTAAATGTTCGTGTGTGTGAGTGTTTGTCTCTCTCTATTGGATCACCTTGCTGTCAATTTCTTAAGGCTCCGCCCTCTTTGGACTGCTATTGGCTAAGGAGATAATCAACGTGTGTGACCTGACTGCATATACTTTGCATATACTTGTATATACTTTGCCATTCCCTCCTGTTCCTCCTTGTTTAAATAAATCCTTTTATATTATACTTGGTTTACGTGTCCTTTTCCCTGGCATATTTACAGAATGGAACACAGTATAAATGTTACAGCTTCAACCCTAGACATATAGAAAGAAGTCGTAACAGGAAGTTTAAATAGGAGCTGGTGATGATGATAAACGAGCACCATATGTGCGCAATTGAAGCCGGGAGCTTCAGAGAAAGCGGCCAAGAAAAAACCTGACACACTGAAGGGGGCCGAAGGGGGCGTGGCAGGTGGATTCCTGACAGATAAACATGTACTGTATGTATTTTTATAGCATGCCTTCATCAAACAAATCGCGGCAACGCTGCTGTGTAAAAAACCTTCAAAAACACGTGCATGTACATTCTCATTTATTAACGAACATCATGTACATAAGGAAATTCCAAGCATGTTAATATACAGCCGCCATTTTGATTTCCGTTTATCTCAATCATCGGTTACCTCGATGCTTTTTGGCGACCCCCTAGGACATCGACATAACCGGGTTCCATTGTAGTTAAAAAGAAGGTTTTGGGCTCATGATAATTTAAATAGATATCAATCTGTGTTTGACTTATTAATATCATTCTATTAATGAATTATATTATTATATAATAATTTGCCAAAGTAAGGAATATGCATGTGTCTTTCAGAAAAAAAACCTTTGACAGGCACTGTGTATTTCATAAAAAATTCAATACGTTGCTCCGAGGCAGTGAAAAGCTTTTTTCGAATGGGCTGTGTATGGTTTAATGAAAATACTAGCATAAAAGTTTTATACTATCAAAATTTTAAAGAATACATTGTTTGAGAGCTGTTCAAAGTAAAAAATAAAAAGTAAAGATTAATTATATTGACAAATGTAACAATGAAATGATAAAAATGAATAGATTTGGGAAGAAAGTATAGATATAAACATCTCATGCTAATAAAATAAACCTTTTTTTTTTTAAACTGTCCATGTGCAAAGAAATTGAGCATTGTTATAACTCTACTTACTAGTGTTAGAGCGTCCATTTCCATATCCAGTTTCTCTGCACAGGCCTCAAGGCTCTTCTTGGAAAGTGTGACATCATTAATTCGGTCACGGAGTCGACGACTGCTGTCATATTCACCCCACTTTGTCTGAGATGCACAGAGTTACTCAGAAACCTGAACTGTTCTTTAGCATTTCAAATTGAACCTCACATTTCCATTTTACCTTATTAGAGGTGTCATTGCACAGAGTCCGGCCCTCCATCCGTATCCCGTGTGATAGATGTCTCTTATACTCGGTAGTGACTGAGATCTCTTTATTGTAGTTTATCCAGTCAGATACAGTGCTGCGGAGGCCTGGCTTCATGCTAAAGGTGGTCATGACTACCGATATAACAAACAAACAAAAACCAGGTAAGATATTAGCAATAACTGATAATAATGCACATGGATTTTCATCGAAATCTTTTTGTACAATCTTCGATCTCACTGGTTTATTTAGTTGCAAAGAATCGTTTTGTACCAGTTTCACAGTTTTAATCTCCTACGACCTGGGTGTCCACATACGTGGACATTGTGCACAATGGTGTCTTTATTGTTTTCTGTAGATACAGACCGAGTGTCCACGTAAGTGACATCATTTTTTTCCAGGAAGAGCTTCATGTTCAAAGAAAATATATGGTCATTATAATTATTGGTTCTTCCTAACCCCAAATAACTGGAAGAAATCTAAAATGCAAGCCGAACCAAAGCTCAGGTCTTAAGAGGTTAAACAATATCAGGTGACTACCAGACACAAACTCCATTTCCCATCAGGCACCACAGCCTACAAAAATGGCCACCCTGGATTCCAACTCCCAACATACATTCACTCACCATCAAACGTATCATTTACACTCGTCACAGCTACAGATTAAAAGGACTCTCATTCATTCAGCTTACTGTGAATAATACAGTCAGCTTACTTTGTTTTGTTCCATATATATTTTCCTTCTGGTTTCACGTTTTCGTTATTGTGTTGCTCAGTTTGTTTGACTGACCAACGCTTGTTTTAGGTTTACGATGTTCGGATTACGATGTGGATTTTTCTGCCTGCTTGATGAATAAATATCATCTCAATCTGCATTTTTTTTCCACAACTTTCCTCATTATAACGTGCATGTTTTTATTATACAAATAGAAATACTTTGATGTTTAATTTGTGACCGCCTGCATAATGTAAAAGTGACTGCAGATATATTTAATACATTTATATATGAATTAACATTAATATATCTACATATGTCTAAAGTAGCAATCCCTTCATATTTACTTACATTTTATTTTAATTGTATTGTAGCCTAAATTGCATGCACCTTGTTTAGTGTAATAAAAATGAGTAAAAGCATCAAAAATACTATTTTATATCTAATACTTCCAGGAGAAAGCAAGAAAGTATGATATGTAGTAAATATATTAAGTTATTAATTACCATTACATAACAATTTCCAAATTATTTTATGGTATATATTTTTTAATTTAAAGTATTTTTTATTTTCTATGTATTTTCTATGTTCTGAGTTATAAAAATTATATATATATATATATATTGATTATATCTGTCAATTAATTAAATTTTTTTATCGTGATTAATCTTAATGTACCTTCAAATTATATTTTTCCATTCTTTAATACTTCAACATGGGCATGAACACAAATATGGATGCTTTATGCGAATGTACGTTTATAATGAGTAAAAAACAGACTCAAATATTAGATATTTATTTATAAATATAGACAAAATATTCTTGCAAATGTTTGAAAGTGTGGAAAGTTGTGGTTTTAAATTACGTTAATCATCGAAAACAACCAAGCGGAACTTTTGCCATGTTTCCACACGGACGGTTTTATTCGCCGGTTGCTGATTTGAGAATTGGCGTATCAGTAAAACAAATGATGAGTGAGTAAAAACAATTTTTTGGTTGAGTTTATAATTTTTTATATGTTTTAACAGAAATGCGCTGTGCACTAATCGCACGTTAATGATATTTGTGCCATTTTATTAATTTATTTATTTTTTCAAGGTGAAAGACAATAATATCAAATAATAATATAACATTTTAAATGATAGAAATCTGTAATATAAAATAATTATAAAATAGTTTTGAAGGTGAAAGCTACAGTAGAGGTCCAGTATAAGTAGTTTTGATCGGATCACTCAGAGGACAAAGGAAAAGTATAATTGGATCAGATCTCAGTAAGTAAAGTATCAGAGTTATGTTTTATTGCACATAACACAATCCACCTACTTTTATTTCACATTTCATTCTTACTTACCGGAAAATTTTGGGCTGGAATTCACACGCGTCTTTCTCCGAGTGAGGTTTCACTAATACTAATCGCGTCCTGTCTCCATGCGACGCCATGCAACGTAATACTCGCGTTGCCATGGCAACGGCACAACGGTGTGACGTTACAGCTGTCAAAGCGCCTCGCGCTGCACATTTCACTGTGTCAGATGTTCTTCACTGAAGTATATATACATTTCAAAGTCCACGTATCTTTACTGACTTTTGTGAAATCAGTGGTTACTTTTTTTTATTTATGAGGATTGAAAACTGGTCAAACACGCAGCAATCCACCAATCAGAGTCGAGCACTTGTTTTGATTGGCTCTTTGTGGTATCTACTGATCACCAACATACAGCCCAGCATCAGTTCATCAGCAAGCAGAACCTTTAGAGAAAAATAAATGATTAAAAGAAACTGCACAAATTTTCTTTCAAGTAGTTGAAAAGAAGTTTTTGGGGCTCGTGATCATTTGAATAGATATCAATCAGTGTTTGACTCATTAATATCATTCTATTAATAGATTACATTATTATATAATTACATGGCAAAGGAAGGAATATGGATGTGTTTTTCAGATAATGTTTTAACAGGCACTGTATATTTTATTAAAAATTAAACAAGTTGCTCTGAGGCAGTGAAAAGCTTTTTTGAATGGGCTGTGTACAGTTTAATAAAAATACCAGCATAGAAGTTTTATACCATTAAAATTTGAAAGAATACATTTTTTGAGAGCTGTTTGGAATAATTAAAAAAGCAGGGGACAAGATTCATTATATTAAAACAATTTGCTACCAGCTTATAAACATTCAAGAGAAAACTAATGAATAAATGATGGAAGCATGATAATTTTTTAGAAATGGCAAAAGTACAAACATCTTTAACTCAAGCAGAAGTACAGATACTCATGTTTTAAAAGGTAGAACTGACTATACTTTTGTATTTAGTGTCACACTGGTACCTCATGTCATATAATATGTTTCCAGGCTGAACAATCACCATGTAGAACACAAACAGAAATAAGATCATGATGATGATCAGGAATGTCTCTGTTCTCAGTCATGTTCACATCACTGACTCCCTCTGTCTCATCCACGTTAACCCCATACACTTCTTGTTGCCTTCTGCCCTGCTCGTCTTTCGCTTCGTAAACTAGTCTACGTCTGTGGTGTGTGAGAACCAAAGATGATACACCAGTGGTAGATTTAAGAAGCCACACTATGACAAGAAATCGGTTGAAAATTGTGTGCAATGAGAAGAAGAAATCCAAAGTAGAAAGTGCAGATATTTGTGTAAAAAATTTAGATTTAAAATAAAAAGTAAAAATCTATTGTGAAGTAAAGTAGTGACACCAAAATCTCCTTAAGTACAGTAACAAAGTATTTATGCTCTACATCCCATCTCTGATTATTTAAATAGATATTAATTAGTGTTTGACTCATTAAAATCATTCTATTAATAGATTGGTGTGCAAAGACTAACAGTCTTTTCACATAAGCTGAGTTGATTAAACAAAGAGACTGTAATGTCAGATGCCTGCAAACTATTGGCCATACAAAGTATGTACTTGAAACTGAAAAACACAAGCAAAAGAAAGGAAAGAAACCAGAAGAATGGTAATGACAGATAAAATATATGATTAGATAAAATAAATAAATATACACATGATTGGACAAAAATGAGCATTGTAGAAAACTGATTACATCATCAGGTCCAATCTGCTCTCCCTCCAGGACCTGTGGACGTCCCCTGTCAGGAAATGGACTGAGAAAATTATACAGACTGCACACAGACTGTTCAGTCTTCTATCCATTGGGAAAACAAGAACTGCCAAACTGCAAAATAGCTTTTTTTCCTGCCAGCCTCAATGATTCTAATCATCCTCCCATAAACAACCCAATCTATACTGGACCTTTTTCTACTACACTACTCTACTAACTCCTCTACTCTGTGCAATATCAGACAATGTGTCCTTTTACTCACTGAATATTCACTGCACTATAATGTCTCATTCTGTCACAGACGTGTACCGTCATCTCTGCTCGGTCATTTAGTGGTTATTTATAAACGTTTGTATTAGTTTATGTCTTGTTCTGTCCCACATGCTGGATGTTACAGTATATGCCAGAAACCAATTCCTTATATCTCCGTCTGATTCTTACAAATAAGAAATGCACATTTTGCAAAAACCTATAGGCCTGAAAGCTTGGCTTTTAAATGTTGGTGTCTAGCAATGGACATGGAGCTTAATCCCACATGTATTGTGTGTCCCACATGTTTTAGACTTTTGAGATCTTCAGGGGTTTCGGATCATTATATAAGTTTCCCAGGGAAATGAAAATGGTGCCACATTTTGTTGTGACCTGCAAACCAAAAAATATAACAAAAACAGTAAGTATTAATATAATATAATGTAGTAATATACTTATTGGAACTATACTTGAATTTTTATTTTCCAAATGCAATTTTTTGTTTATTTAAATGTTTTATTTATTACTATTGTCAAACATGACATTACACAGTAGTCGTTTTTTTAGGACTGGTGCACCCAGTTGGTAGATAAGGACTTTTAATCTTAAGGTAATGTGGTCAGGAACCCATACTAGGCAGCTGGTATGGTTTGGTGTTGAGGGCAACATCAAGATTATGTGCATAAAAGAAGGGCCTGGCAATCCAAACAAAACAAGTGCAACTATCTCCAGTTTCAGCATTGCAATGATAGCACACAACAACGGATTTCCAAAAAATGTACATTCAGCACTATACTATGTTCCTGTGCAGTCAAACATTCTGAGATCCAATCCAATGTTGGTGGAGAATAACTTTTGGGACCTTGTGTGGGAACTTTAACAACATACTTACCTTTGTATTAGAGTTGGATCCTGCCTGGTGTGATTAAACTCCAGAGAACAGAATCAGCCCAATAAATAAATGTTCATTTCTGCATATCCACTTAATCATAACATGATAACATGTAAGCAACAGACCTACTTTATTTTTATTGTTATGCTTCTTTTTGTCTTGATGATTTACAGAATTTAATGTCAGTAATCAATCAAACATTTGGATTTAGGACCAGTTTCCCAAACTGACATTCTCCATTCATTCGCAAAATTAGCATTTTTGAAAGTTAGCTACCAAATATATCTAAAATGATCGGAACTGTAGCACCACAATTCATTGGCAAATCTATAATAAATGTGGTCAAATAATGTTAATAGAAATAAAGGAATATCTCAGGGTCTCTTGAAGATTTAAAGTAAGAATATCAGTGTTTCATGTTTTCCATTTAAACTTCAACTGTGCTTCGACAAAAGCAGTGACTATATCCAACAGTATATTACAAGTAGTCCATCTCAGCGGTCTCTAGATGTTTAGTGATGTAGTCCAGTATAAATTTCTCATTTGCTGTCTCTTTTAGGTAGAAGTGTGATCCAGGCAGCATCTGTACCGTAAAATCTCCACTGGTCATGGCTTTGAATGCTGTAATGCAAGACATGAGATAAGCATTTTTTTTATTTGTAACAACATACAAACCTGTTTAAATAAAGGCTTCAGGCTTAAAAGAATTTACGCAAAGCTTCGTTTGACCCTCAAAAACTCATATTTTATATATTTACCCATCAGAGGTATACTTAATACTTTGCATGGTTGCTGTGACCTTTAAAAAAAGTTACAACATGCATCCGTAATAAAGTATTTGCAATTATTTCTGCATATTCTGAAAGATATTTTGATATTTTCGGAGTCATTTACATATCATCACTCACATTTAGCTTCATTTAAAAGCCTTTCTATGTGAATGTTATTAAAGCCCCATTAGTACTGAATTATCGGAAACTGGAACAAGCACTTACAGGGGGTCCTTAGGGGCAGGAACCCTATTTCTGAAGTAGACAGAACAATTTTGTCAGGGTCCCCAGTTTAAACTAGTTTAAAAAAAAAAAAAACTCAGTACATTCTATGAAAAATAATAGTAATTGCATCTGAAAGGATTTTAATTGCTGGAAAAAAGAAATTCCAGAAAACTTTTCAGAAAGCTCTGGAAAAGCTATTCTGTGTTTGCCTTGTTATATTTGAAATATTTTCATAGAGCTGTGTCTAAAACTACTGGTCGTAAGCCCATCATATCGTAAGTCGAGAAGAGTGACTACTCTATGATGCGTTCCAAAAAGAGGCACTTAAAGATATAAAGAGGCACTTTAAACATAAATTTTTTTTTAATTTTACATAGTACAAGTGTTCTGCTTTTGCGTTTTTTAGCCACGGCAAATAAAGCATCAAAAGGGAAAATCACAAAATAGGAGAACGCACGAGATCACCCTGAACACGTCTGAACTACGCGAGGTCAACTAGAGGGTCTCCGATACCCACAATGCATGCCTGCAAAGGCATACTTCTTTCCCACGCCATTTGCGGCGTTGTCAAATCTGCTGAGTCTAGATTTTCTTAGATTTTTTGTTCCAAAATGTCTTAACTCAAGTGGTTGTAGGTCTGACTGTATTATCTATTGTCACAAGCTGCTTCTACTAGACCACACACTGGACTACAGCTTTGGGTTTCTATTACTGCTGCTCTCAGTGATGGTGGAAACATCTAACCAACTTCCACCCTGACTAGATCTGTCAGGATACTATTCCTGTTCTACAGAGTTAGCAACACTCCTGCCCAGTGACATATGTGTGGTGGTCATCTCTGTATCAGTTCTTCATGACATTGGGACAAACATAATCCAAATAACACTCTGCACACCTGCTGCTTAGGAGGAGTGAAAGGGACTCCCTGGGGCTCCCTGTCAGTGGCAATCTGGTAGGAACCTTCTAAGTAGCATGATACTTAATAATAAGATTCCTGATAACACATAGCTGATAGACATTAATTTCTCTAACCTTCAGTAGCTAAAAAAGTTCTTTGTAGCATATTAATCCAAATATGGTGTTCCAGGTCTAATTTGGCCATACATTTTATGTGCATTCATAATGCTGAGACAGCGTATTAGCTACCCTTTAGGATTCACAAAATAATGATTCTAGCACATTTACAGGAAATCAGATAATTCACCATCCTTCATGGCTGCATTTCTGACCTTGTAAGTCATGTGGCAAATCCTCCTTGCCATCAAAGCATGATACTGGACATGACAAAAAAGGGGTTGTCGGCCTGCTACACCTGCAAATCACACACACACACACACACCATACAAGTGTTTTAACATCATTTTGGTAGCTTATAAATTAGGACTTAATCCAGCACAACCTTTCTTTTGTTAAAAAATAAACTTTTTCCCTGGGGATTCAACTTTAGTTCAATTAAAGTCGTTTGTATACAGCTTGTTACAACTGACTGTCAATGTATTAAGAATATACATTTTAAATGTATAAATTGTCTCTAAGTTTTATCCCTGATGAGTATGCCAGTTGTGATGGTGGTAAGAAAAAACTCTCGGATACCATGAGGAAAAAACCTTCACAAAAACCTTTTGGTGGGTTTGTCTTTCCTTGACTTGGAATGGCGGCCTATACATTATGCAATAATAAGAAAAATATGCAATACTACTTTTTATTTATTTATCAAAAGGGCCCTCAACCCTCAACTGATCAGTTGCATAAATGAGATAATTGTAAGATGATCTGAATAGGCGCATCTTCCAAATGGCATAAATATAAATGCATGTAGTGCCTTACGATTAAGTGTTTTTTGTAAACAGGGCTACTGCTACTGCTGCTTTGTTCCATTCACACTAAGCAAACACTGACTTCTTGTTCCAACCACTTACCTGTAGTTTTCTACAACATTGAGGTCCGCTCTTAAGGCTGGAAGGAAGAGCTTTAGTGCTTCTGGATTGGCCAGGATTTCAGGAGGTGTTCCTCCAAGAGACATCATCCACTGGAGGAATTCTTCATCAGACAGGTGGCTTCTGCGAGGGGCCTGCAATCGGGTTTCAGACTGCAGAAAGATTGTTATCTTGTTAATTTTTACAACAGTTCATTGAGCTGTCATTCAGTTATTGGTGATTTTGTGTTTTAAGCTGGCTGATTGGAGGGTGTGGCTTCACATCTGAAACACATAATCATGGCATGGATTTTCTGTAGCTTTCTTCTTGGTTGGACTGATGCCATTAGCACGACGCTACATTACACATACATGCAGACACACTGACTGACACTTATCCTGATTTCTTAAATGTCATGTTTTTATTTTAAATAAATAGCATTATTATTTGAAAAGAGTTTGCGTCTTATGTTAGTTACGACTGAATTATTGGATCGTGACACAACTCAACGGTGATGGACGAAGTACACAAATCATGTACTTGAGGTAAAAGTAGAGATACATGGTAAAATATGACTCCGGCAAAATTAAATCTGCTGCCATTAAACTTTTATGTGAGTAAAAGTACAAAAGTATTTGCCTCAAAGGTGCTTAGATATCCAAAGTAATGTTGTTCTATTGTAGCCATATTATCTCTCTCTCTCCTTCTCTCTCTCCTGTCCCACGACTTCCAATTCCTTCCCCACTCTTATTTAAATTGACTACACTATTAATAAAACTTTTTTTTATTAATAAAACTTTTTTTTTACTAATAAAACTGGGACACTTGACTTTTATTTGACTTATATACATTTACATATACATACATACATACATATATTATATATATATATATATATATATACATACATACACACACACACACACACACTTGTATATATTTTTTCTAATGCTTTATAACCTTCTACATGTTTTTTACAACAGTATCTGCACATTTTTTACTATATATTTCTGGCAATCTTTAACATATGTATATGTACACCTACAAATTTGTCTGCACTTGACAATTTGCACAATTGCTACTATTTGCACTTCTGGTAGATGCTAAACTGCATTCAATTGCTGTGTACCTGTACTATGCAGTGACAAGTTCTCTCTTTATTTTCTAAGTTCTCTCGCTCTCTCTCTCTCTCTCTCTCGCTCGCTCTCTCTCAGCCAATCACTTGATCAAATCCTGTGATCTCTGAACCTGTATTAAGTACTTTTGTGATTACCACATGTATAACTTTCACTCATTACCTCACATTTGTCTTCCATTGTTCAGTCCTTGTCTTCATGCTAAGCTTATGGATTCTTCATTACTTTGTATTTTGTTTTATTGTTATATAAGTCTGCATGCTATTAAAATGGTCTGCACTTGCATCCAATTTCTTTAATTGTGACTTCTAAATAGTTGATCCACTGCATACTGACTGGGATACGATTGCTGAAAATCGCAGTCTGTAAAAGGCATTACATGACAGGATGCTCCATACTTTCAACTATTTAAATAAAAAAAGGGATTTATTTTTAAAAGGCAACCGTTTGATTTTTGAAAGAGGTCCTGCATTTTTTCAGCTTGAACAAACTATTTGTAACTCTTAATAATATCCATATGATAGAAATCATTCAGGCAACTGCATACAAGATTTTTTATTTACTTCCACGAAGGAACATGCATCACTGTGGTGTATCCCATAGCTTCAGAACATTTCACTCAAAGTAGCCCACGTCTTGAAAAAAGAAACCTAGGATGGCTGGTATAGATTAAGTCCCTATGATAGTGAAAATTACACTACACTTATTTTAGTGCAAAGAACCACTATTAAGTCATCTCACTTACATAAGGTGCAGATGCTCCAGACAGAAACATGTGTACCGGCTCAAGATTGCAAACCTTCTTCACATATTCGGCGAAAGCATAGCTTGTCATGGCACCGAAACTGGAAACGAAATGGGCCAAAGAGAGGGCAGGTCAATATTTGAATATGTTGACCTGAATTAATACAGTCACATAGAGAAATTAAAGGCACCCAGTTGGATTTATCATACAAAACAGATCATGGATAGGACAAGTTTGATTTGTATTTATTCAAAAGTCAAAAAGCTATGGTAAAATGTACAGCATTTGGAATCATATGAATGTTTAACCCCAAAAACTTTTATCGGCAAAATACTTTATAGGAGAATGAAATACAAGATTTGTGATTCATGTGAAGTTCCTATTATTGCAGTGGTCCCCAGTTTCCTGCCAGAACAGTTCTGACCCATCGAGTATTAACAGCTTCAACTTCTTCAGCAGTTTGAGCTACAGGAGCACATCTGTTGGATCGTATCACACGGACCAGCCTTCGCTCCCCACGTGCATGAACCGCCCATGACCCTGTCGCCGGTTTACCACTATTCCTTCCTTGGACCACTTTTGACAGGTTCTGACCACTGCAGACTGGAAAGGGCCCACAAGTGCTGCAGATATAGAGATGCTCTGACCCAGTCGTCTAGCCGTCACAATTGGGCCCTTTTTAAACTCATTCAAATCCTTACTCTTGCCCATTTTTCCTGCTTCGAACACATCAACATTGAGTACTAAATGTTCACTTGCTGCCTAATAAATCCCACCCACTAACAGGTGCCATGTTAAAGAGATAATCATTGTTATTTACTTCACTGCTCATAATGTTTTAATGTCATAATGTATACCTGGTCTGTGTATAATATCAAAGCCCCTTTGTAACCACAACACTACTATTTGTATAACCAACTGATAACGCAGCATATAACAAATCTAAAGTTTAAAGACCCGCAAAGCGCCCCACCTGTGTCCGAAGATAGCAAACGGTTTCTCTTTAAGCGCCGGTAAAAGCACGCCGAGGGCCTCGTCGAGGATCTGTGACATGTTCTGGAAGAAGGGTTCTCTTCCTCGAACTTCCCTTCCAGGCAATCTGACTGAATACACTGCAAAGATTTACACACACAGACAATTTGTTCACCAAAATGATTCAGAAAAGTTGTGCATGCTTGGATGTGTGTTTTGGGATTAGCGCAATACAGTGCATCCGGAAATATTCACAACGCTTTACTTTTTACACTTTTTGTTATGTTACAGCCTGATTCCATAATGGATTTTATTCATTATTTTCCTGAAAATTCTACAAACCATATGCCATGATGACAATAAGAAAAAAGTTTGTTTGAAATCTTTGCAAATTTATTAAAAATAAAAAATGAATATAATAAGTATTCACAGTCATTGCCATGACACTCAAAATTGAGCTCAGGTGCATCCTGTTTCCACTGATCATGTTGTTTCCACAACTTGATTGGAGTCCACCTGTAGTAAATTTAGTTGATGGGACATGATTTAAAAAGGTACACACATGTCTAGATGAGGTCCCACAATAAACAGTTCATGTCAGAGCACAAACCGGGCCATAAAGCCCAAGGAATTGTCTGTAGACCTCAGAGACAGAATTGTATCGAGTCACAGATCTGGTGAAGGGAGCAGAAAAATTTCTGCAGCATTAAAGATCCCAATGAGCACAGTGGCCATGTGTAAATGGAAGAAGGCCAGACTGAACGATCAGGGAGAAGGGCCTTAGTCAGGGAGGTGACCATGAACCTGATGATCACTCTGAAAGAGCTCCAGCGATTCTCTCTAGAGATAGGGGAATGTTCTAGAAGAACAATCATCACTGCAGCTGCCAGACGAAAGCAAGCAAGATCTCAGGCAGCGTGGTGCATTGGGTGTAGTGTTGTTTCATTTACGTATGTACACATATGTATATAATGCATTCACCTTAATAGGAACACCTTCTCATTCAGCCAATCATGTGGCAGCAGTGCAATGCATAAAATTATACAGATACGGGTCAAGAACTTTAGTTGATGTTCGCCTCAAAATGGCGCGAGGGTCGTTGGCAATGCCTCGTCTAGTTGACTGGATATTTGCGCGTGTACACGTGTTGCTATTAAACTGCCTGACTGAGTTTATATCAAAACTTTATATATTTTTTTAATCAGCTAAACCGTACTTCCCTCAACTCTCTCTTTCTCTGTCTGTCTCCCCCTTTTTTTTGTCTTTTAAAGGTGTATTAAATAAGAAAACTTTTTAAGTAGGTCAGGTTTGGCATTTCAATGATTGTTTTCCCTTTCAGCTCCACTTCCACCCATGTTCACAAAGCTCCACCCCCAGGATTTACAAAAGCCCGTAGTGCCAAAATAATGATTGACCAGAAGACATAGCCAAAGACAATCAAATCTTGTTGACTGGAAACAAGTTTATCACATGGGTTTTCTCAGCCGGCTAATACATTTATACCGAGGTTGAGGCTTAAAACATTTTTAGGATGCATACATTGTGTTCCATCTTATTTGTGCAAGAGAGTGTATTCTTCTCGAGCTTTCTCTACGACCTTGAGACTGCCGAGGTTGCAAAAACACGGCCCTGTTACCATAAAAGATTGTGCATACTTTTGATAGAAGCTGAATAAAAAAAAGTCTGTGTGGTTTTGTTTTATATATTATATAACATGTATTCATTTGCAATTTGTAACATATATAAAAACATAGTATAAAATAGCTTTAGTTACACAAAGACTAAAGCAAAAGCCGGCTTGTGATTGTTCTTTCCTGCATACAATAAAAAGAAACTCGTGGTCTTGTGACCCTGACCAATTAGGTACTATGTAAATGCATTGCGTGCAAGCTTCTTATACGGCCAGTTGCATTCAAATGAAAGTAAAAACCTCCAACTTATGTGACTTTTTTGCATCTAATGGAATCCTTGAGTTCTTGTTTTAACCTGTAAAACTTCAAAAATGTCTTCTTTAAAAAAACAACAACAACAACAATAATAATAATAATTAATAATGTGTGTGTGTGTGTGTGTTTGTGTGTGTATATATATATATATATATATATATATATGCAGCTTAACTCATTCATATTTATGTTAGCCTTTATCAGATATATATACTTTGGAAAATTAACTGAAGGTAACTAAATTAAATAGAGGATCACTGCTTGAAAAATGGATGATGTTACTAGATTAGACTGATTGGACTGGATTGAGGACCACTGCTTGGAAATCGGTGAATATTACTCGACTGGATTAGCTTCCGAAACCAATACTGCTTAAAAAATTGCCATATCATTACTTGACTGAAGTAGATTGGGAAATGACGCTTGGTGAATGGACCTGATGGTTCTAGTCTGGATTGGATTTGGAAACACTCGGCGCAATGTGCACAGCCTGCTTGGTTACAAGTGCAGTAGTGTCCTGTATATGTGCACCATTCTTGCCGAATCTACAAGAAGATATAATGGAAACATTTCAAATACCTTCGATGGAATGGTTAAGAAGTCTCCCCCAGTGGGCATAGTGGATGGAGCCTCCACCCGCCCATGGAAAACAGATCAGCCTTGCTACAGCCTCAGGCCTTTTACTGAAACAGTTAATGGTCCTATCCATCCCACTAAAGGAAGCAAAGAGGACAACAATTAGTAATCAGCAGGTTTACCTGAAGCAACCAAGGAACAGCAGCTTGGGGTGCTGGGATTTGAACTCATAACCTTCTGATCAGAAGTCCAACATCTCAACCACTGACAAGGCTTTATATGCTTTAACTCTGCTATAATATTGATTACATTCAGAAGACATTGAGGATAAAATCATAGTTCTTCTCCGTTGTTTTCAGATTTATTATGGATTCATTAATGATTAACAAATAAATAAACCAACCTTTAGATCTTCACTGGTTTCTTGATTTGAATTCAAAACTGGCTTTTTTTATGATCATGTCCCATTAGAGTCCTGAAGGATCTGATCTCAACAAATAAACCATAATTTTTAGATGTTTATGTGATAGGGTGCATGTCTGACTAAAGAGGAAACACTGAAAAACAAACACTTGTGTATTAGCTGTCCCCCCCCCCCTCTTCCTGCTCTTCTTCTCTAGAGGGCAAACTTACATCACCATTGCAACATCGCCATCTCCAGGCCACTATTCATAATGACAAGATACTTTTTAGATGTTTATGTGATAGGGTGCATGTCTGACTAAAGAGGAAACACTGAAAAACAAACACTTGTGTCTTAGCTGTTTTGTTTCTTTTTGTTTCCCCTTCCTGCTCTTCTTCTCTAGAGGGCAAACTTACATCACCAATGCAACATCGCCATCTCCAGGCCACCATTCATAATGACAAGCAGGCAAAGGTGTAGTACAGGTTCATTTAGCTAAAAAGCAGTTTGGTATATTTAAAAGCTTTTATTGATTTGTTTATTTATTTATTTATTTATTTATTTATTTATTAATAAATAAAAACACACCTAATTTTATCAGAAATATAAATAAACACAAAAAAGGCAAACAAATAAATAAAAAAGACATTAGCCTCAAAAAAGTAATTGGGTACAGCAAGCTTTAAAAAACATTTTTCTCATTTTATTCATTTTTATTGAATATGCTGACAAAACCAACAATATTACAACATTACAGAGCAAAGGTTTTATGCTATATGTAAAAGTAATTCAAATGTAGTATGCAACTAATTGTAAGTAAATAAATGCATACAATAAACGAGAAAAACAGATCTGATTATATTATATATGATTATTATGTTTTTATTGTAATTTGTATTACTACTTTGTTGTTGTTGTTGTTGCTCTTCTTCTTCTTCTTCCTCTTCCTCTTCTTATTATTATTTCTATTGTTTTAGTTGTTCTTCTTATTCCTATTATTGTTCATTTTATAATTAGATTTGTTTTGTGTGTTACTCATTTACTTTTATTATTGTTTTGTTTATTCTTATTATTTGTATTATTGTTAATGTTATAATTATTATTTATATTGATAATAAAGATGATGATGATGATGATGATTATTATAATAATAAAAATGAGGAAATCAGCCTGTATGCAGGAACTGCGGTAGCGCTGACAACCAAATGACGCGACTCCCGGAAATGACGCGGCGTCCTAAGGTTGGTATTTCCGGTTGGGTCCCACTGACCGTAGTGAGCTGGTAAACCGGTAAGAGGAGACTCGGGACTCGGAGTGAAAAAAAGGCTGCTGGAAGAATCTGTTCATTTTCCCCCAAAACCAGAACTTTTTACAGATAGACACTTATTTATTGTTGTAGCAGGAGGACGCTGTTGGGGCATTTCAGTGGAGGTTGAAGGTGGTGAACAGCAACAGCTCGGAGTTCAGAGAAAAAGGAGAAGAAGCAGAAAGCAGACTCTGGGGAGTGTTTGAGGAGGATCTGTCTGAGCTGTCATCTGGGAGCAATTAGTTTCCAGCGGTGAGAAGAAAAAAAAAAGGCAGGAAAGGTTAGAAAGAATAGTGTGTATTTATCTTCAGGCAGGAGGAGACACTGCTGAACCGAATGAACCCGAGGCCAAGCTGACCCTCAACCAGCCGGGCCAAGGCTTTCTCAGGCGCACAGAGGAACACAGCGAGAACTTTCTAATCTGGGCCCGAGCAGGAACAACCACCCACCCCAGTCTACCAGCCGGCTGTTGACCCTCCAGAAGCCTCCAATCTGGGCAGAGACCTCATGAATGGAAATCGGCACTACAGGTACCTTCTTCTTCACCACATTTTGCATTTAAAGGTTGCACGTGTGTCTTATTTGTTTAACTAGAAACAGATCATGGTATGAGATGATTCAGTAAACAGTATGAAGGATGAAGGTGGGGAGAAAATCAGTTTTGGGGTTAAAATAAAAACAAGCTTTCCGAAATACAAGTTTGGGTCTGTTTGGGGTTTGCATGTTCGTCCTATGAGTCATTATTAAGCCACAGAAGAGGTTTTGTCGAAGTGAATAAGGAACCACACACTTGCCCTGTAGACCAGAAATGAGCTCCTGAAGCTCCTGATGTCACGCGTGCCGGTGTTGCGTGCGCGCGCAGGCGGTCGGTCAGGTGCGGCCGGTCTCTCCAGCCGGAAGCATGCTTTGTTGCTAAGCGCCCGTTGCCATGGAGACTCACCGAAGGGCCACCTGGCGTGCCACTGGAAGTGTAATGTTTCACGTTTGAGCACTGAAAAGATTTCACTAGTGAGGAAAAAGATCTGTGAAGGATCTAAAATTCGAATGAAGAAAATAAAGAAAGAAATGACGCTCTTATATTGAAAAAGCCGTCCCCTCATCCACTCGTCCATTTGTCCCCTTGTCCACTTTGGGGGTTGTTTTGATACAGGAGAAATAAAACACTTTTTCTATCACAGTGACTTGTCAAGTAGTAGCTGATATTTAAATACGCGGTCACTGTTTTAACCGGCTGTAGTTACATCTGATGATGATGATGAATCCCTGCGACTCATTTGTTTCACTACGGTAGAACCACCAGCATCTCTACAGAACATGAAGTAGAAACAACCACCAGGGTCTCTACAGCACATAAAATAGTACCACCAGGAATCTCTACAGCACATGCAGTAGAACCAACTATAAGGTTGACCACATACAGTTGACCCACCAGGATCTCTACAGAACATACAGAACCACCAGGATCGCTATGGCACATGCAGTAGAACCAACAGGATTTCTACAGAATATACATTAGAACCCACCACATACAGAAGAACCACTAGGATCTCTACAGAACGACACGGCTCTCTATGGCACATGTCGTAGAACCACCAGGATTTCTACGGAATATACAGTAGAGCCAACTACATACAGAAGAACCACCAGGATCTCTACAGAACGTACAGTAGAACCACCAGGATCTTAATAGAATATACAGTAGAACCAACCACATACAGAAGAACCACCAGGATCTCTACAGAACATACAGTATAAATACCAATTTTTTTTTCTTTCTTTCTTTCTTTCTTTCTTTCTTTCTATTTGTCAGTGGGACACAAAAACACTCATGTTATTAACAAAAAAATAACAAATACTTATCAGACAATTATTCTGTAAGGTATTTTAATGCCATGTGTGATCAAACATCGAGTTTTTATATATAGATAGATAGATAGATAGATAGATAGATAGATAGATAATGACAATCTTTTTGTTTGAATGACAGATTTTGCTGAGCAGAGGATATTTCACACCTGTTGTTTGTATGTGTGTATGCTGACTTGTTGCACTCACACTGGAGACTCCTTCCATGATTGGATCGGATTTCATGCATCGGAATGAAATAAGACAACGATTGGATTGGTTAATACCAATCACACTCCACGATCGGTTGCTATAGAAACCATAATGCGCATCGATCGGGCGCATTCATACAGACCTCTGATCTGTAGGTGCGGTTATGGAATATGAAAGAACACCAATCAGAATCGAGAACTCCAGAACTCTGGGGTATAAAATTTGGATCGGTAGCTATTTGCGTGAAATCGAATAAACCGCACGTTAGCGTACAATTTTTATTTCTTTTACTAAAACCATTCCGATCGAACGATTCGGAGGACGGTTTACGTGAGACTGTATCTAATCCAATATGCCGTTTACACGTTCCAGCGCTTTCGTTTGTCGCAGACTGTGAGAACGGTCACGGCGCGAGTTCGTAGTAAAGGTGTTACAGCGTCTACTTATTTGCGATCAGTGCAAACTACAATTACTACATGGCTTTTATTTTGAAGGCCACAATCGTTTTTTTTTTAATTAACGTCACCGGCACGCCTCTGCACGTCAGCGAATGTGTTGGATGGCCTCCAAGAAATGAGCTCTTATCCCTCAAATATGTCAACTAACATTAAACAAAGAAAAATCGAGCAGAATGAAGAGCGATCCAGATCTTCTCTTAGTGATGATCATCTGTGTGCTGTTCTTCACTTATCCACCTGAACTGATATTTTCCCTCAGACTTTAGTGCACTTGCCCAAAGCAGATTTCTCTCACTGAGCCAAACAAAAAACACTGAGTGCAGTCAGTTATTTATTTATTTATTTGCATAAATGAATGTGATGTTGGTCTTGGACTAGTTACTTAAGTTATGATGCTATTTTTAAAATGCTATATATAAAATAAAAAATGTCATTTTAAATAAATGTTCCTTAAATATTGCAATAATTCTTTGACTGTGTGACATTTGGTTCACTGTTTTTTATTAATGCGAGTTGACGCTGTTATTTCACTTTGTTACAATGCAATTTTTTTAAACGTTGCCAAAGTTTACATTTTCTCCCTGTACTGATTTACTTACTGTAGTATACTATAGTGGGATTTCATATATATTGGAACTTGATCAAATCTATTATAAGCAGCAAGTGTATATGAAATATACGAAGATGTGCGGAATACCGCGTCGTGCAAATCAATTCAGTGATTACAAGCGCACAGTAAAAGAAAAAAAGGATTGTGTGTATCTTCAGCAAAGGAAGATATCTGATACCGAGATACCGAGATCTGATACCGAAATCGCATGGAGATTTGAGATTTTTTGTTCCTCAAGTAACAGGTCTTATAAAGTAACCTTTTTTTAATGCACAATTCCTCGAGCAAATTTTTTGCTTCGTTTAGTCCATGTAACTACACCGGAGCGGAGCACCGTGTTTTCCCACGGACCATTATTACTGATGCACCAACAACTCTGGAGCGCTCTGGACAGGGAACACGCGCTTCAAAATAGGGAGAAAACTGATTTTTATGAGAAGATTTTTATGGAAGCAGGTTTATAGCACATCAAAAAACTGAAGTTTTTCTCTCTCTTGTAATATATATATATATATATAAATTACTTGTTAATTTTAGATGTCTTATTGTCTCCTGTATATTTAGTATCGCGTTTTAATAAAGAAAAAATACTTCTTATTCGATTAATCTTTGGAATAATCGTTAGGATTCTCGATTACTAAAATGATCGATAGCTACAGCTACGGTTTAACGCGTTTACACACGCAGGCAGAATTTAGCTTTTTGTTCGGTTTATAGAAAGGTTTATCCCACCCTTCTCAAACCGATTACAATTTCATTCATTTTCACTCGGATTGGACTTTTAAACCCGATTACTTCGCTCCATGTGAACGCACCTGCTGTTCGGGCTGAGTTTGTTCCGTTTGTTTACGCATAGTCTTTGTAGTTATGAGGAAACCCCCAAAGTGTAGAACTGTTGTACAGGGTTTACGCGGAGGGCACGGAGTGTGCAGAATGTGTAGGCGAACGAACGACGGGAACGAGCTCGTGTCTTGTTCATGCACTTGTACTTGTGACTATATATGGAAGCACCTGTTTTGTTATGGCTTGTTTGTATCGACGAAGTTGCCATGGAGAGAGAGGAGTGGGAGAAAGGGCTGGGCCACATGGGTTTGGTTGGTATGGCAATGTCTCCCTGGGAACTGGCGTTTCGTTCACTTGCTTTCCACCATCAACACGTTTTCTGCACATCCCCCATTCATCACTCGCAGAAAAGTTACGGCAAAGGAAATACTCCTATTCTTGCTTAAAAAAATCCACGGAAGGTATTTTAAGTTCTTCTGCTCCTCCGCTAGCCGTTGTTGTTGATCGATTAACACGCGGTGTTTACGTGAATACATGTCCGCTTTGTGTAGTTGACTTAAAAATGACAAAATGACTTAAAAAGCAATAGGATTAATCAGGATAAATAAAAGAGCAATTAATCCGCGTGTGCGCCGAACCTTGAGTCGTGATCAGTACGCCTCTGCTGGGCCCTTAAACAAGGCCCTTAACCAGCAGCTGCTCACTTATATAACAAGATAATTGTAATTCATCTGGATAACGGCGTCTGCCAAAACCCATTGACGGTAACAAAATGCAACACGACCTTTCAAACCGTTAGGAAACTTTAACTTTAATCTTTTTAAACGCTAAACGATCAATTTAATAATAATAAAAAAAAAAACACTTGAGGACACCGTATAGTAGAGTGACATCATAAAATCTACAGCTATTTAACTGGTAAAATTAGTCAGAAAAGTGAATCTGAACAGATAAGATTCGACGCCTGATTTAAAAGTGATCACTGTATGTGGATTTATAAAGAACGAGGAAGATCCGCTCGATGCAGGAGGTTCTAGTAATTGAACGGGCGGCTGAGTTCTGGACCGATTGAAGTTTATGAAGGAGTTTGTGAGGTAACCAAACAGAAGAGAGTTACAATATTCAATGCGTGAGGTAACTAGAGCATGTACAAGATGGAAGTACGCAGACCGAGGGATATTGTTCACATGCTTTTTAAAAGACAATGTACTATCAAGGATGACACCCAGACTCTCAACCTGACAAGATGAGGAGATTGTGATTGGAATTGTGGCAAATCAATTCGGTGTTCACAAGACCGCAGTAAAAAAAAAAAAGCTTGTCTATCTTCTGCAAAGGAAGTGGTGAATGGGCCGGTGTGAGATCTGATACGGATGCCAAGTGAACAGGAGGCAGCTGAAATCCAACGGAGATTTGAGGAAGCGCATTTTTGTTTTTATAAAGTACGCGTTTTTAGTGCAGAAACGATTCCTCGAGTAATTCGAATACAAAAAAAATCATTAAGGCAAATTTTCTCGCTTTGTTTAGTCCATTTAACTACACACGGAGCACCGTGTTTCCCCACAGACCATTATTACTGGCGCACCACCGCTGAAAAGAAAGAAAAAATGGAGGAACGAGGAGAAAACAGTGTGGGGTGGGGGGGGGAGAAAATTCATAAGGAGACCAATTTTTGTAACATTAAATAAAAAGTTTGCCTAATACTGGAGTTTTTTCCCTCGCAATTCTGACCTTTTTTTTCTTCTTCTAATTCCAACATTATTTCTGTTTGTTTTGTTTTTTTTGCCAATCGGGCAGAATCACCCCTCTGTAATGGCGGAAAGCTTTACACATTTAAAATAAAATCAATCAATAAATCGCACAGTATCAAACTGAGCCTCCGATTCCTGTTAGAACAATGAGTCCTGAGTCTTACAACCAGCTCTGTAGAAGATTCAACAAGATAGATGAAGCAGAGAAGCCTCATTCCTACACCAACAGCTTTAAACTTCAGGCCCACAACATAGGTACCGGTGGATGCACCAGAAATGTCGGAATTTACGAGAAAAACTCGGAATTGCGAGAAAAAACTTCTTTAGGGTGGTGGAAACAGGCTTCCATAGGATTCAGGCTAAAGAAAGAAGGTTTGGGATCATTTCAAACTAAAAATAAACAAAAAACATGGTGCAGGAATGTCGGATGTTCATGAGAAATAAAGTCTGAATTGCGAGTTTATGTATTTGCATGTTCATGTAATATGGCAATTAAATGCACTAATGGGTTTAGTTTTTACAGAATTTCTTGTATGTAATTTAGCAGTAAAATATAAATAAAAATTTAGGAGATGTGTCTTATTTTCTCTTGAAAAATCTTGTTTGTTTTTTAATGTTCGATTACTGTTGCCTTTCCTGGTCGTTTTGACTAATATTCAGATATATTCGAAGGATGTTCTTCTGACAATATCAATATATAAATATGCTCATATCATCCAGCATATCATCACTACAGACTTTACCTGCCTCTGATTGGGATTTGTTTGGTCGGTCTGATGATACTCAGTATAAAGATCTGAGATTTTGTGATCATACTATCAGTATTCCATTGTCATCCCCTCACCCAAAAATATACTAAAGGAAGTGATCGCCTACACAGTATGATTTTGAATAATACAATCGGAAAATGTAACCGCAAACATGTCACGTTTGTGTTCCTGTTTTTGAGCGACCTCACAGTCGATCTATAAAACTTTTCCTGTTTAAGGTGAGAAAAGACTAAGCTGATCACTTTATCTGGGTTCCCATGAGCCTCTTTGATTAATCTGGAAAAATATCGCAGAAAATAATGAAATACATCTTAAATAGTGGAAATTAGGGCTGCAACGATTATTTTGATCGTTGATTATTCGGGTTTTCTTCGGTTGATCGAATAGTCGTGGGTTTTTTTTCTGATTTTTAATTTATTTTATTTTTTTACATATACTGCAATCAACATATTGAGCCTCATTTCTCAATATTTTAGTTAAGATGCGCGTCGATATTTCAGTAAACCAAACTTAACAAAACAAAAGTTAAAATGCAAAGCCAGGTCATGACTCAGCTCATTTGTATGTATCGACGCCCACAAAACTCCATTTAATCTCGATCATATATCCTATATCTAAAAAACGCATGCATTTATAATACACTCAGGAGAAGAAGCAGGATACGAACATTTAAATTCACCGGATTTTCACGAACGACAATTTTTCTTGTGTGGACAGAAGAAAAGAAAAAAAAACCCTGATAAACTACGCCTTTATTTGCACCATTTAACAAAAAAATATTGATTATGTGCCTCTGCTTTAACAAACAAATAAAATGCAATATCGTCATGGAAAGTGCGACACTTTTTACCCCTCCACGTGAACGTGTCCCTTGCCCTCTTTCTAACAATCATTTCTAACAACTTGGGTTCTAACAGGAACCATGTACACTCATTATATTAAATGTATATTAAAAATATTAATTTGTACTTAAAACTTTTAAATCTGTGGGGTTTTGATTTCAATCAAGGAAGAAAACCGCATATACACGTTGCATTGTTGGGCAGACGTCACGTGTTTTGCATTAAGACTTGCATTTTCCTCTCGGATTTAGCAACAAGGAAATACTTGTTATTTTAGCGCTGAATCACCAGATCCTCATACTCAACATTTTCTAGTTTAAAACTTAAAGATTTTAGTTTCTGTTATGTTCATTTTTTTTGTTTTCCAATACTCTGAATTTTAAACTTGAAAATTTCGAATTACAACCTCAAATTCAAAGTTTTAAAACCTGAAATTCTCGGCTCCTCCCCTTCCAGTTCTTTTTTATAAAATCCTATATTGGCAGTAATACACCGTCGTTCTTCTTCTGCTTTCTTCATCTCCCATTAGGGGTCGCCACAGTGGATCATCCGTCTCCATACCCCTCTGTTTTCTACATCTGCCTCTTTCAAACCAACTACCTGCATGTCTTCCTTCACCACTTCCATAAACCTTCTCCTTGGTCCTCTTTTCCTCCTTCCTGGTGGCTCCATCCTCAGCATTCTCCTACGGTTATACCCCATGTCCCTCCTCTGCACATGTCCAAACCATCTCAATCTCACCTCCCTCACCTTGTCTCCAAAACGTCCCACATGTGCTGTCTCTTTAAAAAAAACTCGTTTCTAATTCTGTCCAACGTCGTCACTCCCAACGAGTCCAAAGCTCTTGCTTACTTTCTACACAGCACAACAGATCGGGCTTCATTTATCAAACATTTAGTAAAACCGTGGTAAATGTTTTTGCCTAAAACAAAAACCGATCCATAAAGGTTTCAGAACTCTGATTTTCACCTGAAGACCAAATGGTCAAGTTTTGACTTGTATTATATGCATATAAAAATATGTATTATGATTTGAATTCTGCTTTTTCCATGAAACGATGCATTCTACATTGCCCTTCCTGCACAGCTGCACTTTATTAGGACCGTTTTAATTTCAACATTTGACATGCTTTTATGGGTGTAGATGCTGCGAGATATACATATATATATATATACATATACATATACACACATATATATATATATATATATATATATATATATATATATATATATATATGTATATATATATATATGTATATATATATGTATGTATGTATATTGTGCACATTTAATTTATATTTCCATTATTTCAGCTCTGTTATTATGTTCATCATCCAACTACTCTGTTTTACCTTTAATCTTTTACATTTAAAAATGTATTTTTATTCATATCCACTTTATATGTATATTTATTGTGCAAAACAATTATTTCAGCACGCTTTACATGGATTTGAGTAAAGTCAGGTTAATGAATGGTACCTAAAGAACCATGGTACATTCATTGTTCAGAGTCAAGAGCTCTATAGGAGGCTACTCAAGATCTTCCGCTCAAGTAAAGCATATGTTCATGGAGCTGATTTGGGTCTCGTAGTGCAAGTGAAGGTAAAATGTAATGCTGCTGCATCCATAGACATCCTGTACAACTGTGTGTTCAGAGAGAAGAACCACATATGACTGGAAGAGTCACACATACAGAGTCGCTAACCCCCAAACACGTTTTTGAAAAGACCTCAGGAGAGACGTTTATAATTATGTAAAGAAACCTTGTTACATTTCCAAAATCAAACGGCTTGAAATAATAAGCCGATTAAAACCCAGTCTGTTTACGTAGTAATGAAGCGTCCTTACACCAAGACCTCTGTTTTTGTTGTCCTTATAACAACGTGTCTCTTGCACTCTTGTACAGTCACATTAACGAGTCTGCGTTCGTATTCCGGTATTTACGGTATATACAGTATTTCAGAAATGCAAAACTTGCAGGCATGTCGCATTCAGGTCTCTCAGCGATTTCCTGATAGCAGAAAAAAACATTTTTACACATTGCAAGGGTTTGAAGGAATTCACTGTTTTTTAAAAAAAGCAATTTTAATAATGGACATTGTCATGAAAACAGCTTTATAGCAAAAACTTTGTATTTGTATGAGTTTCTACTGGTTCTCACTAACACTTTAGGGATCATTCACATTTGGTCTAATGATGTTCTACTGATGGCTTAATGATGTTTTTTGTGTTTACGCAGGAGCCGTTGGGGCTGCGCCCCTGTTCTCTATGCCACGCAGGCCTGGCTATGGCACCATGGGGAAGCCCATCAAGCTGCTGGCCAACTGCTTCCAAGTGGACATCCCAAAGATGGATGTCTACCTGTACGAGGTGGACATCAAGCCGGAGAGATGTCCACGACGTGTCAACAGGTTCTTTTGGTTTAGTTTTTTTTGGGGGGAAAGAAATGATTTTGTGTGTGTGTGTGTGTGTGTGTGTATGTGTGTATGTGTGTGTGTACTCTCATTTCTCTTATCTTCATTTGAGATCGGTGCCCAAACATGGCTTTTATTTTAACGTCCACTATTTTTTTCGTTATTAGCGTCACCAGGGCGCTTATGCAAGAAATACGAGCTCTTAGCCCTCAAATATGCCAACTAACATTAAAAAAAGGGAAATTGACAGGTTTTCAACGAGTTTTAGAAACCTGTTTATAATAGTAAACCCTGTTTACTATTATAGTAACCACCAGTCTTCTGAGAAGATGTTCCACTAGATTTTGGAGTGTGCTTGTGGAGATCTTTTGGCTCGTTCAGCCACAAGGGCGTTATCAAAGTCAGGTAATGATGTAGGTAAGGAGCAGCAGTGGGATTCATCCTAAGTGTCGCTCCATGCTGATGTGAGGCATCTAAAGACGTTTCTATATGACTTTGTGGTAACAGATCAGGGAAGAAGCACAGATGGCTGAAAAAGTCACGTTTCCAAATACTTTTGTAAATGTAGTGTATGTTTTCCAGCAGAAAGAGACCGTATTCCAAGCTATGACACTAAACATGTGTATTTTGTTCCCTTTGGTAACTTCTAGGGAGGTTGTGGACTCCATGGTGCAGCATTTTAAAGTGACCATCTTTGGAGACAGAAGGCCGGTCTATGACGGCAAGAGGAGCCTGTACACCGCACACTCGCTACCAGTTGCTGCAGCAGGAGTAAGACACATGCACACATACACACATATGCACAAAACCTGAATAAATTCATCTGTTTGAGCCGCTTTTGACAATCGAAAAGAAAATAATAATAAAAGACGCACATGCTTTGCTCTGTGAATCCTAACGCATTTAAAGGAAATGACACGTTAAAGATTTTGGGTGCCATAACCATCCGAACCACGCAACAACTTCAAGCAAAGAGCGTCCGAGCCGATTTGCATATCATCGTAGCGTTACGGCTATCGGATTTCAGCCTGACCAACCGCAGACGCATTCGACTGTAATAATGTAAAACCATCCCATGAAATGTACTGACCTTTTCCTCAGCCATTACATTGAGACAAAAATGAGTCAATGTGGCAACCATTTCTTCTCCATCATCTTGGCCAACTCGTGCTACATAGGTCCTTCTACTATCTTCTGTACTTCACTCCAAAGCTGAAGTATGCAGTACCCGACCATCACACTCATGCGAGTTGGTATCAAAAAAGACTTGAGACAAGAAAGTACTTTATTTATCTGCATTTGCACACAATCACCTTAAAAATGGTCCCCTCGCACAGCAATACAGCGCCCCCAGTGTTCCTGCCATTCCTAGGTGTACCCTGGAAGTCTTGTCGAGCACATTTTGCTATTCATGCCGGATCTCGCCGTACAATGTCTTTTGGCACACTGACTTATGAAGGTCAGTGCTCCCTGTGACTGTGCGTGCAGCCTTGTGCTGCCATCTGTTGGCGTGTTACAAAACAAGTCTCGAACTGGTCTGAGCACTGACAAGACCTTTTTGAAGCAGCTTCTGCACCTGACTCCTAGCACGAGGACTCAACTTCTTTAATTGACCCTTGAGAGGTCTGTTCTGAGTGGAACCCGTCTTGGAAAACCTCTGTATGACCCTGGTCACTGTACTATCACTTAGTTTCAGGGTGTTTACCGATCTTCTTATAGCCTTTCTTGTGAAGTCTTTACCATGAGGTGCCATGTTGAACATTCAGTGGTCAGTATGAGAGAATTGTACTCAAAGCACCAAATTTTAACTGTTTTAATACAAGATACACACGTTTAGGTGGTCCTGTCAAGCAGACAAAAACATAACCATGATGAGACTATGTATGTGTGTATATTTTATTTTAGATTTGGAGCTTACTAAATACATTTATTGCCTTCGTTATTAGAATTCAAAATGCCGTCTCATCGCTTTTATTTCTCTGCTTTGTGCAGGTGGACCTAGACGTGACCTTACCTGGCGAAGGAGGCAAAGATCGACCCTTTAAAGTCTCTATAAAGTTTGTATCGCTGGTCAGCTGGCACATGTTGCACGAGGTACTGACTGGTCGAAGTACACATGAGCCTCTGGAGCTGGACAAGCCAATCAGCACCAACCCTGTACACGCTGTAGACGTGGTGCTCCGCCACCTGCCCTCCATGAGGTAAACCCTGTGCTTTTACAAACCGAACGTCCGTATGTCTACCTAGTTATTCTGATCGTTTGCTTTGGTCTGTCACGGAAAGCATTGTACAAGGCCATTCTCAGATTTGTTTTGAAGTACACAGGATTTGTCCCGGATTGGATTTGAATACACGATTCCATCAAAAGTGTGTATAAACTTTTGTGGGTGTCTGTTTCGTTTAGGTACACACCAGTAGGCCGGTCGTTCTTCTCCTCTCCTGAAGGTTATGATCATCCTCTGGGTGGAGGCAGGGAGGTGTGGTTCGGTTTCCACCAATCCGTGAGGCCTGCAATGTGGAAGATGATGTTAAACATAGACGGTTGGTGCAGAACTTCCTTGGCTCGCGTAGTTGAACCGAAATATATTGCACATAGTTTTGTCACGTAAGATCGGAACTCACTTTGTTTTTGTTTTTGTTACGTTCACCCTGATAATAGTATCGGCTACGGCGTTCTACAAAGCCCAGCCCGTGATCCAGTTCATGTGCGAGGTTCTGGACATCCATAACATTGACGAGCAGCCACGCCCACTGACCGACTCGCACAGAGTCAAATTCACCAAAGAAATCAAAGGTGTGTATGCGCGTCTTGGGATCGGCTGCTACGCCCTAACCCGGGTTTAGATCAGTGTGATTTTACACACCGTTCCGACTAGACTGCCGTTTTGAATAGGAAAATTTGAATTTGAATGTTCGAAATAAAGAAAAGAACATACGATCACTAGACTGGATAGAGAGCTTTTCTCATCAGGTTCATTCTGATGGTTCTCATTTATTCAGGTGTGCAATTCGCAACACCGTTCATAAGGCTTTTTAATAAATTTTTTTTTTTTTTTTTTTTTTTTTTTTTTTTTTTTAAATCAGTGTGATGGCTGACCAATTGTGAATCACTGCCTTGTTTTTCAGCAGTTTGCCCTTCTTTTGCCTCTTCCAAATCTCTGGTGAAGTGACATTCATCCTCACACACGTTCACTCCTTCTTAAAGGGTAGAACTGTAATTGTGAAGAACTTATTCTGTATTATATGTAACTGGCGTTCTGAGTACATTTTCTTCTTTCAACATTTGTTCAGCCAGTCATAAGACATTGCATACTTATACAATATATATATATCAGGCATAGCAGTACGGTGGAGGTTCCTTGCAAGTTGGGGGCTGCATTTCTGCAAATTTGACCAGGACCAGTGTCCTCAGTCCTGAGAAATGCATGCAGATGCTTATTCATCATTCACTACCATCAGAAAGGTGTCTGATTGGCCCCAAACGTACCTGCAGCAGGACGACGACCCCAAACGTACAACCAATATCATTAAGAACCATCTTTAACATGGAGAAAGAACAAGGAGTCCTGGAAAGTATGAGGTTTGGCCTCTACATCAGTGGTCCCCAACCCTCGGGTCAGTAAATTGGTACCGGGCCGCACAGAAAGAATACATAACTTACATATTTCCGTTTTATTTATTATCTGATTCTGAACGATGTTTTATTTTGGAAAATTATTGGATTCTTTCCACCACATCTGTCTATGACTCACTCTTGATTCATGTTCAGATGTTTGCCTCTGTCACATGTCTTACCAACATTCGCTACCTCCTTAAAGGGGCCCCTCCGGCCGCTAACACATAATACGTTAACGCTAAATTAAAACCCCCAAGCGAGCAAAATGAACAAAAAAACAACCCAGTGGATTCACATGTTCACAGGGTTTTTTTTGTTGTATGTATCCACCACACCTTAAAGGCCGGTTCGTAAAAATATTGTCTGACATTAAACCGGTCCGTAGCGTAAAAAAGGTTGGGGACCGCTGATCTAGAGAGCCTTCATTTCATCTCAAAATCATAGAGTCTGTCTGGGATTACATGAAGAGACAAAAGGATTTGAAGCAGCCCACATCCACAGATCATCTATGGCCAGTTCTCCAAAGTGTTTGAAACGAACTACCTGCTGAGTTCCCTCAAAATCTGTGTGCAAATGTATCTAGAAGAATTAATGCTTAATATTTCAATTGTCCACTTGTTTCTATTTTGATCGAAATAAAGCAGTTCTTATTTGAAAGCGTTCTCATTTGCAATGGTGTCAATTGACAGTGTCGAGCCAAAAAAAGAAGATTTGTCAATGGTTTGAGGTTTCAGGTTGCAGTTGGGCTCTACTGGCAAAAAGAACAAGTATGTGTGCGAGAAGTGACAGTTGAGAAAAGAAGCAGCGTGTAGGGCTTGGATTGCGATCGCAGTGGATATCTTGAGCGAGTTTTACCCGTTCCACACATGTATATTTATTTCCTTCCTGTGGTTTTAGCTTCAGTAACGGATTTTTAGTACAGATTTACCACCATGCACACACCAGATAATATTCTGTGCTCTCTGTGTCATGATAAAACTAAGACTTCTATTACAATTTTAAAATCATAAAAAAATGTGTTTTTAGATTTATTAATTTATTATTACTATAGTCATATCGCTGTATGTCCAGGTGCAGTATTTAAATAGTTTTAATATATCAAGCAGCCCTAGTTTGAGAAATCCTATTTTGCTACAGATGTTATATTTATTGAAATACAAGAAAATATGCTTTTTGGAAATCAGGATATCAGTATGCAAATAATCAGTAATATCAATATCAATCAATAATCCGAATCTCTGCTCCTTTCTTTCAGGTCTGAAGGTGGAAGTGACTCACTGCGGCACCATGAGGAGAAAGTACAGGGTGTGCAACGTCACCCGTCGGCCTGCCAGCCACCAAACGTGAGTGCATGGAGCCCCGAGGAGTTGCAGCTTTCATTGCACCCGACTATGATTGCCTGTTTAACAGCATAAAAAAAAAAGAATTGTTTAATCAAATAGGGTTCTAAGAAAAGTTCAATATATTTAGAATTCATTCAATATTCTCACGTTTCATTCACTACATTCAGAATCCATTCAATATATTCAGGGTTTTTATTCAATTCTCTCATTCTTTCAATTTCCCGAAATAATATTTAAATATATAATAATAAATATAAATTCCAATTTAAAATAAGTATTTGAACACCCTGCTGTTTTGCAAGTTCTCCCACTTAGAAATCATGGAGGGGTCTGAAATTTGCATGTGACTTACAATTTGATTTGATTTGATTTGACCTCAACCCTGTTAAACACCTTTGGGATGAATCTGAACACTGACTGCACCCCCAGGCCTCCTCACCCTCACCTACATCAGTACCTGCCTTTACTAACACCCTTGTGGCTGAATCAACACAAATCTCCACAAGCGCACTACAAAATCTAGTCAAACATCTTCCCAGAAGAGTGGAGGTTATAAAAACAGCAAATGGGCACTTAATATGGAATGGGATTGTTCAACAGACTTTTGTTTATCTTACAACATGCTAATTATTATTCCATAAAGTTGTTACTCTCTGTTTCCATGCTAGATTATAAGTCTTAGTTTTTTTTTTTCCCCTTTTTCTTCTTCTTCTCCTCAGGTTTCCGCTGCAACTGGAGAATGGCCAGACTGTGGAGAGAACAGTGGCACAGTACTTCCGTGAGAAATACAACCTGCAGCTCAAATATCCCCACTTGCCCTGCCTGCAGGTGGGCCAGGAGCAGAAACACACATATCTGCCCCTAGAGGTGAGCGCCACTCATCTTTCACTGTTGAATAGTTTAATAGGTGAGGTGGATCACAGTGCATTGTGGTAGAGGACTACTGTACTAAATGGATTATTCTCATGAGATGGATGTAGATGGTGTGTTGAAGGAAGGAATGGGACAAATTATCTCACACGTTATATTAAATATGTTTTATTATTGCATTTATTATTTTTATTAAGTGCATGTAATTGCCCAATATGCAAAAAAATACTGTCTTTATTATTAATTATATATATATATATATATATTAAGGCTGTCAATCAATTAAAAATTTCGCTGCAGTTAATCGCACGATTGTCACGAGTTAACTCGCAATTAATCACAACTTAATCGCATATTTTTATCTGTTCTAAATGTACCGTATAGGTTTTTAATACTTGAATCAACATGGCAATGGACATACATGCATGTATTATGCAAATGCATATTTATTATTCGTGAAACCATACTCAACATAGAGCAATTCAAATAAAATAAATCATGGTGTTTTAAATTGCATAAATCATCGTGACACTAAACGGGACTTTTGCTTTGTTTCCACACGGACGGTTTTTATTGCCGGATGCCGGATGTGTGCACCATGGCAGATTTTGGTGCTTGATTTGAGACTCGGCGCATCAGTAAAATATATTTTTTTGTATCTGATTAAAAGAAAGGACGTTGTGAATAAATGTATGTTTCGTTGAAGGTTTTAGTTTCACCTCTTTTATATTTATTGTAAAAAAAACTTTTTTGACAAAACATTGGGGGAGCGGTAGTTCAGTGGGTAAAGTGCTGGGTTATTGATCGGAAGGCATCGCCAAGCTCCCACACTTGGGGTACTTGAGCAAGGCCCTTAACTCTCTGTGCTCAAGACGGGGCTGAGGTGCCTGTGTTTTGGGAAAAGATATGGCAAAATGCAAACACTGTAGCAACTGCTTGGAATTTCCTAGTAACCCTCTAGGAACAATTTGAAATGTAATAACAACCACCTCACAATGCCCCAGCAACCAAATGGGACAATATAACTACCACCTAGCAACACCATGTAACCATTTAAAATATCATAGCAACCACCTAGCAAGACTGAAGCAACTGCTTAGAATATCCTAGCAACCTTTGGCAACCACCTCAAAACATCCTAGCAGCCAGCTGGAATGACATAACCGCCACCTAGCAACATTGTAGCAACCACTTAAAATATCTTAGCAACCACGTCACAATACCCTAACAACCTATAATATAAATGCCACCGTGCAACACCTCAGCAACAACTTGAAATATCATAGCAACCACCTAGGATCCACACACCTGGATCCAACTTGGATAATATAACTTCCATCTTGCAACACTGAAGCAACTGCTTGGAATATCATCACAATTGAAATGTCATAGCAAACACTTCTTGCGACCATCTTGCAAGACTTTAAAAACCAACTGGGATAGCAGACCCGTCACCTAGCAACACCAAAGTAACCACTTTCTATACCATAGCACCCACCTCCTAACACCAAAGATCCTGCTTGGAATATCCAAGCAACTTTTTGCCAACCTTTTAGAAATGTCATAACAACCACCTTAAAACACTTAAACTGGATGAAATAGCAGCCCCTTAGCAACACCCTGGATTAGCACTGCAACCGCTAGAAATCTTGTAGCAACTGTATAATTAAAATATGGTACATTTTATTGAGGCAAAAAGATGAATCTTAATCTTCTAGTTATTGTACTTTCTTTAATCTTATGGGACGTTTTATTAGATTTTTTATACAGTATATGTCTGTAATTAATATACAGTATCAAAATCGATAATGAGAGAAAGAAAAAGAGAAAGGAAAGAGAAGACGAGAAAAGAAGGAAGGAAAGTAAGAAGAAGAAGAAAAAAAGAACAGAAGAGAAAGATCAAAAGAGATATTTATAATATTACATGTTTGGGGGATTTTGGTGGATTTGGAAGGATTGTGTACACTAATGTTTTAGGAAATAATCATAAAAATGTGAAATCTCTCCATGCATTTTGATGAAATGATCTAAAAGTTCATCTGTAATAAATGCACATGGACCCTGAATGTTATTCTGACACTGTTGTTGTGTATTGGGTTGCCAGATGCCTCTAATATACTGTTGTTATGCAGGTGTGTAATATCGTAGTTGGGCAGCGCTGCATTAAGAAGCTGACTGATAACCAAACGTCCACCATGATTAAAGCCACAGCTCGATCAGCTCCGGACCGCCAGGAGGAGATCAGCAGACTGGTGAGTGTCACAGCAAGCTCTGTGCTCTGCAGACCCCTTCCCTGACCACCACACCTCTCCTCTGACCACCACACCTCTTTACTTTTTCTCTATTGTTTCTCATTAGATTTATTTTCTTTCTTATCTCTCTTTTTCTTTCTCTTTGTCTTTCTTACTTTCTTTCTTTTTTCTTTTTCTTTCTTTTCTCTTTTGTTTCTCATTGTCTTTTTTTTCTCTTCTTATCTTTTGTTTTTCTATTTTAACCTTCTCTTTCTTTCTTTCTTTCTTTTTTTTCTTTACTTTTTCAGACCCCTCCCCTGACCACCAGACCTCTCCTCTGACCACCACACCTCTTTACTTTTTCTCTATTGTTTCTCATTAGATTTATTTTCTTTCTTATCTCTCTTTTTCTTTCTCTTTGTCTTTCTTACTTTCTTTCTTTTTTCTTTTTCTTTCTTTTCTCTTTTGTTTCTCATTATGTCTTTTTTCTATTCTTATCCTTTGTTTTTCTTTTTTATCCTTCTCTTTCTTTCTTTCTTTCTTTCTTTCTTTTTTTTTTCTTTACTTTTTATTTTCTCTTTACTTTTCTCTTTTCTTTTTCTCTTTACTTTTCTCTTTTCTTTTTCTCTTTACTTTTTCTTTTCTTTTTCTCTTTACTTTTTCTTTTCTCTTTTCTTTCTCGTTATCTTTATAACTTTTTCTTTTCTGTTTTTCTTTGTCTTTCTCATTATCTTTCCTTTTTTGTTTCTTTCTCTTTTCTTTTTCATTTATCTTTCTCTCAATCTTTCTTTTTCTTTGTCACTTATTTTTTTTTTCTGGTTACAGGTGCGCAGTGCAAACTATGAGGCTGACCCGTTCGTGCAGGAGTTCCAGTTCCGCGTGAGAGACGAGATGGCCGATGTGACCGGCCGCGTATTGCCCGCCCCCATGCTGCAGTACGGCGGCAGGGTGAGCTCTGAACACTTCCTGGTATCTTCTCTCCTTTTAATCATGCAGTTTTTTATGTGTTTGTGTGTCATTGTGTGTGTTTCTCAGTGTAGCATTTTCAAGTGGATTGAATTCTCCTTTTGATTTTAGCTTTGCGTTGGATAGTTGTAGCGCGATTTAATAAACTGTCTGTATGATCACTGTCTTTTCTGCGTATGCGTCGGTTTTCTGTTTCTGATTTCTGAATGAAATTTTTTGTTGGAGGTTTGTTCATTACTAAATACCATTGACAATTTGAGTTTTTTCCCAGATTCCGCATGATCGTGTCTGTACTTGATGATGGCGTACTACATTCCCAAAAGTTGAAATTGAATTATAATTTTTTTTTTACTTTTGTACAGAATGCAATGATTTGCAAAACTCACAGGGGGAGTGGGAGCTCAGTGGTTAAGGTGCTGGGTTACTGATTGAAAGGTCGGGGGTTCAAGGCCCTTAACCCTCTGTGCTCCAGGGGTAGCGTGTCATGGCCAACCCTGCCCTCTGACCCCAGCCTTCGAGCAAGTTGGGATATGCGACAAACAAATTTCACTGTGCTGTAATGTATATGTGACAAATAAAGGCTATTCTATTCGTTTTCTTCTTCTATAAATCAATATACTATTCACAAAAAAAAAAATTTAATGTTTAGACTGAGAATATGTACCATTTCATGGAAAAAAAATAAGGTAATTTTAAATGTGATGGCTGCAATAGGTCTCAAAAAAAAGTTAACCCAGGCCTTGTTTACCTCTGTGTAGCATCATGTCTTCTGTTCAGTTGTTTAAGTGTGGGGAGAGGAATATTGGACATGTGTGTCTGATACAGGATTCTAGCTTCTCAACAGTGTCCTTTTTGTATTTTTTATTGTAGTTTTTGACCCGTGTTGCCGCCCTTAAATTCAGCCTTATTTTTTTCTTATTTACTCAGTTCAAACATTCAATGTTCTATTGTGAATAAAATATGGGGTTTTGAGATTTGCCAATCATTGCATTCTGACTTAAGTTTCATTTTTCACAGTGTCCCAACTTTTTTCAGTATTTGGGGTTGTACATCCCATTTTGTCATTATATCTATCAGGATATTTGCCTTCATGGAGTTTTTATATTGAACATTAATAAGTATATAAAGCAACATTAGGCTGCAGATCTTAAACTAAATTCGAGTGATCTGTGTGTTTAGAATCGCACAGTGGCCACTCCAAGTCATGGCGTATGGGACATGAGAGGGAAGCAGTTCCACACTGGAGTAGAAATTAAAATCTGGGCCATCGCTTGCTTCGCCACCCAGCGACAGTGTCGAGAGGAAATGCTCAAGTACGGATTCTCGTCGCCGTTTGTTTCTTTGTCTTTTTTTTTTTTTTTTTTTTAAAATTTTTTTTTTTTTTTTTTTGTAACAGAACTGTCATGGCGTATGGGACATGAGAGGGAAGCAGTTCCACACCGGAGTAGAAATAAAAATCTGGGCCATCGCTTGCTTCGCCACCCAGCGACAGTGCCGAGAGGAAATGCTCAAGTACGGATTCTCGTCGCCGTTTGTTTCTTTGTCTTTTTTTTTTTTTTTTTTGCTAATGTATTGTGTTCTATTTTGTGATACAGAAGCTTTACTGACCAGCTGCGTAAGATTTCGAAAGATGCCGGGATGCCTATTCAGGGCCAGCCATGCTTCTGCAAGTACGCTCAGGGAGCAGACAGTGTAGAGCCCATGTTCAGACACCTGAAGAACACCTATGCTGGCCTGCAGCTCATCATCGTTATCCTGCCTGGAAAAACTCCTGTCTACGGTAAAAGACCTGCTTCCACATGTGCTATAAGACCAGACAGTCGAACAATTCCTACACATTTTGCAAAAGTATGGAATCTGATTTGATTGATATAAAGGTCTGAATAAGTATGTGGGGGAATGTATTTGTGTTTCCATACTATTGCCTTATTTTTAAAATGTTACATTTAAAAAATAAGGCAATAGTATGGAAAAAAACAAAAGGCACACATCCAGATAAATTTAAAAACAAGGTTTTTGTAATATATATATATATATAAGCTAGTTTTAATTTGACATGATTATATAATACCTCTTGTTCTTGTGACATACAATAAAATTAAATAATGTATCAATAAATAAATAATAATCAAACAAAAAAAAAAGCATTAGGTATTTGCTTTCCAGCTCTTTGAAACGTCGTGTAAACCATTAAAAAAGAACGACTCCGTTTTCACAGTCGCATTTTTCTATTTTGGCGATCGTTTACCAAAAGCAAATGTTTTGTTAACTGAAAATGCAGTATAAGCGTTTCAAGCAAAAACGTGTGTGGGGACATGGCCAATAGGTGTTTATGTTAACAGACTTAAGATCTGTTTTGCAGTTTCTCGCACATACACAATCCTCCTGTTGCTGTAGGATTAAAGGTTTACATTTTAAAAATGAAATGTATAAACAATGAACAATGCACTGTTTTTTCGAATTGCCGTTTTAATAAAATGCTGTGATTTGAACATGGTTTGTTTTCGGTATTAATTTATAGGAGCTACAGAGGCCACAACCTTCCGTCGATTGTTTACAAACATTAGAGATACACGTAATACGCGTTATAGTTGTAATTTTAAAATCAGATGTTAAATAGGGTCTTAAAAAGTTTTAAGGAATTCTGCACGTTTGGCTGGAAAAATATGGAATTTTTAAATCAAAATGTTTAGGAACCCTGGGTGGATGGGTTGAACAAGGACTACACTGAAAATCACTATCTTTATATATCCATCGACTGACATTTTGATTTTGTCGTGTGTGTGTGTGTGTTTTCCCTGCAGCGGAGGTAAAGCGTGTCGGGGACACCCTTCTCGGCATGGCCACTCAGTGCGTGCAGGTGAAGAACGTTGTGAAGACGTCGCCGCAGACCCTCTCCAACCTCTGCCTTAAGATCAACGTCAAGCTCGGCGGCATCAACAACATCCTGGTTCCTCATCAACGGTCCGTAACGCCGGTTACATTTCAACGTACTGTAATGTTTAACGGTTTGGACCTCGTAGGACTCATTTGTTGTCATTTCTTGTCCACTTGCAGTCCATCCGTCTTCCAGCAGCCTGTCATTTTCTTGGGTGCCGATGTCACTCATCCACCTGCAGGAGATGGCAAGAAGCCTTCCATCGCTGCGGTGAGGAAACGTCCCCTATTTTGTCGCACACGTTTCTTTGATCTTAAATCAAAACCTTTGTTTTATGAGACTTCTGCGTTTGCACCGGATCTGCGCAATGATGTCAAAACGCAGAACTCAAGACTCAGGACTCAAATCTGGCGAGTGGTGGCTTCTGGGCGAGAAACTAGCATGTGAGGAGAGCTGGTTGACAGGGGTGCATGGGCATTCCGGACCATCCGGTATTCCGTCCACCACAGATCCGGTCGCTTTCGCCAAACGTCCTCCCTCAGGATTAGCATCGGGTGCACAGAACCCGATGTGCCTTAGGCAATGTCTTTTGGCACACTGGCTTATGTTGGTCCGTGCTCCCTGTGACTGTGCGCGCAGCCTTGTGCTGCCATCTGTTGGCATGTTAAACGAATCTTAAAAAATTTTGTTCCACCTCGTATACATTCCTTTTATGCTGTTTAGGATTTCATTGGTGTGTGTCTGTGTAGGTGGTGGGCAGCATGGATGCCCACCCGAGTCGCTACTGTGCCACAGTACGTGTTCAGCGACCCAGGCAGGAGATCATCCAAGACCTGGCCTCCATGGTCCGAGAGCTGCTCATCCAGTTCTACAAATCCACACGCTACAAACCCACACGTCTCATCTTTTACAGAGACGGAGTGTCCGAAGGACAGTTTCGGCAGGTCAGTCTTCTAAATGTGCGCTCACTCATTTTTTTTCCTAAAAAGTAAAAAATTTTTTTAATAAAAATCAAAATTTTAAGACTTAAAAAGTCATTTAAATCACTGTTCTTTTGTCTTGCACTTTTGAATATATTAATTTTGTTGATTTGTCAAACTTGATTTGATGATCATGCTGAATTATTCAGGTGCTGTATTACGAGCTGCTGGCCATTCGGGAAGCCTGTATAAGTCTAGAGAGAGAGTATCAACCAGGCATCACTTATATCGTCGTGCAAAAACGCCACCACACACGCCTTTTCTGCGCTGACCGCAACGAGAGGGTGAGGAAAAAATATTTTCTGATATTTTTATACATTGCCATGGACAGTGGTACCTCGGTTTTTCGGGAAAAGGGCTGAAAAACCTATTTAATCGTATATTGGAGCGAATTTTCCCAATAGAATCAATGAGAAAATGCTTTCCATAAAATATCTTCATGTAAAAAAGTATATGGTACAATATACAGTAATACAATATAATAATACAATTATAAGTGATGTTAAATTCATTTAAAATAAATAAACATGATCTTAACTGTACCTTTGAGAAGACTCGAGGCTGAGATGAGGTGTGGAGAAGGATTATTTTTTAGAAGTAGAGTCTTCTTCCATTATGATTTTGGGAATGACTGTATAAGACTGTGAAAAGACATTACTTATAATCATACATTTCAGTGCTCATGTTAGTTCTCACTATCTGGTGTTTTGTAGTGTTTTAAATACTACACACTTTTAAGATCTCTTAGATAAGGATGGGTTCCCCTTTTGAGTCGGGTTTCTCTCAAGGTTCCTCCCTCGGAACATCTAAGGGAGTTTTTCCTTGCCACAGTCGCCCCAGGCTTCATCATCAGGAAGAAATACACATCGTTTACTTTCATGCTTAAATTCTGTAAAGCTGCTTTAAAACAATGCCCGTAGTGAAAAGCGCGATAGAAATAAATTAGACTTGACTGTCACCCGAAATTCTGCTTTCACTAAACTTCTGCTTTTTTGTTTATTATTCACTTAAATCTCCTTTTTTTTTTTTTTTTTTTTAACTTTCATCAAAAATCTTGCTTGATGCTCGTCAAGTCAAGTTTGTTTCTATAGCACTTTTCACAACAGACATCGTCTCAAAGCAGCTTTACAGAATTTAAGAGTTAAGGTGAATGGTGTGTATTTATCCCTGATGAGCAGCCGTGGTGACTGTGGCAAGGAAAAACTCCCTTAGATGTTATGAGGAAGAAACCTTGAGAGGAACCAGACTCAAAAGGGAAACCCATCCTCATTTGGGTGACATCAAGAGTGATTATAGTCTTTAAACAATACAAAACACTGGAGAGTAAAAACTAACATGAGCACTGGAGTGTAAGATTATGAGTAATGTTCTTTCTACAGTCTTTTACGGTCAGTTGTGGTTATAAAACTAGGAGCTACTGAGCAACTTATAAAAAAGCTCAACATTCGTGATCATCACAGGTCCAACATCAGCGTCTCCATGCCAGAGCCTTTTAACACTTAAGGAGGAGTGTATTGGATTTTCGCTCGCAATCCAATGCAAAATTTCAGTCAAATATTTGCTCGTACTACAAAGCAACTGCGTTACTCACCAAACCGAGGTTTTACTGTATTTTACTGCCATTTATTTTTTATTTTTTCCTCTCAAAACCATAAACCTCGCTTTCTCAGGTTGGACGGAGTGGAAACATTCCTGCCGGCACTACAGTTGACACGGACATCACCCATCCATATGAGTTTGACTTTTACCTCTGCAGTCATGCTGGAATACAGGTAAACAAACACACACACACATGGTGGGACATTAATACTCCCCCAGAATAGCCTCGAATAGATTGTCTGAAACTCTCTCAATAAATATGCAACAATTTTTATTTAACAAATAAATGCCATTGTAATGGACTGATAACTGAAGCATATTTGGTTGGGGTGTAACGGAATACAACATTCACGGTTCGGTACCTCGGTTTATCAGGGTTTGGTACAGTTAGGGGGAAGAAATGCAAAACATCGAATTGCTTGTGGGTTGTTTTTTTTTTTGTTTTTTACGCAGTTTATTATTATTCGTTAACATTTTTGAACGTCGACCGTTTATATTTTTCAAACGCACTGAAATCAAATGCCTGTTGATTTCAAACAAAATATATATAAATAAAATCTAATAAATCCAATTAATGCAATACACTACTTTTTTATTCTATCAATTGCATTAAGAAATGGATTTAATTGGCACATTAAATTGATTAAATAAAATAGAATGAATGGGAAAAAATTCTGTAAAAAATTTGTACAAAAATTGTCAATAAAAAAAACCTAGAATGAAAAAGTTTACACACACGCCTGCACTCATTTATATACATTTCTGTATTACACAAATAGGATCCAACAAATGTACTTATTTTAGCAAATTTAAACAAATGTCTTTATTTCCTCCATCCAATAACTCCCTCGGTATGTGGAATTGTCAGGTTTTTCTCCTTTTAAGATGAAACGCAAAAGAACCCATAGCACTTGACTCTAGTAGATACAGCGACACTGCGCTAACGCTAGTTCCTTTTTTTTTTCTTTTTTTTTCTTCATACCCCTGACACTGTTTTGTATGTTTTCAAGTTTAATAGTAATAAAAACTTGCAGACCGCCACTTAATACGTTGGTGAGGGACTCGGGGGTTAACTATGTTCTGTATGTGAAAAGGATTGCATTCGGTACACATGTGCACCGTACCGAAAGCCCTACGGTTCGGTACGAATACGTGTCCTTTTCACCCCTAGTATCTGGTGTTTTGATGGCGGTGGTGAAGGCGTTCGTTCTGTCGTTCTGTCATCGCCAGTTCAAGCTTTATGATGCCAAAGCCATTCTTGACCAAGAGTGCAAAATTGGCTGAGTGAGGATCTATTCTTTTTTTGCGACGCATGACAGTCACAAAATATGTCTGTGTTGTTTATTGAGCCCGAACCATACAACAAGTCAGAAGCTCTTGAACATACACATAACAAGTTGGATCTCACCTTTGACTCGACGCTGCTGTTTTGTTCTCTCCGTGTCTCAAGGGCACGAGCCGGCCCTCGCACTACCACGTGCTGTGGGATGACAACTGCTTCACAGCCGACGAGTTCCAGCTGCTCACCTACCAGCTGTGCCACACGTACGTGCGCTGCACCCGCTCCGTCTCCATCCCAGCACCTGCCTACTATGCCCACCTAGTGGCCTTCCGTGCTCGCTACCACCTGGTTGACAAGGAGCATGACAGGTAAGAGCCGTTTATCGTGTGGGATGTAAACTGTTAGGGGCTTATGCTTCTGTCACACGATTTAGCTGAACAGACAGTTGGTCATTGAGTGCATTTATGCCGAAAGAACACAGTGTCTGATATTTGACTTTCTGTACATTAAACTGGGAGAGGGCAAACACACACACACACACACACACACATTGGTTTAGAGACAGTGGCATTGAGTAAAAGACAGGAGGTGCAGTTGGAGGTAGCAGAGCTGAAGATGTTGATTTTTTCATCGGGAGTGACGACGATAGAAATGAGTTTATTAGAGGGACAGCGCATGTAGGACGTTTTGGAAACAAGGTGAGGGAGGTGAGATTGAGATGGTTTGGACATGTGCAGAGGAGGAACATGGGGTATATCAGTAGGAGAATGCTGAGGATGGAGCCACCAGGAAGGAGGAAAAGAGGAAGGCCAAGAAGAAGGTTTATGGATGTGGTGAGGGAAGACATGCAGGTAGTTGGTTCAAGAGAGGCAGATGTAGAGGACAGAGGGGTATGGAGACGGATGATCCGCTGTGGCGACCCATAATGGGAGAAGCTGAAATAAGAAATAATCCGTACAAATTCTACCCATGAGCTTGTGTGGGTTGAATGAGGAGAGACTGTAGGGTTTTGCTCGGTCAAGCAGCTCACTGAAATGTACAATTTGTTTAGTAAAATAAAAGAAAGAAATAACAGTAGTTCATCAGCCATTTGTAAAGAGGTAAAGGAATGTATTTACATTTAGTAAAAAATGGTAGAAACCGTGGCATGAATTTACTGCTGCCATATCCAAGACTATTATTAATGATATGTAGGAAACAAAAGCCAAAAGAAAAAGCTGAAATGCAGTAAAACTGAGAAACTATTAAGAATAAATACATTTGTGCGTATTTGTTTAAACACTAAAGGCAATTTCAAGTGTTTTCTTTTAATAAACATTATTTACTCATTCTCAATTTCTCTCTTTCTATCTTTTTTCCTGTCAGTGCTGAGGGCAGTCATGTGTCAGGACAGAGTAACGGGCGTGACCCCCAATCCCTGGCCAAAGCTGTGCAGATTCACCACGACACTCTGAGGACCATGTACTTTGCCTAACCCCTTCTCCTCGTCCCCTCCAGCACTTACCTGTCATACATACGACACCATGCACTGAAGCCTCGTCCCCTGTCGCATCAGTGACAAGTCCCAGCTGCTAAAAACGAACTAAACGCAACTACAGCAAAAGGGGGAGGGGTGGGAATTAACACTGTTATGCAATAGAATATATAAAAAAAAAGCAACAGCCAGGCTTTTTCTACGAGCCAACATGTAGATCTGTGAGTCCCGACAAAAGGTATGGCATTTGTACACTTATTTATTAGTATCAAATTTCTCTGTGGCTTTTTATTTTTTCTTTTTTTTTTTTTTTTTTTGATTGAGATCTTTTTATTCTTGTAATTCATTCAACTCCAACTTAAGGACTTTATATCAGATCTAAAGGTCAAACGCTTTCACTCTCAAAAACGAAAGAGCGCGACACCACTGGAGGGCGGTGTGGCATCAAAGAACCAATCAGTCGCGAATCAACGCCGCAATCGAGCGCCGAATATCTGCGCGATTTTATGCCATAGGTCATTCACGCCATGCGATATTGCTACTAAACAACGGTTCTAGACCGAAAATGTATCTATAGTAACTGACTTTTCGGGAAAACACGATATGGCAAAATCTTTGGATCGAGTTCTTTTTCTTAAGCAAAAGAAAGTTTCCAGTGAAGCTACAGCTAGAAAGGAAATCCTGAGGACGTGTTCCAAATACCAACTGCCCAATCAAATTTGGTGGCCCAGAACTAACGGTTATAAAAATTTGATTAAGATAAAGTGTAAAGTGATACTGGGTCATTGCCAAAGGACGATGCGTTCTATTCTAAATACGAATTGTTTTACATTTTATACATATACACAAACTATATGGATAAAAGTTTGTGGACACCTGACAACAATAAGATAAGCTTTTTAAACATCTCATTCCACATCCAGTCCCCATTACCTGATTATAACCTTCAACCTTCTGGAAAGATCTTCACTCGATTTTAATTGTCACATATACACTACAGCACAGTTGCATTCTTTCTTTCGGATTTCCCAGCGCTGTTAGGGAAGCTGGGGTCAGCGCTTCTGGAGCACAGAGGGTTTAGGTCCGTGCTTAATAGCCCAAGAGTGGCAGCAGGCTTGAACCCTTGACCTTCCAATCAATAACCCAGAGCCTTAACCGGATGGAATTTAGACTTTGATTGTGAGTCTTAAGGGTGTTATTAAAGTCAGGTACTGATGAAAGTGAGGAGGCCTAGGGTTCCCTCAGCATTCACATTTATTCCGAAGGTGTTCGATAGGGTTGAGGTCAGAGCTCTATAGAAGGCCACTCGAAAAGAGCTGTGCAATTTGTGTCATGCTGGAACAGGGTGCATCTCTTAGTTCAAGTGAAGGGAAAAATTGAATGTGAGAGCATCCAAAGACGTCCTATAGAATTGTGTGCCTCTAAATTTGTGGTAACAGTTTGGGGAAGAACCACATATGACATGGGTCGGGTGTCCCAATACTTTTGTCCCTATAAATGGTACTTGGACCATGTTCATGAAATATTATTATGACTTGTATGTGTGCATGGTTAAAAAAACAGATCTAAAGTAATCAGTCCTAATACTTAGACATGTGTGTCACTGTGCTGCCTGGAAAACATCTCAACCGTGTATCTGTTCCCGAATGTCCCCATGTTTTTTTTTTGTTTTTTTTTTTTTCTTTCCCACTTTTCTTGTTATTTGAAGGCAGAGTGACACATTAGCTAAGAACTGCAATTTTAGCCTAAAGTACAACCGCTGGACATCCGTTAAACCCGACCCAAGGTCGGTAGAAAATTTACCCTGAGAGGGGTGTGTGTGTGTGTGTGTGTGTGTGTGTGTGTGTGTGTGTGTGTGTGTGTGTTGCTTGTTACGAGGTACTGAGTATGTATGTTGATACGCCTTTGCTAATACAGCGTTTTCTCATTAAACTCCAGATGTTAGGAAGAGAAGGTGGTGGCTTTACAGTTGTGAGTATCTATAGAGTGTATAGTGTTGTAAGGTTGGACACATTAAGGCATTGGCTGTTTAGTTTGTGTATTCGCAGGGATTTGAGACACAGTTCCCAGTATCAGCTTTTTAATAAAGCCTTTGCAAAGCTTTTCATGCGGTTCAACCTGCGGTTGCTGAAAAGCAGCGTTTTTAAAAACCTGTAAAAAAAAAGAAAAAACAGACAAACGGACGATCAGTGGCGATTAGGGACGTGAGGCTACGCCACACTCGGGACATTTCGAAACATTGCTTTCTCGCTCTCTCTCATGCCTACTTGACGAAAGCACATACTGCCATGCCAAAGAGTGCACAAAAATACTTCCAACCGCGATTCAGCTACAAGCCCTTCTAATCTACAGTATACGATTGTAAATTGTACCAGATGGCATTACACTGCATCATGTGACAAAGTTCGAACACCTGATTAGTACACACATATGTGATTCTTTCCCAAACTGTCTGAACAACACAGTGGTGTAAATGGTATAGTTTCCCTTTACCTAAAGCTCATTCCAGATTAAATTAGATTAGATTGAAAACACATGTAAAGGGCTATTAAAATGCAATCGTCATCTAACCAGAAATGCATAAGTGGCCTGTTTACAGTCTTATTCTTCTTTCAGCTTCTCTCATTAGGGGTCGCCACAGCAGATCATCCGTCTCCATACCCCTCTGTCCTCTACATCTGCCTCTTTCAACCCAACTACCTGCATGTTCTCCCTCACCACATCCATAAACCTCCTCCTTGTCCTTCCTCTTTTCCTCCTTCCTGGTGGCTCCATCTTTAGCATTCTCCTACTGATATACCCCATGTTCCTCCTCTGCACATGTCCAAACCATCTCAATCTCACCTTGTCTCCAAAACGTCCTACATGCGCTGTCCCTTTAATGAAAACCTCAACATCTTCAGCTCTGCTACCACCAGCTCCACCTCCTTTCTTTTACTCAATGCCACTGTCTCTAAACCATACAACATCGCAGGTCTCACCACAGTCCTATAAACTTTCCCTTTCACTCTTGCAGATACTCTTCTATCACAAATCATTCCTGCTATCACTCTTCTCCACCCACTCCACCCTGCCTGCTCTCTTTTCTTCACTTCTCAAACACACTCTCCATTACTTTGCACTGTTGACCCAAGTGGCCTGTTTACAGTAAATAGCAATATGTTCAATGAGGGTATGGATCCATATGGACAGGGATGAGAGAGATTCATGTACAGAAGGTGCAGTAAGTAATAAGATATACAGTACAGACCAAAAGTTTGGACACACCTTCTTATTCAAAGAGTTTTCTTTATTTTCATGACTATGAAAATTGTAGATTCACACTGAAGGCATCAAAACTATGAATTAACACGTTGGATTATATATGGAATTATATACATAACAAAAACGTTTGAAACAACTGAAAAAATTTCATATTCTAGGTTCTTCAAATTAGCCACCTTTTGCTTTGATTACTGCTTTGCACACTCTTGGCATTCTCTTAATGAGCTTCAAGAGGTAGTCACCTGAAATGGTCTTCCAACAGTCTTGAAGGAGTTCCCAGAGATGCTTGGCACTTGTTGGCCCTTTTGCCTTCACTCTGCGGTCCAGCTCACCCCTAAACCATCTCGATTGGGTTCCGGTCCAGTGACTGTGGAGGCCAGGTCATCTGGCGCAGCACCCCATCACTCTCCTTCTTGGTCAAATGGCCCTTACACAGTCTGGAGGTGTGTTTGGGGTCATTGTTCTGTTGAAAAATAAATGATGGTCCAACTAAACGCAAACCGGATGGAATAGCATGCTGCTGCAAGATGCTGTGGTAGCCATGCTGGTTCAGTATGCCTTCAATTTTAAATAAATCCCCAACAGTGTCACCAGCAAAGCACCCCCACACCATCACACCTCCTCCTCCATGCTTCACGGTGGGAACCAGGCATGTAGAGTCTATCCGTTCACTTTTTCTGCATCGCACAAAGACACGGTGGTTGGAACCAAAGATCTCAAATTGGGACTCATCAGACCAAAGCACAGATTTCCACTGGTCTAATGTCCATTCCTTGTGTTCTTTAGCCCAAACAAGTCTCTTCTGCTTGTTGCCTTTCTTTAGCAGTGGTTTCCTAGCAGATATTCTACCATGAAGGCCTGATTCACACAGTCTCCTCTTAACAGTTGTTGTAGAGATGTGTCTGCTGCTAGAACTCTGTGTGCCATTGACCTGGTATCTAATCTGAGCTGCTGTTAAACTGCGATTTCTGAGGCTGGTGACTCGGATGAACTTATCCTCCGCAGCAGAGGTGACTCTTGGTCTTCCTTTCCTGGGGCGGTCCGCATGTGAGCCAGTTTCTTTGTAGCGCTTGATGGTTTTTGTGACTGCACTTGGGGACACTTTCAAAGTTTTCCCAATTTTTCGGACTGACTGACCTTCATTTTTTTTAAGTAATGATAGCCACTAGTTTTTCTGTACTTAGCTGCTTTTTTCTTGCATAATACAAATTCTAACAGTCTATTCAGTAGGACTATCACAACTGATGGTCCCAACCCCATTTATAAGGCAAGAAATCACACTTATTAAACCTAACAGGGCAGTGCTGTGAAGTGAAAACCATTTCAGGTGACTACCTCTTGAAGCTCATCAAGAGAATGCCAAGAGTGTGCAAAGCAGTAATCAAAGCAAAAGGTGGCTACTTTGAAGAATATGACATATTTCAGTTATTTCACACTTTTTTGTTATGTATATAATTCCACATGTTAATTCATAGTTTTGATGCCTTCAGTGTGACTCTACAATTTACATATCATGAAAATAAAGAAAACTCTTTGAATGAGAAGGTGTGTCCACACTTTTGGTCTGTACTGTGTATATATATATATATATATATATATATATATATAATATATACACGCTTCGGTACGTTCCTCGGTTTTGAAGTCACCACTCGGTTAAATTTCGGTACGGTTTAGGGGGGAAAAATGCAAACCATAAAGTTGCTTGTCGTTTTTTATCAGCACGTTTTATTATTAACATTTGTGAACATCAACAGTTTACGTTCTTAAAACAATTTTGAATAAAATGCCTGTTTGCTTCAATAATAATATAATCAAAATGTAACAATATTTATATTAAAATTGTCTAAATGAAAAAATTTGTTAGACCCCATTTGGTTAATACAGAAAAAGTGTGTGTGTTTTACTTTTAATATAGAATTTTCTAAAGATATGATCTACTTAACAGTTCTACTTATTCCAGCATACTTTAATGTCTTCATTCCTTCCATCCTTCATTCATTCACTCCCTCGATATGAGGAATTGTCAGGATTTTCTCCTTTTAATAGAAATTCTAAAAGCTAGTCACCTATTGGTTAGCAGCCACAGTGGGACTGCGCTAACTCTAGCTTTTGTTTAATACCCTGGGCATTTTGGTGTATGTTTTCAAGTTTATTAATAATAATAAAATGCACTCAAAGTGTGAGGCGGAGACTAAACATTCATTCAACACTCAATTTACACGTAATATGTTACTGAGGTGGAAAAAAAAGGATTGCAAAGCCCTGTATTAAAAAACTGTTCACCCCTAATATACAGTATAAGTGTGCAGAGAATAAGGCATGTCAGATAATGATATACATACTGTATATACATACACTGACCAGACTTAACATTATAAAATGAATAACACTGATTATCATGGCACCTGTTAGTGGGTGGGATTTATCAGGCAGCAAGTGAACATTTTGTCCTCAAAGTTGACATGTTGGAATCAGGAAAAATGGGCAAATGTAAGGATTTGAGCGAGTTTAAAAAGGGTCAAATTGTGACGTCTAGACGACTGGGTCAGAGCATCTCTGGGCACGAAGGCTGGTCCGTGTGGTCCGATTCAACAGATGTGCTCCTGTAGCTCAAACCCCTGCAGAAGTAAATGTTGTTACTACTCCATGGGTCAGAACTGTTTTAGCAGCAGTGTGGACATGATTGGTGTATATTTTTATTTATATATATATATATATATGGTGATCTTCATGAAGACATTCTTATGCAGAGCGATCATTTTAGAATCAGCCCCTGCAGCTTGGTAATGGCAAGATATAAACTCATGACCTTCTGATCAGAAGTCCAACACCTTATCACATGGTGAATGATCACAAATCCCCAGAGCCACGTTCCGAAGTTTAGTGGAACTACTTTTTATTACAGCGTCTCGTGGAGGAAATGTAGAATGGAAAGTTACATATGAAAACATAAGTGTGATGGTCAGGTGTCCCCAAACTATAATCCATATAGTGTATCTGGTAGCATAAATTTAGCTTAAACTCATGGCCTCGAAGTATAAATCGGCTGATTGTCCTTCCGGATATAAATAAGCACTTTGGTTAAATAGTCAAACGTAACTAGAAAGACGGTTGAACTTTGGTGGGCGTCCGCAGATATTCTAGCATTCGCCACTTTTCAGCATGATAAATATTATGTGCCTCAGTGGATCTGTGTGTGTGTGGTTTATTTTTGTTTTTTTTGTTTTTTTTTTTTAATTAGGACTGTTGACTACTTGACCTCTCTTGTCCTTAAGCATTGGCTTATGTCAATTTTTATCCTCGAAGCCACATCCAGATGCAAACCAGTGTAGCTGCTAAATCTACAAACAGATCTGTTTTGGTGCAAAGAGTGTGCGAGTGGAACAATGACAATATTACTGCACTTAATTGTTGGGGCGCTTTTTGCCCAGGTGCTACGAAGTGCGCTGCTGTAATTCGGGGGGTGTCGGAACGGTCTTGTCCACCGTTCCCTTTCCCTGGTTTGGTTCTACAGCTTGCCGTGTTCTTTACACTTCAAGCATGTATTTTCTTTCGAAGTGTTTAGAAGTTGCATGCTCTTGTCTTAGAAACAAACGATTCGCCTGAGAGCCTCGTAGGTTGGGCGAGGTCTTGCATCTTTAGGAAGTGGAAACGCCTCGGTAAATGTTCCGGCGTCACGAATAACGTCCAAGAGCCAGATGTTCAAAAACCCCTTTGGTATATATAGTAACAGATTACATCATCCTACCGTGTAAACGCCACCTGACTCGAGCTTGCTTTCTGGTTTGTTTATTATGCTTTGATTGGGGTACAAGAAAGTATTTTCCAGTGGAAATTAAATAATCAGTTCATCCGCCAACATAAGAATAAAGAGAAACTGGCAGGAATTTAATAGTTTTTATATTTTAAAAAAAAATGATGGTCTTTGAACAGCTGGCTCCAATGGAAACTGAAAAAAGTTGTAGGATCGGTTTAGATGTCTGGGATTGTATTGCATTGCACAGCTTGCGAATCCGCACACCTTTTCGCCTGTTAATTCATAGAAAGGAACTGACGTATTATGAAATGTGACCGTTATCCACCATTAAGAGCTTCTTCAGCCAATCGAAATGCCTTAATGGTTGAAGCACACGTTCGGCTGATTTATTCCTTTTTGTTTTGATGATGATTCGGTGCGTGGCACTGTGAAACCTCCCATCCATTTTGAACGTATCTGCTACTTCTCTGGCACTTACCAGCATTCGAATTGTTTTTTTGTTTTTTTTTGTGTTTGTTTGTTTTTTTCTTTAACTTGAAAATAATAATGAATATGGCATGCAAATCCCATGCATTTAAAAGGGGTCCTGTAGTACTTTTTATCATGTCGAGTTGCCACGGATATCGTCACTAGGGCCCAGTCAACGAGGCATTTCGTGGGTGGGTGGAGAGGTCGGGCACAAACTGTGATGTAATAAGCCCCGCCCCTTCTCTCCGTGCTGGACTTATGGGGTGCCTTGGCTCAAAAAAAAAAAAGCCTTTTTAACTCAGAGCAGAGGTATATTTGTATATTTAAAAGAACGGATCTGTGTAACGCACACCACTTATTTTTGCTAACGAAAATAATAAAGTCTACGAGAGATACGCGAATATTCAAATGACCTTATTATTAACAACGAGCGTCTAACAATAATCAGTAAAAATGCAATAGACTGTTGACCTCCAGGGTTTTTTTTTTTCTTTCAATGTCAATTTTTTTTTATGCATTGTCTTATCTTTATGGTATTGGTGTGGTTTCAAGTGGCTAATGTTAAATTCTTTCTTTTATATAACGTCACACTTGTTTGCGTGTCCCATTGAAACATGTGAGCAGACTTTAGAAACCTGCCCTTTGATTTAAGGTCCAGCCTAAAAAAGAATTTTTGTCTAAATGTTTTATCCACTATGATAAAAGATTATGAACTAAAACCCTATTTTATATCCTTGCATTGTTCATATGATTATTATTATTATTACGATTTTCCACATAGAGGTGAAGATTCACTATAAAAGGAGACTTGTCTGTGGAATGTGCCTTTCTTGATGGTGCTGATCTTAAACTAGTAAATAAAGGACATAAAACAAAGCGTACTTTTGAAATGCTCAAAGGGCACGAGCCTTTCGTTTCGACGCCGAAGCCGAGTATGTACTGATATACGTGATATACTGTATAATGTGTGTATGTGTTTAAAAGAAAAAAAATATATAATACAATGTGTGTAACTTGTCGTTTTCTTTGCCAAGAACACATTCAGATCCGTAAAGACTTTGCCAGTAACGTCATGTCAGGACCAAACTTTTTTCACATGGGTTTTTTTTTTTTTTGTTGGTGGTGATCGGGGCACTTGGCATGGCATTGACCAACTGCTTGCACGAGCGACATAATACAGGCGACATAATTAGTTACAAAAGTTTAAAAATTCCAGACAGAGAGGGTCCAGAGAGCTTCAGTTGAGTCTAGTTTCTATCAGAAATAGCTTGTGCCCGTCGTCCTTCAGAGCAGCTGTGTATCAGCATCAGCTCTTTATGAATTCTGCATTAGTTCTATTCAGGTTTCAGCAGCAAAATTGCTTCGAACAGAGAAACTAGAGTTGCTAAAGCATTCGCTCAGTGCTCCTGCTCCGTAGTGCCGTGTCAGTTTTTTTCCTCTTTTCCTCGAGATTACTTACAGGGGAAATAAATCAATTCTGCTTTGGTTACCGTACATACCTACATACATGCATACATACATCGAGCACTCGATTTGTCTCGTGATGGACCTGCCTCAGCTTCAAAACACATTTCTGGAATGGTTATATCACCCAATCCTGGTATTTCATGGAGCCTTTATGTTTGTTTTATTGTCCTATTTAATTGTTAATATTTGAATTAAATATCTATGTATGCAATATGTGTCCCTTTTCTTACCTGCATTCGTTTTTCTTTGTTTGTTTTGTGAAAGGAAAAAAAAATTACAAGACTATAAATGATCACATTTTATTCTTTTCTGAAAGGTTTAGGCAGCATATTTCACACATGAGCATAGACAGGGTTCTATTTAGGCATCGAAGGATTTCATTAATTCTGCAATAAATAAATTTTACAAGGTGCAAATAAACACTGAAGCTTAGACACTGAAGAAGCACACAAGTAGAGCAAGATTGTAGACTGTAGGCCAAAAATAATCATCCACCTATTGGTGAAGAAAAGAAAGAGGTATAGAATTTACTCAAGTGCTTTTACACAACATGGCAACCTGTTCAACATTACTATCCCTATATGCTCTAGGGAGAAAATCTGAAACAGCGTTTTAGTGCCACCTTAACATTTTTAAAGCAACTATTGTTGGAGTTTAACTCCTTCAGGGTCGATTTTCTCCTCGGGGTCGATCATCATCCTCATAGTTTCTTGAAAAACAACACATCCCCTTGGAATTGCATGCAGATGTAACCATCGATATCATTTAGACTGCACAAAAAAAAAGCAGTTTCCTCGATGTCTGTCTGATTTTCTCTTCTGAATAAATTTAGTTTCCCACAGAACCGCCGCAGTGTCGGTTTACTAATTATAACTGCGTTATACTGGAGTTCAAGTAGGAGTTAAATCTTAACCTGAAGTAAGATTTAACCAACCATCAATTTTATGCAAAGCAGCTAAACATTTCTCGCAATTCTGACTTTGCCCCTAAATATTACCCCTTAATTCCCGTTTTGCTACGACTTTATCCTCGTAATTTCGACTTGATTCTCGTAGTGCGGCTTAAATCTCATTAACAAAATATCGGCGATCTTTTTATTTTTTATTTTTTTATTAAGGTGGCATTAAAACGTCATTTTATAAATCTTGAACACTATATCGACAAAACAATTGGGAAACATGGGAAAAAAATCTGAGATACTTCACTAGGAGGCCTAAACCTGTTCCAGTATGACACAAGTGCACAAAGCCTGCTCCGTGAAGATCTTTGAATGATCTGCTATACATTTTTTGACCTTAACCCTTTTGAACACCTTTGGGATGAATTGGAACAATGACTGCACCCCCAGGCCTCCTGACCTCACCTACAGTTTAACACCCTTGTAGGCAAAATGTGCACAAATCTCCACAAGGACATTTTAAAACCTGAAGGAATGTCCTCCCAGAAGAGTGGAGGTTATTAAATCAGAAATGGGATGTTCAAAAAGCAAAAAAAACAAACAAAACATAATCAGTTGTCCACAACCTTTAGTCCACTATGTATTTGGTTATGGACTGGAAAATATTACATTCAAAATGACAAATGATCAACTGAAGGACTGTTATTACTGATATTTCACTTTCCAAGATAAAAAGTGCCTCAAAAGCACTCAAATGAACCAAATGAAGTTACCATGTTTCTTTGGCAGGCCATTGGCACACTATTACGAACGTCTTCAGAGGACGGATATGTTCAAGAAAAAAACGAATCAATAAAACCTAAAGACTAACCTCTAAACCATACCATCTTACGCTAAGCACTAGTGCATAATGTTAATTATTGTATAATATGAAGCCTAGAGATGCGTGCCATCCTTTTTCGGTGGTTCCTCGAATGTTTCCTCGTGGGATTCCTCCGTTGAAGGAGCGTCTGCCATCATAAAGGAGTCTGTTGAGAGGTTACTGATCCTTAAAGGTGCCAGGCGCCGGAGGTTGCTGGGGCTCCAGGGCAGGCTGCGCTGCGCTCTTTGGGAAGGGGCGACGCTCGAGTCGTTCTCGGCCTCTGTCAACCACGGAGGAGGGGGACTGTCCATCTCTGGCATGAAGGCTGGGTTGTCGATACCTGGTTCCCAAAAACAGAAGAAGCATTACATTTAGGGGAAAAGATTCTCCAGCATGGTGGAGAGTCTACGGTAAAATGATTTCGGAATCACTGTGCTGAAAGCGGAAGCTCACCTCCAGTTGCAAATCTTGATTGGGAACTGCCACCGATAGCCCTTCCATCACTGCTGGATGTACTGTCTACTTCAGAAAACTCAAAATCTGAAAAATATATACGCCATGGACAGAAGAAAAAGTATTGTTGTAATACATCCTCTAATTTTTTTTACCAATTGATCCAAATAATACAAATAAAAACGCTACCTTCATCTCCAAAGGGATCGGCTGTGTTTTCTGAAGCTTTTGAATTAGACGTCTAGAAACCAAACACAAGATTATAGTACATCTTTATACACATCCTGTCCATGTTCATCTGCATATTCAGCCAATTATCCAATCAAACAATCCTGTAGCTGCAGGTTATTGAGCTTCGGTTATTGGTCACATTGTGTGAGGTATTTCACATATTTCCTGGAATTCTCACACACAAAAGCTCATACCGAATGGTACGGAAAACTAAAAACACTGAACAGTTCAGCAGGATTGAAACCCCATCAGAGAATCAGAGGAAAATGGCTATATTATTTTACAGGAACTTAAATTATCACTCTTTACAATTACAATCTCTTTACAATCTCAAAAATGTTCAACCTTAAAGTGCTTGGGTGCAACAGCAGAAGACCAGCTTGGGTTCGACTCCTGTGTTTTTTCAGTCTTTTAATCTGTTTACATGATAGGATTGGAGCCTGATATGGTTTTCTGCTGTTGTAGCTCATTGATCTCAAGGTTTTGCTTTGGCTGTAAAGAGTGCTCGCTTGGGTTATTATAGACATCCTGTCAGCTCAAAAAGTTTGGTCAATTTCCTTTCACCACTCTCCTCATTAAGGTTTTTCTCATTCTGCAGACCTTCTGCTCATATAATGAGTTTTTCTGAAATTTTCAGCAATTGTATAAACTCTAGAAGATCAGCAGTCTCTGAAACACTCAAGGAAGCCCATCTTATACCAACAACTATGGTTGAAGTCACTAATATTCACAGCTTGTTTTGTGAACAGGGTCAGTGTGATGCTGGAACAGGTTTCAGCCCTTTAGTTCCGATGAAAGGAAAGTAAATCGGGATCTTTATTGCCGAATATCATGGGTTGCATGTACAAGAAATTTTTCAAAAAAAAAAGTCTATGCTGGGGCTAGAAAAGTATAAAAAAACTTGGAAAGTAAAATAAAGACTATTCAATAGAATTGTGACATAACCATGCAATTGTGTAATTCGTGGCAAGATTTTGGAAGAAAACCTTTTTTAATGTTGATGGTCATGCGTCCCCATACTTTGACCACATACTATATGCTGTATTGCATTCCAAGTAATAACAGATTTATCTCCTAAAAGCTCTTACCTTTTCTTTCTTGGGATGCTTTGTGATTTTCTTGGCTGGAGTGACCCCCATCTTGGCAGATTTGAACGATTCCAAGCGGCTTCTCATGGTCCTCTGGAAGATCTCCTGCACTTCATCTTCACTCTGGTTGATGGTGAAGTCGCTACGGCTGTACCTGTGCCGGTGCTGTGCAGAGAAATGAAAGAAAGTTGATGTAACTGAGATTTCTGGGTAGGGAGAAATGTGCTTTGAATTTGGATGATTTACATTTTTCCTGCTCCGATACAGATGTTGCTGCAGTAAGTGGTGGGCATTGACGTCCTCGTTGATGGCTTTCATATCTTGCTCATGAATATTCAGAGACACAGACGGAATGCTGTCACGTCTGGGTGAAAATAGAGAACAAATGTATGCATTTTGTGTCAGTAATGATGACTTTCTTCACCCAAGGTTATTAAAGACAGTTTAACCTTCGTAAGGCAACAAAGAATATACAGTATGGTGGTGTGTGTTTCATAAACAGTCCTACATTTACTTTTAATTCTTTCTTTTCATTACTGTAGCTATAGAGCATGCAGGTGAATGTTTACACTCAAATCTGAAGGTATGACTTCAGGGCAATGGAAGGGCAATGGAAAAGAAGCTGTACTTTTCGCTTATGCGCTAAAAATGCTAGGCTAAATACAACCCAATTTCATATACACAGAAAGACAAGTTGCTAGTTACACATCGTATTAGCATAACAGAAGGTTCAGTGTAAAAAGCAGCTTTAATCAAATAAAACACGACGGCTCAATATCATATCTGTGCACATTTTTTAAATCATGAGGTGATGACTATCAAACAAAGAAATCTGATACATGGCCGTATATTAGCATATATAGAAAATGCTAGTTAATATATGTGAACATAGAACATTTGTAATCCTGTTGGTTGCTTGAGACCTACAGTGGTGTAAAAAAGTAATTTCTTATCAGAATGTTTTTATTATTGAGGGAAAACAAAATCCAAAACTACATGGCCTTGTGTGAAAAAGTGTTTGCCCCCTAAACCTAATAACCTATTAACCTAATAACGTGCAATGAGTCTGTTCTCATCTGAGCTTCACTCATCTATACAGAATTGTTGTAATCCATCCACATTGGAGGGTTTTTAGGCATGAACCACCTTTTTAAGGTCATGCCACAGCATCTCAATAGGATTCAGGTCAGGACTTTGACTAGGCCACTCCAAAATCTTTATTTTGTTTTCCCTCAATAATAAAAACCTTCATTTAAAAAGCGCATGTTGTGTTCACTTGTGTTATCTTTTACTAATACAGTATTTGAATTAGTTTGAACATTAAAGTGTGACAAACGTGCAAAAAAAAAAAAAGCAATTAGGAAGTGGCAAACACTTTTTCACACATCTGTATATAATAAAGTATATGTACAAATATGTGAAAAACATTTTCTTTTGTACTTACTCTCTAATTGTTCTATACATATTCAGGGTACATATACTTGAAAATAATGTGTAACACCGTTCACAATACATTAAAGTAGAACATAATATATCAGATCGCTGATGTTGAGTTACTGTGTCACATAAATGTTAATGTAGAATTTGTTCATGGGACTATTCAATATTGTTACACTCCTAGAGAGTAATTTGAGAGGTCATGTAAATACATGAACATGTAAATGCAGTGGAAGGAAATTATTCAAGCTTTTCTTTGAGCTCATCAAATAAGAAATATATTAAATGCTATAAAAAAACTATTATTGTTTCTTTCACTATAAATTCTTCTTTCATTAGATGAATGTAATGGATCCAGAACCAACCTCATTAAATAACATTGTCATAAAGTGCAAATGTAATAATGCACGTGTGCCATACAGTTGCAAAAAAAACAAACAAACAAACAAAAAACTCTAATTGATTTAATCAGTCTTGATTTAATGAATATCTTAGTTTTGTCGTCACTGCAGTTACGGACGAATGAACTATTTCCCGCCTTTTCAAAATAAATAACAAATGTTTTATTGTTATTTTGATTACGTGCATCATGTTTACAGATTACATGTTTTTTTTAAACAGCTTTGTCATCTTTACGTACTTTTTCCTTTGCTAACATGCTAACTTTCAAACAAACATATGAATGTTCTCTAAATGTAAATGCAATTTTTTATTTTTTTTTATCAAACATGTTACCAAATGTTTGTAACTTGAAGATTTACGGTCACCTTTCATTTTACTTTGCTAGAAATATCCTTTGCAAATATGCCAATATACACTTAGTCAACTGTATATAAAAAGTTATCTTCATTTAAAGATTTGATTTCATGTTAAAACAAATTGTGTGCATGAAGTGAAACATGAATTTCATGTATTTTTTATTATCTGTATTTTTTGTATTTTTTTATTTCTATTTAAAAAAATCTAATTTAAAAACTCGTATCTATTTTTACTATTTCATTCCGTTTTTGACTTTATTAAGACAAATGCCTTTTTTACCTTATTTTTTTAAATAAAATGTAAAATTACTTGTGTGATTTCTTTGTAAAGCGGTTGATTAGAAGTGACATTATTCCAACATTTTTGACTGCCGTTTGGGACAAACACTCAAATGCAGTGTTTCAACTTCCAGATCAGTGGAAAGTACAAATTGATTACTGCAATTAACAATATCACAATGTTACTTTGATTACTTAATGTTACAATGTTACAGTTTATTTACACTATGTCCAATGTTAGAGTTGGTTTGTTGTTGATTCCTGTTACTTGTTGACATCCAGGTTTTAAACAATTGATTTAATCGCATTATGTCATGTTTTCTTTTTGTTTTGTTTTTTTTACAATGAAAGTAATTGTAAACTAGCAATAAATGCATGAAAAGTAAATGTTTTTGACAATTCATTGAATAGGATTTAGGAACTGTAAGGTAGTTATATAAAGTAAGCAAGTAATACGTTTTTGGAAAAGAGTCAATTTTATGTATTACACAAGCACAATGTGTGTATGTGTGTGTTGTAAATACAAGGATAAACATATTTTATTTTTATGTATCCTATATGCATATTTGTGTCATATATTGTATATGTGTATTTTTGGAAAAAATATATTTTGCATATTCAGCCATTTTTTTTATATTTTGAAATATATGTACAAGTATCTTACATATATCTCTATCTGTGTGATCCAAACATGAACATGTATGTAACATGTGCTTTGCATATATTGCTATATCGAATTTTATGTATGGGCATTTATAACAAGCTAAACATAACATTAAATATTAAATAGGAGCTCATGATTAATGATTTTAATGCTAAGTGAATATATTCATTGTCTAAAGTTTGGGAACACCCACTGTTTTATGTTTTTTTTCAAACACATGCATGAATTGGACATTGAGTGACTGGAATAATGTTCTGTGGACAGATGAGTCCAAATGTGCCATTTTTGGCTCTAATAGAAAATAGATGGAGAACAGGAGAGAAGATATCTGCCCACAGTCAAACATGGAGGTGGAAGCTTAATGGTTTGGGGTTGTTTTGAAGCAGGAAAGGTTGGAGACTTATTCCAGGTAAATGGGATACTGAACCAATATGGCCACCATTCTATACAGTACTTCAACACTATTCAATTCCATCGGGGTTAAGACTAATTGCAACCAACTTCACCATACAACATGACCTGAAGCATACGTCCAAGCTCTGTAAATTTAGAGCAAACAGTCGGCTAGAGTTTTATCTGTCATGGAAGGGCTTAATCCTATGGAACTGCCCTGGGAAGAACTGAATTGCAAGGTCAAAAAAAAAAATCTAGAAACTAAAGTAAACCTTTGGCAAGTTTTACAAGAGGCATAATGAAATATTTCAGCTGAATGTTTGGAAAAAACTGTAATTATACTGTGAGTGTGTAAAGCTGTTATTCATGCATGCTAAGGGAGAGGATTATCCAATTAACAATTGAACATCACAATTGAACATCAGATGTTCAACACAACTGAACATCTGTACATTTATATATTTGTTTGGTCAAAGAAATCATACTATTAAATAACCTATTTTGTTGCATATGTCTCAAAAAAACTAAAATGTAATTAAATACAAATAAAAAACTTTAATTAACGTGGAGAATTGTTTCGTTTTTTCTTAAATGTATAATAGGTCAGATATATTTTCCACTAAATGCTGTTAGCTGCCTTTCTGCAGAAATATAGGGATTAAATTCATGTTAAATGTTTCACAAAGTAACATTTCTAATGATTGAATTGCTTTACACATTCTAAAACAGCAAAAAATGAGAAGAGAATGTAGAGAATGATAAACCAGCTCGTTGTAATACTCCTTAAACTTTTCAAATTCCATTATTGATAACAATAATAATGGCGTTGAAAAGGATTTAGGAATATTAGAATACGAACAATCGTACTGAACATTTATAACGTTGTTGGTTGTTGATTAGCTTAGCCAGGGGGTGTGTGATTTTATTTAATTATTATTATGGAAATTAGCACTGGCCCTCAAGACAAACTCCACACACGAAAAAAAGAGTTATTGTCTACATTCATGTGCAGTTAATACAGACATATAAATACAATTAAACTTCAATGTGAACACAACCATATATTTCTTTTAGTTGTATCTGATTTCTTCAGAGTTCTTACTGTTGCCATTCAGGACCAATTATCAATTCAATTCGTGCCCCAATTTCTTTTTTGGATTTAAATTCATTTTAAAATGGCAAAAGTACTTCCCTCAGATTACATTTGCCATAAATACAGTAGTGTAGTTGATCAAATCCGGTACACTCACATGATGGAGGTCACTGGTACGTTATCTGTGCCGTAGTCTAACTCAGATGTGATATCAGGCATCACTCCTGAAATCTCCAAACCATACTTTTTCTCGAAATTAACATTCGTGCCTTCACTGTTGCGCAGGAAAGCCAGAGATCCTTGTTTTTCTCCCTGCGATGAGACAACATTGGAGGCACATTCGTAAACCTTATCTTGATTACAAAGAATCATTATTATATCTGAAATACAACAAACAGATCGTTTGTAAACCCATTGCACACCTCGGTAACATAATTAACAGCATCCTCCAGATTAAGTTTGTGGAAGATGCTGAAAAGGTAGTCTTGGTTTTTCCTGGCTTCTGGCTTCATTAAAAACCATGTGATGTACGTCGCTTCAAAGCGCTTCCATCTGAAAACAAAAGAAAAACAATCTATAAATAAAATCTAAAGTCAGCAAATAAATCTGAAGTGTGACTGCAGTGTCATGCCATCAAGATAATAATGTTCCAGCACCCACCCTCTGGTCCACCAGTTATCACCTATGCGTCCACATATGTCCTCCATTGCAGCCAGTATATGCTCACAAGCCTGTGGCACAAATACATCAAATAATATCGAGTCAGTCGGGAACATCTACATTTTCTGAAATAGATTCTCTATGTGGTGTTGTTTTTTTTTTCACTGTTGTCTGAGTGCATTATGTTACATTACCCTGTTGTTTACTTTCTCAATCAGTTTCAATTCAGTTGCCATCACCCTCTTAACTTTTAGCCATTTGACAAGAGGCTTCATAGTGAGACCCTGAAAAAATCAGAAGACGATGATGTTAATGATGCCAAAATGCCAGAACTATATGGACGCCTGGCCATATATGTTTTTTTCACCAAACCATCACAGTATAATTGTTTAAAATATGGACTGGGGTTGGAGTTGAAGGGTCAGGGGGTATACTTTTAATGATGGAATTGTAAAAAAATGGACATTTGGTGCCAGCCACATGAGGACGGGGTCCTTTTTGTGTCTGGTTCCTCTCAAGGTTTCTTCCTCATGCCATCTTGGGGAGTTTTTTCTTGCCACAGTCACCACTGGCTCGCTCATTAGGGATAAACTTACAAATGTAAGGGACAAACATAAGTGCTATAAAAATACAAATGAATTGTATTGAACTAAAAATAGCTGAATTGATCTGAACTGAACTGAACGTTTTTAATTTAATTTAATTTAATTTAATTTAATTTAATTTAATTTAATTTATTTTAATTTAATTTAATTTAATTTAATTTGTAACACCATATTAATGCCATGTCTTTGCACTGGGATGGTACAAGCACATATATGTGTCAAGACCAGGTGTTCATATGATTCTGACCCTGTAGTCTGGTTTGTCTGAAATTGACGTAGTAACAAACCTGTCAACGTACCTGAAGGATGACAGTGAAGTACACCACAATAAGTGTTGTGCTGATCAGCAGGTTCTTCTCTTTAATCCTGGTCTCATCTAAGGACGCTGCCAACCCATATGCCACAGCCCCACGCAGGCCACCATAACTCATCACTATCTGATCAATGATCTCAATTGGAACCAGTCTATACTGGTTTAGAATCCAGGTCAAGGCAAAGACACCTGGAGATTCCACATGCAACATAAAGATAGAAGAAGAGAGAAGGTTATTAGATTATGTGTAATTTGATTTCAGGTTTATTAAGATTAATCTTTTTTCTCTAAAACACTTACCTATAAATCTGTACACTATAGCGAAGAGCAGTGTAAGGAGAATAAAGCCAGTATTCCACACCCAGATGACATTATCGATAGCAGTGATACCCAAGAAGACAAAGATCATGGTCTCTGAGCCAATTGCAAATACTTTCATGGTGTAGCGCACTGTAGTAACGGACTTTTCATCCATGTTAGCGTTCACGTATTTCTGGCAGCAAACACCAAAGAAAGTGATCCTGGAAAATAATATGCAAGAACATTCACTACTGGTTAAATTGATGCAAAGGTTACCTACTATTCTCATCTAGCAAGTTCCAAATTATTTGTATACTTTAGTGAGATATTTGACCAAAACGGCATGTTGATTATATCGAAAAGCAGGCATGTTCTTACGAAAGGATGGAAGAGAGTGAAAGCATTTCAGCTGTGAGGTAGGACAGGTAGCCGAGCACGAAGATGAAACCAGCCTCAATGATCTGGACTTTCCCCGTATACTTGGTCAACAATGAGATGATGATGGCAAACGCGACACCGATCATAGACCCTCCAAATGCCACTACGAAAAATGATACTGAGGAGAGACCAAAAAAAAAAAGAAAGCGGTGAAGACAAAAGATGAAATAGGTGTGGAAAGCAAACATCATTAACATTTTCACAGCATAAGAATGTCTTGATTTTAAGATTTATTGCCCTACCAATGCCTTTGATGATTTCACCAGCATTAATCTTTGGCCCTCCCAAAGACACAAAAGCATCAAAAACATTGTACAGCACCTATTAAGTGAAAAAGTAAAAAGAATATCAAAAATGAAAAGGAAAAAACCTTGCAATAAAAGCACGACATATTAAGCCATGATTAAGTGATTCCATAGACTAACCACAGTGACTCCGTCATTGAGAAGGGACTCGCCAAAGACCCAGATGAACAGCACTTCATTTACATGCACCTCTTCAAACACAGCAATCACAGCCACTGGATCTACAGCAGCAAGCAAGCTGCCGAATAGCAGAAACTGTAACAGTCCGATCTGGAGGTCTCCTGATGAACAGATATAAACGTCAGATCATCCCTATACTGTATACTGTATGTTATATCAAATGTGGCTTAATACAAGGTTTTGATAAAACACTCAGATATACCCATAGCTCCTCCTAGAAAGCAGGCCCACAGAGTGACCCCCAATGCAGCTGCGTTCCACACTGTCCCAATAACGGCATGAATCAGGATAGCACCCAGGTTGCTGAAGAAAAGCTTGTTGGGCATGAAGTAGCCCGTGTCCAGGATGATCTGGGGCAGTAAAAAGTAAAAGAAGTTCCTTGGGCTGAGCGAAAAGGTTTGTACCTTGTCTGCGCCCCAGACGATGCCACCCAGAATAAAACCACAGATGATCAGGAGCCCACTCTCTGGGAAAAAGCTTTTGAGCTTGGTGTTCATTTGTATCACTGCATAGAGGATAAAAAGAAATCGGATTATTATGCTAAAAACGATAACGATTATATCACTTTTAAGTATCTGTTTGTATTCTTTGTATAAAGGTATTGTTCCCTATATAACAAAACCCCTTGCCTATTGCACATGGCTATAGCTTAATACACGTATTGCATGTAGGTACATTATGAAACAAAGCATTACGCAGAGCCATTCTGATTTTGTAGCATTGAAAGGATATGAAGGACACAAAGGATATGAAGTGGGAATTTAGAATTGTACTATGGATGTAATCATTTCTGATTACCAAAACACTTCACATGAGTGACTATGAATCTACATGCATGTCTTTAAAGGTTCTGAGATGATCAGTAGCCAGCAGGTCAAGAAATAAGTTCAATGAAAGTGCAGACAGAAATAGCAAATCATTCAAAAATGAACAATATGTTGAAGGAATACATACGAATATATAGAGATTATAATAATACTGAGATCCTCTGGGTACCTTTGGTCCCCAGCCAGAATGCTTAGATTTGGTAGAAATATTCTTTCACATAGAAGAAGGAGATGAATTTACATTTCATCAAATTCAGAGCTCTTGCATCATCCATAATTTGGTAGTCTATCTTCTAGATTTAGGTTCTGCATTTTGTATAATTGTTAGTGGTAGATATATTTTACAGTTGTCTCTTAATTCTTTCCAGGACTGGCAGGTGAATGCATTTTATGTGTCATTTCTGTGAAAAATGGAGATTAGTATTCAATCTATGAACCCCATTTGAACCCTATGAACCCCATTTGTGTTTTCTGAGCATCTTTTAATCTGACATAGAGCTGTGAAAATAAGCTCCACTCTTCTGGCAAGGCTTTCCACAAAACACAGTTGTGAAGATTTTTTTGTGTCATTCAACTACAAAAGTATTTATTGATTAGACTAAAGCCTGTTTGTAGATACGACCTTCAGTAATAGTTACACTTATTTTGCTGGAGAAAAATTCAGATATTAAGTTCTATGCTCACACCAATGCCTTACAATATTTCTTGGTAAAAGGAAGGATTTGAGAGATTGCAGGAAAACTGAACTTGAACTTGTGGGAAAAATTCAAATAAATCAATTAGATTTAAATCCAAAACACTGACAGATTTATGTTTATTTAAGGTGCCTTGATGAGTTAATCAACCCCGGTCACAGTTTCCAATAAGAGAGAGAGAGTGAGCGTATGTGTGTGTGTGTGTGTGTGTGTGTGTGTGTGTGTGTGTGTGTGTGTGTGTGTGTGTGAGAGAGAGAGAGAGAGAGAGAGAGAGAGAGAGTGAGAGTGAGAGAGAGAGAGAGAGAAACAGGATTGGCAATAAATTGAGCTCAGGATTTAACCGGAGAAGTTGTGACGCTACTCACTGCAGAAGTTAGAAGCTAGAGACAAGAAAAATTATTATTTCCTGATATGATTACATCACTTCCATCATAAACATGAAGGAATTTATCAACAAAATAGCAACATCCTAGCGGCTAGCTGTGTTAGCATAATAGTGTTTCAAAGTTTTAATCCTGAAATAAATCTTTTAATGTTTTAGCCTTTTTTAAATATTAAACATAAAGTTTCAACATTTTCTAAAATATTTCTCGGGTTTTTAAACCTTTTAACCTTTGCACACTTAACTATTCAACTTTTTAACATTTAACTTTTATGGAGTTTGGTGGCCTGGTTAGGTTAACATCAATATGAACTTTAACCTTCTGGTTGTTCATCGAATAGATTTTTTATTTTTTTGCAGATGTAACCTTAAAAACATTTTATGACTTTAAGGCTCTTGATATATTTCGTTTCATTCTCGCTGTTCGGTTGGTTTTCGTTCACATTCGCAACGGGTTGCTTTAATGTGTGGTGAAGACACACAGGATGTGTTCAGCCATTTTAAACCCCAGGAAACCCAAAGAGCATTTGGGACAGTGTGCAATTCTTTTTGATCATTTGTGAGCTCTGTTTTTTCATACATTATCTCCAAGTCAGGTTAGGGTTAGGGTTAGCTAGGGTGATGCTAATAATGACGTTTTTTTATTAGCATTTATTCCCCATACACGGTTGCGTGATTCAGTGAATTTCTAAAGAGATCCCCTTTCACCTAAACAGGAAAAGGTGCATTTACGTAGCAGGTGTAAAATAAACCAAATGTAACTGTCTGCCATGGTGTCTCAAGAGAAACAAAACACACCACTTCAGAAACCTATCTGGTGTCTACTGCTGTTAATGGAACCATGACACCACATCTCTTCAGAATGAGAGTGTCATACTGAAACATAGACTGAAAAACCACAGAAAAGAAGCGTCACCCTTGACAGTGATGACGCACACGTATTCAATACTCATGAATGTTTGAATTGTATTTCTAATTCTTGATTATACATTGTGTTTAACCCCTGGTAGGTTCAGGTTCAGAATTACATACACTTTTGAACCCCACAGGTTCAGAATTACAGAATTACTCTTAAATAAAGAAAACAAATATAGAGTTTGTAATGGTCTCAACATCAACAGAAACACAATCATTGATTTGGAAATTATCAAGAACTAAACGTACTTTCGCATTTACATTTGCCATAGTGAACTGATTTGGGGAAAAACTATAAACAGGGACATATTGACTATACAAATACAAACTATCTCAGAACATTTTTTTTTCATGATCAGCTATTTGAAACTATGCTTATTTCCTGACCAATGATTTGATCTTAAGACCATTAAATGCTAATATTTTGTCATCTGGGTACACAAAAACATACACTTGAAATCATACACAAAATTTACACAGTGGGTCATTTTTTATACATGAATGAAGTGTCTGTCTGTCTGTCTGTCTGTCTGTCTGTCTGTCTGTCTATCAGTCTATCAATCTATCTATCTATCTATCTATCTATCTATCTATCTATCTATCTATCTATCTATCTATCTATACACTATATACTTATATTTAAGGCATTTTTACATACCAGAAACCTTTGCCAATCCAGCAACAAGTATCCACAGTACTACCAAGTAAGGGGTCTCCACATGGTCCCATCTTAATGTCACTACAGGAACATTTGTTAAGTTTCTCTCTCCATGGTTATTCATCGTCTTTCCAGTCTGTCCTTCAGCCACTGGGATAGTTGCATAGATCATAAATGCAACCCCCAGCAAACACAGTAGGCAAGAGTGAAACATTGTGTCGGGCAGACAGCAACGTCTCAGGGTCTGTTTGCCTTCTACACAGTGCCACTACAGTTATTCAGTAGCTATGTCTAGTCCAGAAGTGGCCATAGAGGTGGTCTTTAGCAACACTTTTGGTTAGTTGTTCTCTCACTTTCTTTTACACACACACACACACACACACACACACACACACACACACACACACACACACACACGTTTATGCCTTTTGTTCCCAGTCAGCCATGGTGCAATAGCCCAAAGATAGAGTACTTGAGTATCCACTCTCAGCCTTTTAACCTGACCTTCATGGACTTGAGACATCCTCATTGGACACAGCTCTACCGTGTCACATTTAGGAAACATTTATTCAAGAAGAAGTAAAATAAGTATTTAAACACCACAAAGCAGCATTCTCTAACTTCTCAAACTGTAAAAAAAACATGTATAAAATGTTTTATGAACATCTTATAAATGTGTACAATAATTCAATAATATGACTATTTAATAAAGCTATAGAGACCTTTTTTTTTTTTTCGGAAGATTCAATTAAATATTAATTTAAGGAATGCTTGGATGCCTGACTTTTCCAGCCATATGTGGTTCTTCCTAAAGCTGCTACCACAAATTTCTAGACACACAATTGTATAGGATGTCTTTGGATACACCAGCATTAACTTTCCACTTTACATGAACTAGGAGACCTAAACCTGTTCCAGCATGGTGCAAAGTGCACAAAGTCGGCTTCATGAAAATGTGATTTATATCATTTGGAGTGGAAGATTTTGAGTGGCCTGCTATAGAGCTCTGACCTCAAGCCTGTTGAACACATTTGGGATGAATGTGAACGCTGCATGCACTCCAGGCCCCCTCATCTCACCTACATCAGTACATGAATTTATTATTAACCTTGTGGCTGAATGAACACAAATCTCCACAAGCGCACTCCAAAATCCAGTAAAACATCTTCACAGAAAAGGGGAACTTGCTATAGTACCAAATTGAGATTAAATGTTAAATAGAATGTTCACAAAGCTCGATACATACTTTATAGTCAGGTCTCGACAAACTTTTGTCCATATAGTGTAAGTAATTAATAATAATTGTAAAAATTGTAATAAAAATGTTTTGGCACTCAGACATTTTATATGCCATTATTATTAATTGTTATTATTATTATTATTATAGTGCACAGGAACTCTTTGTGCTATACATATCACAGTGTGTAATGCATATCAATCACTGGAAATGTTAAAGTAATTCGTTATCTATTTAATATAAAACTTTCTTTCGGTTTCTTCCATCAGGGGTCACCACAGCGGATCATCCACATGTTTGATTTGGCACATTTTTACGCTGGATGCCCTTCCAAACGCAACCCTCCCCATTTATCCGGGCTTGGGACCGGCACTTAGAGTGGCTGGGGTTGGTTCCCTGCCCGGGGATCGAACCCAGGACGCAGCGTTGAGAGCGCCACATCCTAACCACTAGACCACCACAATCTTTCCCACAAGGCACTGATCAAACAATGATATGAGTTACAGTATATGACCGTATGATTTTCACAAAGCAGCATTCTCTAACTTCTCAAACTGTAAAAAAAACATATATAAAATGTTTTATGAACATCTTATAAACGTGTACAATAATACAGTAATATGACTATTTAATAAAGCTATAGAGACCTTTTTTTTTTTTTGGAAGATTCAATTAAATATTAATTTAAGGAATGCTTGGATGCCTGACTTTTCCAGCCATATGTGGTTCTTCCTAAAACTGCTACCACATATTTCTAGACACACAATTGTATAGGATGTCTTTGGATACACCAGCATTAACTTTCCACTTTACATGAACTAGGAGACCTAAACCTGTTCCAGCATGGTGCAAAGTCCACAAAGTCGGCTTCATGAAAATGTGATTTATATCATTTGGAGTGGAAGATTTTGAGTGGCCTGCTATAGAGCTCTGACCTCAAGCCTGTTGAACACATTTGGGATGAATGTGAACGCTGCATGCACTCCAGGCCCCCTCATCTCACCTACATCAGTACATGAATTTATTATTAACCTTGTGGCTGAATGAACACAAATCTCCACAAGCGCACTCCAAAATCCAGTAAAACATCTTCACAGAAAAGGGGAACTTGCTATAGTACCAAATTGAGATTAAATGTTAAATAGAATGTTCACAAAGCTCGATACATACTTTATAGTCAGGTCTCGACAAACTTTTGTCCATATAGTGTAAGTAATTAATAATAATTTTAAAAATTTTAATAAAAATGTTTTGGCACTCAGACATTTTATATGCCATTATTATTAATTGTTATTATTATTATTATTATAGTGCACAGGAACTCTTTGTGCTATACATATCACAATGTGTAATGCATATCAATCACTGGAAATGTTAAAGTAATTCGTTATCTATTTAATATAAAACTTTCTTTCGGTTTCTCCCATCAGGGGTCACCACAGCGGATCATCCACATGTTTGATTTGGCACGTTTTTACGCTGGATGCCCTTCCAAACGCAACCCTCCCCATTTATCCGGGCTTGGGACCGGCACTTAGAGTGGCTGGGGTTGGTTCCCTGCCCGGGGATCGAACCCAGGACGCAGCGTTGAGAGCGCCACATCCTAACCACTAGACCACCACAATCTTTCCCACAAGGCACTGATCAAACAATGATATGAGTTACAGTATATGACCGTATGATTTTATCAATTTACGACTGATTTTCTTTAGATTCTTTTTTCGGAGCTGTGTATTCATAGCTATGATGGTCGACACACGATCGTCACATTGTCGCACTGAAGATGGAATTTTTGGTATTTTAATAATTTACTGAAAAAGAATTAAAATACCAAACATACCAACATTAATACAAAATATGTTTTTGGAGCACTTATTCAGACTGGATACTTTGTCCTAATAAATGTGCCCATGTTTTAGTAGAAAACCATCACCCTCTTCTCAGACCGTTAATGATTTGTTTCATTTGACTTCATAGCCCATGCGTGGTGCATATCTGGCATGCGAACGGCTCAGAGGGAACGACCTTGAACCAGCCATTTTTGTTTCTAATCTCAAATGATTCTACAAGCTTTCTTATTAAAAAAAAAAAAAAAAAAAGGTCAGGCTCATGTCCCCTGAAAGGAACTTCATTTTAATGATTGACACAAGTCTTTCCAAACGACTTTAAGGAGCCATCCGGTGCGAAGGTAGATAGGATATTATAGCATTTCCTTTCCAATAGAAACAGATTTAGGGTTATTCATACATGGATTAGACCTGAAGACTGCATGTTAACTGCTGAGCCTAATCCTGGTTATGAAGGGCTACACGGTATTCCTCTTTACATGGTATTCCTTCCGCATTAAGGAAGACTTGTGTCAATCATTACAGTGAGGTTCATCAGTCTTTTTTAGATCTTTAGTTTAAAGACTATTCAAAACAGATGGGTATTGCCAAGTTTTTCCCGTATTCAGGATATTTACAGATTTTTGCATGTCAGACTCTTTACTTTGTCTCGAACACCAAACCATTTAAGCACATTGAATGTAACACAGCAGGAGCACTGCTGCTGAAGTCAATGCCACATAGCATCTTAGAATTTCAAGGACAAGCAATTACACCAATGATCCTTTTGGCTACTGAGGTGGAAAAAAAATTATGTTTAAGGCATTAATTTACTGCAGACTGAGTGATATTTCCTGAACTGGTTTGTGTGCAATGGGGTATTTAATACAAAAACGGCCTGCAGGGCATGGTTAAAAGAAAGAAACAAACACACACACACACACACACACACACACACACACACACACACACACACACACACACACACACACACAAACATACCACAAAATACCACAATAGAGGTTGTTTTAAACCCTGTGCCTAAAAGTTAAATTCTGTGACTTTTCAGAGCAAAAGCTGTTTACAAATACAAACTTCTAATCTAATGATACATTATATATTCCACTTGTCCTTACATAAGAGATATTTACAAAAAAACACATAAATGCTCTCCCCATTGTGCAATTAAATAAAATACACGTGCAATGTTACTTTTACTAATCAAAACCTGTACTTTTATGTGCAATAATACTAGATTTATTTTCTTTAAAAAGAAAAGTGCAATAGCTTTTATACTGTGAAATAGCTTACTATATAAAATGTAATGAAGAAATAAAAAAAAATTAATAAAAAGTTACTTCTATTCTTCTTTATTTATTGGATTTTTTTCCCTTATTTTTATTTCTTAATTTCTGTTTTACTTTAAAAATTGCAACTGGAAGTTTCTATCACCAAAATCAAATTCCTTGAAAGTGCAAACACACACGCTCTTTCTGATAGCACACATGGAAGGTTGTATTAAAACAACTCTATCTATATGAATCCTTCAGAAACTAAAAGTGTCATATGAATAGAAAGTGATTTCCCAATCTGCCTCAGTGGAAGCAATTGCCATCTCTATATCATCAAATTTTTCTCTATAAAGTGCCAGTCTTCTCATTATCCAATAGAGCAGGATTTTAGATTTGGCTTACCTAGTTTGCAAAGCCAGCATACAAAGATCCAAAGAGCCACCAAGTACGGGGTTTCCACATGATGCCATTTCCATGTGACAATTGGCAGTGTTGTGACGGTCGAGGCAGAAGCATTGCTGGTGGCTTCAGACCCTGTACTACTACTGGATGAGCTGCTGCTGCTACTGCTGCTCCTAAATACTTCAGCACAGCATGAAGAACTGAATATTAATACTACAGTGATGTAAAGGCTCAACCTTGATATAAGTGCCATGTTGCAGAGATTTTCCCTTCGTCTTTCTGGCACTTGCTTGCCTTTTCTGACCTTGGAAAAATGTTCTAACCTGTAAACCGTGAGACTATCTTCAGATAGTCTCCTTCTCTCACACACTTTTGTCTGAGGCATGTATATACCACCTGTGTTTATCCCTTGTTCAGGCATTGCTCCTCCTCCAGCTAAATCAAGACGCTGTAATGGTTCGGATCTGGACACACCCTCTTGACTCACCTGTATTAAAAACCACTAATACAAATTTGACATGCATTTCAGAGAAATTTAGTATTTTTTTAATAACTTAATCATCAAAGCTAAAAAAATGAGAAAGTAGGCCTTAACATCAAATTTAAGCTTTTGTACCCTAATTATTCCCTTTCACATTTGTGCTAAAATTACAATCTAAAAGTACACAAACAATTTAAGAGCTACATTTAAAAGAAACTTCAATGTGTCCTTATTAGTCTTTGCTAACTGATGTAATACATTTACCTTTACATTTGCAACACACATCCTACAATTCAATAATATGTTTGTTTTATATATATTTGTTAGCATTTTTCAATTAAACTAGAGGGAAAAGAAATATAAATGATCTCATAAAATAAAATGTTGCTGTTGTTTATTGTAAATTAGCTTTTAGTTATTGGGTTATTTGTTTCATAATCCATTATCATTTGGTTGATTTTTTTAAATAAAAAATGCTAACTAGTGTGATGAAGGGTGCTGTTGAGGTATTTTATTTTAATAGTAATAATTGTATTATAAATACATTTTGTTAATTTACAGCAAATGTAATTATATGATCAGATCATTTCATGTAAATGTTTTTCATATTAGCATTTGTATAATACTTATATTATTCATCATTATTATCTGATATTACTGAAAAGTTGCTTAAAAACACCAATACTGCAATCATAAAAATCATTTATTTATAAATAAAATGTACCATATTGCATTTAAGATGTTACAACAGCCATTATAGTTTCAAAAAGAAATAGATTTTTTCGAACTAGAACTGGTTCAGATCTAAAGATACTTGAATGTTAAGAATAGTTTTATTATATTTATATGCTATTATATTGATTATATTTACAATGTAAGTAATAATAAAAAAAGTAAATAGGTAAAATTAAATAAAAAAGTTTAATGTAAATTAAGCTGATTAACAATAAAGAATGGGAATCAGTATCTGCTTTTAATGTTTTAGCTCATTATTTAAAAAATGTCATTAAAAAATCATCATCAGAATCAGAATTATTGTCAAATGTGTCTTTGTGAAGAAAGTTAGGTACAACAATGCAAAAAAAATTGAAATTAAAGAAGAAAAATCTATACACAGTGTACAGTCAGGATGACGTGTGCAAAATATACAGATCTTACATACAGGTAATAAATAGAAAAAGAATATTTGAATTCGATTTATTGTATGTAGCTTTAAATGTATTTTGTGTTTTGGACAATTATTCTATTTCCCTGTCATTTTGTATTATTCAGGATTGGGGAATTCTTCATGGTGGTCCATGAGACATCTAGAGCAAATTATTGGTGAAAAAAGCAATTATTACCTTTTAGTAAGTAATAGGAGACCTACAGCAAGAATAACAGCTCATACAGAAGCTCTGATCAAAAGCCTTAGCAATAAACTAGACTGTAAAATTCCAATTTCTCTAAAGATGTAAATATGTAAATATGTCTCATGATTTTCCAAGTCCAATATGAAACTCTTTTGCATAATTCCATGACCTTCTGTTATTTTACCCAGCATATGAAGGTGGACTTGTATTTACTGTTTTGGCTTCACTGCAACCTGGTAAGGCACGCTAACCACCTGAAGATAAGTAAAAGGGTATTTATCGTAATGCTAGCAGAAAAAGATCCTGGTGCCTTTATGGCATAGAGGTTTTCCTGTACAGTCAAGCAGAAAACTCCCACTCTGTTACTTGTTCTGTAAAAAACAAAAAAAACAGTAATTATATAGATGGGAAATTGACATTGAATTAATTCACGTCACTAAAGTAAGGTTGGTGATTCATCCAATCCGTAAATGGCATTCATTTCGAATTTGTTGATTGAGCCTTATAAAAACAGGAGAAAAACCAAAACTCCAAATAAACTCTTATTATTGTACCTATAAACATGCACATGCATGGAGATTAGCACTATCATCATCATCATCATCGTTATCATCATCATCATCACAAGGCTGTCCGTGTCATTGTTTATGTTCATGTAGCCGCTAATGATACTTGTAGTGCACTGCAGAACTGCTGTACTTAGAACTGCTTACACAACATTGTATGTTGTGGCAATGTACTTGTTACAGATGTGGGCAGTTCAGGAAACTCATTGAAACCCGAAACCTGTAGTCTCTTTCCACAATCAATTGTTTTTGATTTATATTTATATAAAGGTGGATAAGCATTATATGAATCTAATATGTATACAAATAAATTCAAATGTGTTTAAATAGTCATGGCTTACACAAATGAATAATGTCTCTATGAAACAATTACATTTTATACATATCCTTTGCTCTACATCTTTCATTATGCACTTCAAGGGAACTAAAAGGTCACTGTGTCACCATATTTTTTTACTATCGTCATTCAGAACGATCGGCCTTTTGTACTTTTGTTAGTGATCCGTGTTTATAAGGATTACTGAACCAACTACTGATCTGTTAAAGCTTTTCAACCAACTCCCATCCATGACTCAACTAATACTGAATCACATATATGTTGAATTAGGGACGTGGGAAAGGTTGATGTTTGCTCATTAACCACCTAGAGACCAGCTGAGGATACGAAGCTCTGCTGACATGTTCTGATGTGTTCTTCTCCGAATCTCTAGGTGGATTTGTTGTCTCTAGAAGAAAGCAGTTACTATGCCTGATTTAACACTAATGCATATATCAACTAATACCTCCCACAGCCATCCACTTAAACAGTATGTATTGCATTACTTGTCTTTGGACTTGGATAATCCTGTGGGTTACAATCACTCTGTCTAGGAATTCTGATTGTTGTAAAGCTGTGATTTGATTTGAAGAAAATGCCATGACAAAGTTTTCTCTCGTATATTTTATATATTTCCTACATTACTACATATTAAACAGTCGATAACAGATTCAATTTAATACATTAAACTTAAAGTTAAAACTCTGCTTCTTATAGTCATGTTCCTGTTTTTGGGGGAGGCTTTAAATGTAATGGCTGGAACTCTTTATGGTTGATCATGAAGACATGAGTTTCTCACACTTTCGTGAACACACGGTTCAAGGACTTTCAAATACTTTATAAAGCACCATTTATTTAATAGCAAGCAAATTCACACCCCAGCATGTATAGTGGCATGAAAGACATTTCACCTACAAAAATTTTAATTCAATACAATTGAATTCAATAAAGTTCATACTGGTAATATTCAAATAGCGAATGCAAAAACGCTGCTCAGGAAAATATGAGATTTGAGCTAAAAAAAAAAAGATGCTCACTGATACACACGTTTTACTCCTGTAGAAAACAGTTATAAAGAAAATGCTTAAAGACAGTGATATTATAAAAACAAATTCAGTACTTGTTTTATACAGGCATGCAGAATAGGAACTCAAAGTGGGAACCCTGTGTTCATTCTGTTTTCGGCTTCTCGGGTTAAAAAGTTTACTCCTGATAATTAGGAATATTTTGTTTGTTGTTTTGGCCTTGTACCATTTTAAAGGTAATGCATCCCTTTATGTTAAATTGAAAAATAAATTGAGTCTTTTGAGGAATCTGATATTGTTTTTACTGGCTGTGACAAGAGAGAAGACCACCAGACTTTCTTTTTCTTTTCAGAAATTTCTTCCACTTTCTTCTCTTTTTATCATTCCGCTTAAATACTTTAATACCCTCAACCCTGGAGAGTGGAGGGGGTGTAACAATAATATGTATTCATAGAAAATAAATTATTTATTTTTACTGGTATTATCCAGCTACAAAAAGTATTTCGTATGAAACTAAACATTTGAGATTTTCATAAATATCTTTTAATGCCTTTTTTTCTTTCCCAAACTGCTTGATTATGCTCAGGGTCAGGGTGGATCCAGAGTTTATCCCAGGATCACTGGGCCAGTCCATGTTTTACACAGATATTCAAACACTCATACACTAAAGAGAAATTTAATATAATCAGTCTACTTTCTGGAATGTTTTTTTTGTAAGTGGGAAGAAACCCACATGAACATTTATGAGAAAATGCAGAGTCTACACATAGACAGTAACTCATGCTGAGGCGTGATCTTCATACCATCCAGCTATAAAGCAGCAATACTTCCTACTACATCAACATACTGTTAATATTTATTATATATCAAAGCTACAGATGTCTGGCAATCAGGTAGATGGAATATACTGCATAATCAAAATACAGTTCAATTTGTAAGTATATTTATATTTCAGATTTTACTCTGGTTTGCCCTGGTTGAACCCAATGCAATAAATCAAAACCAATATTTGAGCCTTTTGGATTACTTGGATTTACATTTAGTTCGATTGTCTGTTGTAAACACACCCCACATCAGGTGTGGCAGAATAATTAAGACCAATCTGTAATCTGAGTGTTGTCAGGTAGTCTCATTTACCTACATACAGTCCTCCCATGTTTAAAATAGGATTACTTTCCACTGGTCTGGATCCGCCTTTTACGTATAGACAGTAATCCCTGGTTTATCCCGGAATTGCTTTTGCCACATAACTAATTAGTATGACGATTTTCCCGCTCTCTCACGAAAAGCACGATAGAACCAAAAACTCATAGGGAATTGTTTTTATTGAGTTTTATGTTGAGATGATGACATTTTTGTATAAAAATATATAATTCATGATAAAATGAAGTCAAATGTTAATACAGTAGAGTACGGTATACATAAAATAGTATTTTTGGGGTGGCGTTTATCGCAGGCGATTTTGTAGCGTAACCACCAGGATAAACGATTATTATATATATATCTGTATAAACTTATCCTTTTTTTATTATTATTCTCAAAACATGTAGGTGATACGTGAGAAAAAAAAGTCATTTTAGCAGTTTACATCCAAGCAAACCATAAAGTCTCATCTTCTTAGAAAATGCATGGTTCGCCATAGCCTTCAGTCATTGAGGTCTTGTGTCATAATAAGCATAATTGTTTAGTTTTTTTACACATAAAACTTTTGATTAAAACCTTTATTATGAATTATGGTAAAACATAAAACAATCTATTCTATCTCACTTCCTTTCTCTCCCACCTGAGCCAAAAAAAATGTAATATTTCTGGCACACTAATAATAATAATAATAATAATAATAATAATAATAATAATAATAATAATAATAATAATAATTTTTATAGCATCCCAAAGCGTTTTCCAAGCATAAAAGAAAAAAGAAAAAAGATAAAAAAGTAAATATAAAATAAAAAAAAAGTATAAATATAAAAATAAATAAATAAATAAATAAACATCACAGAATAAATAAATCACAAAAATAAGAAATCACATGAAAGCTATCCTGAAAAAGTGAGTTTTAAAATCAGATTTAAAAACAGTAAAAGACTGGGAATGCCCAAAACCTTACTGCATTGTTCAGTTATCCTTTTTTGTTACATCTAAGATTATGTTTTGACTATTTGGCATTTAATTTGCACATTAAATTGCAAATTGCTTAAAACTGCGTTAGCGACATGGGCATCTCATATGTTACTCCATCATTTGGGTATAGCCAACATCATTTAATGAGGCTGCCAATATATTCTGATGTGAATAGACCCTCTGCCCCTTACAAGTCTTTGCAGCTTGCCTTTCATACAATTACACAGACAGTTTGTATGGAAGGCAAGACACTGAGTCAGAGATGGAAACCTTGTTTCCTGGTTCGTCACTGAACTGGTTACTGGAGCCAAACAGTTTGCTGACTGTATGTCTGAGGTAAAAAATGTACCTCAGGTACAGCTGGACCCAAATAATGTGACTCTAACCTGTAATGGGCACCTGGGTGCTAGTATGGGTAATGGGTGCCTAGTAGCCAAAGGCTACCACATTCAATTTTACGATATCTGTTCCTAAGCTGTGCTTAATGTTCTAACGACGAAGGTACACCGGAAATGGGCACAGTGCATAACCTCCATTGGCTTTTTTTCTACAATTACTTTTTTTTCTGTTATGCTGGATAGACTAATATCAGTCATATAGACCAAAGACTTTTAAAGTCATAAAACCCAACAAAACATTAGAAATCATTAATATAAAGAGGCTGTGAGGTGAAAAAACGTAGTCGAATAATTGGACACTAGAGGGCGCTGCCAAATAATATCGCCTTAGATCTTAAGCTGAAAACAAAGAAAAAAAGAAGAGCTTATAAAAATTCATTTGAAGGTTATAATGAGTTATAATGTGTTCATTGTTTACATTTTATCGTTTTAATATGCTATTCTTTACATCTGAGATGTCTTTAATGCCATATTGCACTGAAATCGAATTGTCACAATGTCTAGTCGTAGTATTTCACACACACCTCAAACATTTATCGTTTATTTGTAGGCTGGTTGAAGCACACCACTGAAGCACATCCATCAGAACACCGGTATATACGCTAGATAGATAGATGTACCTATAAACACCCTTGCTGCTTTGTGATGTAAATACAGTTCGTGCAGAAGTATAAACACATCCAGTGTGATTTTAAGGTTTGCGAGAAGCCCTGGCTGACACTGTATTATGCCGTCACCTCAGCTTCTTTCAGTTTTTAGTTTTTTTCACTAGTCACTAGGACACATGATACAGACGTCAAGGTCTATGGGTCAAGCACAGCCTTCTGTATTGTTGCATTAAGCTTATGCAAAGATAGAGGTAGGACTATAGGATAGGCTATACAATATTTGCATGCACACTATTGGGACAAAACTATATGAGCACCTGACACCTGTATATTGTTTTTCCCCAAGTTTATTCCACTATATTAATAACAAACAACTGAATAAATTATCTTTGTATGCTGTAGCATTACTATTTCCCTTAAATGGAACCTAGAGGCCCAAACTTGTTCCAGCATGACATTGCCCATGTGCATAAAGCAAGTACTACAAAGACATGGTTTGCCAAGACTGAAGTGAAAGAACCTTTATGAAGTGTCCTTCGAATTCTTTCAAAAATGGTGATATTCCTGTACTGGAAAAATACAGAAAGCTGAGTGTTGTAACACAGTAAAGAGTTAGATAAAGTAAAGCCTTTTCTCTCCCCATCTGAAAATAAAAGAAGACTTAATGGATACTTGGTTGTCATGACTGTAGTTTATAAATCTTATATTTAAATGTCAGTGGTATCAAAGAGGGCAATAAAAGCCAAATACAATAAGATAAAGATATATATAAAACTGGAAACCATAAAACGAGACAATTAAAATTGATAAATCAAAGTAATTAATCAAATCCTTTTACATTGTTACACAAATGGTCAAACTATGGACAATTCACTATTATGAATATGGATTATTAGTGGCATGTACATTGCAAGTGTTCCTTTCACCTGAACTTGGCAACAGAGTTAGCTATAAATTTAAATCTGTGCTTTTCAAAAGATATGAAAATATTTGAGGATGGAAAACGACTCATGTATTCATAAATAAAAGCTCGACTGAAATACATTTTGCCACCATTAAAATGATAATTCCATTCAATTTATGATTTACAGTTTATGATGGATAGTTCTGTAATTACCTCTTCTGAAAGGAATTACATTAAAATTAAGCAGAACTACTGCACTTCAAGCTCTAATTCAATATGAATTTTCAAAGAGATCACAAAAACTCGTCATGAGACTTTCTTTTGTTAAATCATCCAGCATTTTAAATATTCAATGGTTTTACTACAGCCTCAGAAACTCACACACTCTTGGTACAGCATGTGAGGGTTTTTTCCAAACCGATTTTGTGTACTATACTCAACGTTTATCCATCCCGAGGCATCCCGAGGTTGCTCCAGCCCCAGTCACGTCCCACCTCATAAAGATTGTGGACCTTTAAAGAAGTAGATGCTGACCCTGCAAACATCCCGAATCATTTAGAGGCGTACCAGTGACAATTGGATCTCACTTCATGTGGAGTTTTCACATTGGATCTCCTTAAGTGTTTAAAGGCTCTGGCATGGAGAAGCTGGTGTTGGATCTGTGATGATCGCAAATGTTGAGCTATTTTTTTGAGTTGCTCAGTAGCTCCTAGTTTTATAACCACAATGACTGTATAAGACTATTACTCATAATCTTACACTCCGGTGCTCATGTTAGTTCTCACTCTCCAGTGTTTTGTGTTGTTTAAAGACTATAATCACTCTTGATGTCACACAAATGGGGACGGGTTTCCCCGTTTGAGTCTGGTTCCTCTCAAGGTTTCTTCCTAATAACATCTAAAGGGAGTTTTTCCTTGGCTCGTCGCCACGGCTGATCATCAGAAATAAATACACATCGTTCACCTTAACTGTTTAATTCTGTAAAGCTGCTTTAAGACAATGTCTGTTGTGAAATGTTAACAGATATCCTATGAATTTAATCATTTCTAAAGCATGTGTGCAAATAACATTCAATGGATTTGATCTAAAAATGGATTCTGTCACATTTTGCACAACATAGACACAGACCCAATTGTCCATGCAGTATAAATACCCTCCGTATAGGCCTGTACACCTACTTGCATACAATTATCTATCTTTAAAATAATAACGCGAATATAGCAGTCAATTAAGTGTGATCTTTGTGCCTTTAATGATGGTTTATATATTGTAGATTAGATTAGATTAGATTAGACTCAACTTTATTTTTAATGTGCAAGGTACATGTAGAGCCAATCAAATGCAGTTAGAATCTAACCAGAAGTGCATAAGTGGCTTAGTTACAATAGATAACAGTAGATGAATAAGGTATGAGGTTCATATATACAGGGATAAGGGTGAAGGTGCAGTGGGTAATAATATATGGTATATATAGTAATATACAATATACTGTGCAAAAACTATACATAGACAGACATATCAGAAGATAATATACTCAAATGACATGATATAGTTATGTACAAGTATGAATGTATATATGCTACAGTATATATAGTATAAATATGGGTGGAATGTACAGTGAGTTATGGATGGGGTGAAAAAGAAATGTGTAGTGGACAAGGAGTGCAAAATACACAGAAAGTGACAATGCAGTATTGAATCAGCTGTTCAGTGCAGTAAAAAACTATTTGTTGTCTGTTTGTGTGGCTCTGAGGCACCTGTATGAGAAATATGTAAAAATGGTGGGCTTTTTAATCCTGGAATGGACAGCACAGTATTCTGCCTTCAACCCATCGAGATTGTTTGGGATGATCTATTATGTAACTAATTTGTAAAAACTTCTGCATTTGCAGCAATGTACGGAAATATTTAATATTTAATTTCATTTATAGAAAGAATGCCACCAGTATGTTATAACTGCAAATGTTGGCTATTTATTTGTGTGTGTATCTATATATGATAAATCTTCTTCTTCGTCCGCCACAGCGGATCATCCGTCTCCATACCCTGTCCTCTAAATCTGCCTCTTTCAAACCAACTAGCTGCATGTCTTCCCTCACAACATCCATAAACCTCCTCCTTATATTTACTCTTTTTCTCCTTCCTGGTGGCTCCATCTTCAGCATTCTCCTACTGATATACCCCATGTCCCTCCTCTGCACATGTCCAAACCATCTCAATCGTGCTTCTCTCACCTTGTCCCCAAAATGTCCTACATGCGCTGTCTCTCTAATAAACTAATTTCTAATCCTGTCCATCGTCGTCTCTCCCAAAAAAAACCTCAACATCTTCAGCTCTGCTACCTCCAGCTCCACCTCCTGTCTTTTACTCAATGCCACTGTCTCTAAACCATACAACATCTCAGGTCTCACCACAGTCCTTTAAACTTTCCCTTTCACTTTTGCAGATACTCTTCTATCACAAATCACTCCTGCTATCACTGTTCTCCACCCACTCTACCGTGCCTGCACACCTTTCTTCACGTCTCTAACACACTCTTCATCACTTTGCACTGTTGACCCCTATATAAATGATCAAAAGAATGGTCAAATCGAATTCTGTGGTCTTTGACATTTTTAATCATATACAACTCATACATTATATATATATAGGAGTCGTTTTGACATAAAATAGCAGTGGAAAAAATTTTTAAGCATTGACGCGTTTTATTGTTGTGTTTCTTTTTCCTTTTTTTCCACTGTCAAACATGGGCGTAAATTTTATTTAACAGTAGGGGGGAGACAATAAATATAAAATTTCTAATGAGCAATTTTTGAAAGGGACACATATAATACAGTCAAATTGTACTTATAAAGACCCAGTGTCCCGACATGGAGACTGCGTCATTATGGTTATTTTCAGTTTTTCTCAGGTTCAATGACAAAGCAAAACAAGGAATTAAAAAAAGGTTTAACATTTTATTTAAAATTAATTAAGACACTTAAGAAATCCTTAACAGAATAGAAATTGATTATACAAAAAAAAATACAGTGGGCTCAGTTCAGACGTAGCACTGTGCTCATTTAGTAAATGTAAATAGTAAATTGTGGCCGTTAAAGTTAACATTAGACCAAGTCGTCCCAAATAAAACACTGCATGTGAAACGGCTTTGGTGTGTTAGTGTCAGTGCACTATGCTACAAGCTATTGTAAACAAGCTAACGTTTAATAGATAAGTAATATTTTAATCGCTAATATAGCACATTCATGAAAAATTACATCATTAATCAGCATTTTTGCCGCAACTCATTTATGAATGAGTCTGCATCAACTACATTAAAGAGAATATCTTTATTTGAAGTGAATAAAATATCCTAGTTAATGGAGTTAAACATTAATTGGGCCACAGACACACACCTGACTCACGTGTGTAGAGTAGGTGTGATGAACTGGGGAAGCAGGCAGTGGGTCAAACCACTGTGAGGAAGGAAAGGGGGGGACTCAACTGTTTCTGTTTTTGCGTTTTTTTTCTACTTACACAATTATTTAGGTATACATACATATATTTTTTACAGTAGAGAGTGCGATATTTTTTATAAATAAATTTTTTTTGGGGGGGGAGACACCCCTCTGGGGGTAGGGGGGGAAACACCCCCCGGGATTTACGCCCATGTCGTCAAGGAATAATATCCTGGCTCAAATGAATGATTAAAGTAAACAAATAAAAATAAAAATATTGTATGAAATGTAAGTATATATAATAAAGGAAAGAAAGGGAAAAGACTGTTTGGAGAAGTTGTGTACTAGTAGTTGGGGGTCTGCAGCATGAAACACCTTGTTGATGAGAGAGAAGAATAGTAACTCTACATACTTCATTATATTGTAATAAAGTGTGATTAGTAAGTTGTTTGCTGATTGACGTGAAGTATTTGGAAACACGTTTTAATGTTTCGGTGTCTTTAAAAAGCCCCTGAGACGCTTTCAAGCCCTTATCACTAATACAGTCTTCTCACATGACTCGAATTCCCAGGGTGCTGCGCGGCTCAAATTCAGACTTCAACACCGCCGGATTGATTTTCAGCCTTTTCACTACACAATTTCGATATATCGCGATTATTGCTTGCAGAACCAAGTGTCATTGCGGTTTTCGTGTCCACCGCTTACACACAGCCGCCACACTTCTCTGTGTTTATACCCTGAGCCGGTGCGCGCGCGCGTGCGTGTGCGCGCGTGCTTGCGCGCGAGCGCGTGCGTGTGTGTGACAGCAGGTAAGCGAATGAGACTCGAGGTTCAAATGTCTCTCTGCTGGAGGAACTGTAGTGCACTACATAGGGCGTGAATGCACTTTTATTCACAGCCCTTGGAGCGCACTTTGGTGTAGGAAGTGTGGAAGAATTTGAGCTTCGTACATCCGCTTGATTCTTCTGCACATTTTTTATGAGTTGGGCTGTTTTTTGTTTTTTTTGTGTTTTTGTACAGACATTTGTATGAGAGCGTAAGTTTTGCGGAAGTTCTCGACGGCGATCTTGGTGTTGGTGTTGGTGGATGATGTGAAAGCTACACGTCAGGACTCGGGTTACCCGAGAAGATCTTCACCTGGTCACACGGTCAAAGTCATCTGTCTCCTCTGCAGGTATGTGGAAGCAGGAAGACACTTTATAGCAGGTTTTCTATTCATTTTGGGACATTTTATCCACCATGTGGACATCAGGAGACTCTTGACTTGACTTGCATTCTGTTTAGAAAACAAAACTGAAACTGTCCTGTCAGTAGTTTCCATAAATAAGTTATTTAAAAAAGTTAAAGAAAGTTTATATATATATATATATATATATATATATAAAAGGTTTCTATCTATCTATCTATCTATCTATCTATCTATCTATCTATCTATCTATCTATCTATCTGTTCTGACCCATCAAGCATCAACATTATTAACTTCTTCAGCAATTTGAGATACAAATTAGCTATTTGAGCTACCCCCCCCAATAAGCCTTAGACCACATGACCCTGTCACCGGTTCACCACTGTTTCTTCCTTAGACCACTTTTGATAGATACTGACCAGTGCAGAACAGGAACATCCCACAAGTGCTGCAGTTTTGGAGATGCTCTGACCCAGTCGTCTAGACGTCATAATTTCGCCCTTTTTAAACTCACTCAATCCTCACGCTTGCCCATTTTTCCTGCTTCGAACACGTCAACTTTGTGGCCAAAATTTTCACTTGCTGCCTAATAAACCCCACCCACTAACAGGTGCCATGATGAAGAGGTGATCAGTGTTATTCACTTCATCGCTCCTAATGTTATTAATGTCTTAATGTTATGCCTAAAAAATATATATTAGGGCGGCATCTAACGATTATTTTGATAATGGATTAATCAGACAATAATTTTTTGTTTCTCGATACTTAAAAAAAATGCAAAAAACACATATTGAGTTTAACTATATATAATTTTATATGTTTATGATTCAAAGTTTATAGTAGCTGCTTGTTGTGGATTCCCATGCTGGTTCGTTTCTTTTTTGGGGGACAACAACAACAACAACAACAACAACAACAACAAAAAAAAAACATTATTTAAGTTTGAAAGTTGTAGTATATTTTGCAGATGGCAAGTTGACAACCATGTTTAAAAAAATGTATATAAAATATAATATAACTTTGTTTTGACAATTTTGTTTCAAGAAATATGCAGATATTTGGAATATAATTAAATAATATATACATAAATATACAAACATTAAAAACAAGCATTTGAACTTGATAAAGTCGCAGTAAATCACGTTTGAAGTCAATGTTGTAGTGGACAAATGCTGTAAACAGAGAATGGAACGGAAACGCAGCGAGCTTACAGGCTTAATTTGAAAAAAATGAAAAGGAAAAAATATGCATTAATGTACAAATGAATATTTATTAGCTGAGACCCACAACAGTGACTGAACATGTGCTCATTTACTGCTGCTGTTATTTGCTGCCTTAAGGTTTAGTGGTTGTTTCACCATTTTAATTGAACTGATCAATTGATTTTAATAGAATTTAAATGAACCTGATGCTCGCGAGTCACGACAGAACAGATCCAGTGCGACTGCTCCGAAGTTACAAACAGTTTACACAATAACGCTTCATTAAATGACACCATTGTCAAATGATGAGGATTCTACAGTTTTTGCTCACCGTACTGATGTTTCACTTTCACCAGTGTTTTTAATATGATGTTTGCCAACACTTTGCAGCTACAACAGCTTCAGATCTCATAAGAATCCTTTCCACAAGGTTTAGGAGTGTGTTATTGGGAATTTTTTAGCGTTCTTCCAGAAGGGCATTTGTGGGGTCCGACTCTGATGTTGGACTAGTCTGTGTGTATATATAAAAGCTGCAACAACTATAAAATGTATAAAATCGATATTATAACTTATTTCTGCTCACAGAAAACACAGAAAAACTCACAGACCATCATTTCTATACACCTCGAAAAGGAAAACTCGAATTATCTGATGAATTACGAGATTGTTGACATTAAAAAAAAGATTTGGTTAAAAATAAACAACGTGAACATGATGCTACTGAAGGCATTATCAGGAGCGTTAAAGCTCTGGAAGAGAGATGAGAGATCAGATCAAAAAGTCCTGATGGAACAACTCTTATCGAACTCAGTTTTGCTTTGGATTTTATAACAAAATAAATCTTGAATGCTGGGGAAGCTCGTATGTTCGTTGCCAAGAATAACATTTAGATTAATGAGCTGAAGTGTGGTAATGTGAAGGCTATTTTTAAAAACTGGGAAGTTTGGTAGAATAACTGGTACATATATTCACAATGTGGTAAACGTCAATCTTCGTTATGCGTGTCATGCAGTTGCAGCTCCCAATATGGGTCAAATAATCAGCAAACATGCAGGTCACATGATCACATTTACTAATACCACAGGGGAAAATATGTATAAAGATAAGTATATACAGAAATCGAGCTCCAAAGTCAGTTAAAATGCCTGCTTTCTGTGGCCTTGTTCTCAAATACAGAGCTCTGTCTGAAATGCATAAAATATAATTCATTGGAATTATAACTTTGGTTTATTTAACAGGTTTAGAGTCTTGGTTGTAGTGCAGGTTCTTAACCCTAGAATGTGATCATGTGACCAGCAGGTTTCTTGTGTATTTGAACTCTGAGTTGTGCAGATTTGGGAGCTACTGTTTAAACAGTACAACTGGATGAGCTGCATAATGAATAGATTGAATGCTAGATTACCACAATGTGAATATAGTTGGCAGTTTATGTTTTAGTATGATTTCGCATTAAAATTATGGCATCTTGCTTGTGCAACTTCAAAAATGGTCCCACATTTGCACAATATCTCTAAGCTGACTTTTACCAGCAGGGATTCATCTCTACTTGAAAAGGGTGATACAGTGATCCTTTAATCAATCCAGATCTCTCAACTCCACAGACAGATCAGTTTCCAGGGCTTTAGCTTTCCTGATAATACCTTCATTAACTCATGTTCTTCTTTTTTTTAACTGCTAAGTAACTGAGTTTCGTAGCTCAAGAGATGATTTGACCAACAAAAGTTTTCTGTGCTCAGTCAAGAATTACCCACAAACAGTGACATTAGAGCAAGGGGTATAATGTATAAGGGTAAAATATATGAAAGCATTTAGAAATGCAGTTATTAATAGTAATAACCATTCAGAAACTGAGGAACTGTTCACACAAATACACTACAAAAAGAGGACAAAGAAATCGCTAAAAATAATGACAATACAGGGACTTTCACAATCCGAACTTGCATCAAATCCTTATTAAACTTTTATTCGTTCTGTCATTACAATATATGGAGTTGGTCAGGATGCTCTCGAAGATGCAGCAGTAAAAACTCTAGAATTCCTGAATTCTTAAGACTTAAGAGCTATATAAAGAGGTTCTCGATGTCATGCATGCACCGATCGGGTATAACATTATAAAATTATAACATTATGAGTGGTGAAGTGAATATCACTGATTATCTCTGCATCATGGCTCCTATTAGTGGGTGGGATTTATTAGGCAACAAATAGACATTTTGTCTTTAAAGTTGACGTGTTGAAAGCAGGAAAAAATGGGCAACTGTAAGGATTTAAGCGATTTTCACAAACACCTAATTGTGACGTCTAGACGACTGGGTCAGAGCATCTCAAACACTCCAGCTCTTGTGGGCTGCTCCCGGTCTGCAGTGCTCAGTATCTATCAAAAGTGGTCCAAGGAAGGAACAGTGGTGAACCGGCGTCAGGGTCCGAGGCTCAATAATGTACTTGGGAAACGAGGGCTGGTCCGTGTGCTCCGAGCTCCTGTAGCTCAAAGTGCTGAAGAGGTTATTGATGTTAATGTTTGACGGGTCAGAACTGTTTTGGCTGCACGATTTACATATACAATTTCACCAAAATAAGATATTAGAGACATTTTTGTCGTTGAGAGAAAGAGTGAGTGAGTGTGAGAGGGAGAGAGAGGGAGAGAGTGGGAGTGAGAGAGAGAGAGTGAGTGAGAGTATAGGAGATAGAGAGATAGTAAAAGGGTGAGTGAGTGAGTGTGAGAGAAAGAAAGAGAGAGTGAGTGAGAGTAAGAGAGATGAGAGAGAGAGAGAGAGAGAGAGAGAGAGAGTGTAAAAGAGAGAGTGGGAGTGAGAGAGAGTGTGAGTGAGAGTAAGAGAGATAGAGAGAGAGTAAAAGAGTGAGTGAGTGTGTGTGTGAGAGAGAGAGAGAAAGAGTGAGTGAGAGTAAGAGAAATAGAGACAGAGTAAAAGAGTGAGTGAGTGTGTGTGTGTGAGAGAGAGAGAGAGAGAGAGAGAGAAAGAGTGAGTGAGAGTAAGAGAGATAGAGAGAGAGAGAGCGAATTTGGGGATGTGTGTGGAAAAGTGGAGGTTGCCAGGTGAAGGCACGCCAAACTTCGAGTGTGCGGGTTACTCGTTGGTCTCGAGGAAACATGTGCCTTACCGCAGGTGTGTGTGTGTGTGTGTGTGTGTGTGTGTGTGTGTGTGTGTGTCGGTGATAGTACAAGCAAAGAAAAGCGTCAGGCAAAAGTAAATGAAAAATAAAATACAATTCTGTCTGTTGAATTGTCGCCTCTTTCTTCCAACCCGGAACCAGTGAGATCTATTACAGGTTTGTCATAAAGCCACGTGATCTATCAACTTTAATCAGATCGTGCACAGTTCCTCTCTCTGCTCAGTGTTGGTGATCTTAAAGATAAAATATCGCCATATAACAGAGGTAACTTTTTCTGGCTCCCAGTTCAGTGCCGATCTGCTCGCCATCTATCTTCACCTTCACACCGGAAAGTCACGTGACCACACGCGCCACACGTGCAACGCCTAAACTGAGACTACTGTATCTGGTCCTTTTTGTTTTCTACAAACTGTATTTAGAAAAAAATGCGTTCACACATGCACTTATTTATTTTATTAAATCGCAACGTTTCAACGTGACGTCATGCATAAAGTGTAACTGACACTAATAGCACAAAACACCTCATCAGTGCCGCCGTCACAGTTCCTCCACATCACAATGGTCTCTGTGGTTCAATCAGATCACAGTTTTGTCAAATGCAATGATCAGAAAAACAATCACTAGAGAATCTGCTCACAGCACGTGCTGTACACAGAGCGATTCTCCTGGCTGACAGGTAGAAAGAGTGTAGTCTGTGTGTACTTCCTTTATAATAAAAAAAAATCTTCTTGTCGCACTTTCCCACCCAAGCATGGATCACCAACACGTGTTTAGTACCCTGGAGACAGTGTGTGAGGAAACCATCGCTGCCATCCTCGGGCATTCGAGTTTGCTCCAGAATGATGCCACCATGCAACTTCTGGCAACATTGAGGCAGATTCATGAGCACGGACAAGCAGTGAGCGCACTGGTCAGTGGCTTTGCTGCGGTGTATCATCATTTTGATTTTAACCCAGAGACCCCTGCAAATGGATACCGCACCTTAGTCAAGGTATGTTTCAAAAAATCTGTGAAGCACCTTTAAAGAAAATCAATACATGCATCCTGTCTGCCTGTTGTACCATGTGAATTACATTGAAATAATACAAACTGCAAAAAATAAAAATAATTCTGTGTCTGTGAAGCATCTTTAAAGAAAATCAAAACATGCCAAGGTGTCACTATTTAACTGCACCAGAGAAATGTCTCAAGTCTGAATTACTTTAAAATAATAAAAACGTCCTACCGGCTTCTACCATTAGGGGTCGCCACAGCGCATCATCCGTATTTAAAATAATACAATGTGCAAAAATTAAAATAAAATAATATATATGTCCTGGACATTCTACAACAATTTTTTTCTACAGTTAAAAACTTTCCGAATTTTCTGCAGGTGGTTATTTCCTGTGTGCTCCACCTCATCCAGAAGGCCCGCTACATCACCTCCAGCTGTAGGGGGCTGTTTTTTCGGGTGGCGCACAACGCTAGTGAGATGAAGGCGTACTGTATGGCGCTTTGTCAGCTGCGTGCACTGCTCTACCTGGCACAGCGTCTTCTCAACAACAACGAACACGGCCAGCTCCATTCACTGGGAAATGAAAGTCTGAGCAGGAGGTTTGTCAACGAGTACACCACTATGCACAAGGCCTGTTTTTATGGGCGTTGCCTAGGCTTTCAGGTAAAGGGGTCCAAGTGTGCATTTTAATCATGCAAAATAGCATTAATGGGAAATAATGTCGCACATTTAAAATATTAGTGATCAAATACATTTTCTGTTCGTTTGTTTTTTTGGGGGGTTAGTTCTGTCCCTCGCTCAGGCCTTTCCTACAGGCAGTGGTCATCAGTATGGTGTCATTTGGAGAGAACTACACAACACAGCAGACTCGATTAGGTGAGTGTAATTAATACAATACGTGTAAATTAATAAGTTTGGTAGGAAAGTGCACACTTTTGTCTGGATTCCTTTCAATTCACAATACTGGCTTCCAGTGTCGGATGAAATACACAATCCATGTACTTAAGTTATAATTATTAGTTATAATTATATATATATATATATATATATATAAATATTGCAATATTTTATCTTACAATCCTGACACTCTTTTTTCTTTCAGAATTTAATATAATCTAGCAATTGCGAGAAAATAAGTCAAAATTGCGAGATATACATTCCGAATAGTCAGAATTGTGAAATATGAACACACAGCTGTGAGTTTATAACTCATTTGCGACACCTTCCGGCAAAGCGCCATAAGACACCTGGAGATATGATTTTTTTTATTTGGAACACTTTTGTATTCCATTTTCCCGACACCAAGATATGGCCATATTGACTCTTTGGTATGATAATCGTTGTTTTTTTTTTGTTTTTTTTGCGTGTGTTTTTATAGATATGGAACCTTATTATGTGCTTTGCCAGAAAGTGTCGCAAATGAGTAAAAAAAAATGCGCAATTGGGAGCAATATCTCACAATTGCATGTATAAATGGTTTTATAGCCTTGACTAGTGTTAAAACTAAATTTCTTTGGACTTTATAGCTTGGTTTTGGTAATACATGCACTAAAAATTGTTAACCCTGAAGTCTTCAGACTGTTTGAGACTGTTACTGATTATTATGTCAAAAAACTGATTTTCTAATGCAATCGTTTAGGGAAGAGTGAATACCTTGCATATTGTATATATACTTTTAAATTTGTGATTAAAATTGATTTATTTTATTTTTATTTTTTTATAGGAAGAACAGCATACTCAGTCATTAACTCTGGGAAATACGTAGTGGATCCTGAGCTGAGGGGGGCGGAGTTTGAACGCATCACTCAGAACCTGGATATGGAGTTCTGGAAAACCTTTTGGAACATCACTGAGACAGGGCTGATATCAGTAAGTTGGATTTTTGATGGCTCGTTTTATTGCATCCTTGGAAGCAACACTCAATCAATCATACCATAGCACACTGTATGGCTTTTTTTGTTTACCTGACCATCACACTCAGATGTGCTTGATGTGCTGTTTCAGTTTTAATCTAATAAGCTCCACTCACATGAGAAGGATTTACATTAGATTTTGGAGCATTGCTGTGGGAAGTTGTACTCATTGTGTGCAAGTACATTGGTGAGATCAGGCACTGATGCATGAGGAGGTCTGGAGGGCAGTCGGTCTTCCATCTCAAAGGGGTTCATTAGGCTTGAGGTCAGGGCTTTGATTAGGCCACTTTAAGTCTTCCACCCAAAACTTGGTAAAACCATGTGTTCAGGGAGCTTGCTTTCTGCTCTTAGTTTCAGTGAAAGGGAATTAGAGGTCGACCTATTTGCCTGCACCAATAGTTGCTGGAACTATCTGCAAAAATCCATACCGATAGTTTTTTCGAGTTGCGTTGCACAGTACAATAGTGGCCTCTAGAGGCGAATCACTGACACCACGTGTTGTTTATTTGGAGTGTTTTTTATTTTCCTTAATATTTATTAATATAATTAGTATATTCATATTTATTTCATTTAGCACATTTTCATAATTCAGTACTGTTTTTTTGTAATAAAGTTCAGTACTATTTAATAAAAATAAACAATTTACATATATAACTTATTTTTTGTATTTTGTATGTTCAATTGGTTATCGCTCGATCCAAATTAGCTATCTGTATCGGTAAAATCCACTGTCTATTGGTCGACTTCTATTTACAATGCCACCACATCTAAAGATTTTCTCTTGGAAACGTTCACATATGAGTCTGATGGTTAGTTTACACAGTTAAGCCATATAGTGCGTGTTAATACTACAATACTGGTGCAATACATTTTTCAAAACTTGTTTTTTTTTGCTGGTGAAATAATAAATGTATAATTAACTGCAATCTGTAGCATTTTTTGATAATACATTTATAAATATAATAGTAATGATTAGAAAATCTATTCACTGAATATAACCTTTGTTATTTAATTTGAGTAATTCTGCTAAACATAAATTCTAAAAAAAAAAAAAAAAAAAAAAAAAAAAAGGGTTGGGGGTTGCACTTCCAAGTGTCAGTGGTTGAGAACCACTGTTTTACCATATTGAGTCAGTATAAACCCATGTACTTTATAAACACAGGATCATGTTTTTTACTTCAAGATATAGACCATGTTTTTTTCATTAGTAATTAGCTTTTTCTTTCTTTTTTGAATCTCAATTTCTCTCTAGCATTTAGCAAAAATCAGGTCACATGCTGTGCAGGTCAACATCACTCTAACAATCCCAGGTGAGCCACTGAGTTTACCTCTAGCCTCAGATACAAGTCTCTCAGTCACCGTGCCGCCTCCCATCGCCCACTGGGGACCAGGACCCGTTCAGGTCCGCCTCATCTCTCACATGCTTCGCCAAGGACAGGTGGCTCATCACACTGCGTGGTTGTGTTTCTTTATTTTCATATTACTACACTGGTGATCGTCTTGATTCACTGGGTGACTAAAAGCCGCTGATGCACTACTTCCTTCTTTCTCTCCCTCTTTCTCTCTCTGCAGGATAGTGCTGAGTTGCTCTCGTTTGCTCAGCCTGAGGGAATTCAGCTCTCTCTTCCAACAGGTTTTAGGTCTCAGATTGGCCCTCTCTCTCCATGGCTCCTTATCCACTTCCATGGTGGCGGATTTGTGGCCCAGACCTCTAGATCTCATGAAGTATGTTTAATCTGTTTGTTGTTTGTAACACTCTATGGCAGTGGTCCCAAAATTTTTTTTTTCTGTGAGGGACACATCATTTTTCCTTACTGTACAAGGAGGCCGGATCTATCTGAAACAGAAAATTACATGGCCCAAAGTGACTACCAGTATTATTGTGGATATTTTATGATAATTAAAATGTATTTATTTTGCATCTTAATGTTAGATTAGTCTATTATATTTTTCTGCACTGTACAGACAAATAAGCATTGCTTTTCAAGTGATATACTGTATAGACTATTAAAGGAGCATTATTGCTATCATAATAAAATTTCTTTTATATTCATCACTATTAAAATCAACACATTTACTTACTTACAGTATGCATATGCACATGGTTGGTGGGTGAATCTAACAAATAATTAGGCTATGTTAATATCTAGAGGTCACCTGATAGTGGATTTTACAGAGACCAATAGCTAGTTTGGATCGTACTTGCCGATTAACCGATTATTCAGTTATCAGTTTTAAAAATGGATCCTGGATAAAAAAAATAAAAAAACAAGCATAACACTCCATGTAAAATAGTATTAACTTTATTACAAAAATAATAAAGTTGATAATATGAAGTAGCCTCAGTGATTCACCTCTAGAGGCTGCTCTCGCAAAAACAGCTGACTGGAGGTATCTGTATTCATTGTAGTCAATAGTTACAGCAGTCAACTATCGATGCCTCATATCAACCTTTATAATCAAATGCAGATATGAAATGAGTAAAACATATATTTAAAATAATATTTTCAAAATATGTCTCTGGCCATTCCAAATGTGGGGGCGGTCCATATTTAGTGCGCAAGCTGGAGTTTGGGAACCCCTGCTTAATAGAAAGAATTTTATTTAAGTGTATTATTTTTTTGGAAGAAAAGCATCTGCATGTAAATAATAGAAATTTGGTATGATGTTAACTTTTCCGACTCTAAACGTTCTAAAGCTATCTATTCTAATATTTTCACCTGTCCTGGATGTCTCTGCTTTCTAGAGTTACCTAAAGAGCTGGTCAAAGGATTTGAATGTGCCCATTCTTTCAGTGGATTACTCACTGGCTCCTGAAGCCCCCTTCCCTCGGGCTCTGGAAGAATGTTTCTTTGCTTACTGCTGGGCCCTAAAGAATTGTCATTTGCTGGGTACTGAAATGCCTGCAAACACAAAAAAGTTTAATTGAATCACCATTTTTAGTGTTGAGAGTTTATAAACTTGACCCTCAACTGTTTTTGACTCAGGCTCGACGGCAGAACGCGTGTGTCTAGCAGGAGACAGTGCTGGCGGGAACCTATGCATTACTGTCTCTATGAAGGCCATGTCTCACGGAGTACAATCTCCCCATGGCATAATGTCTGCCTACCCAGCAACACTCCTGACAACTGACGCCTCACCCTCACGCTTTCTCACGCTCATCGACCCAGTGTTACCGCTAAGCGTGCTTTATAAGTGTGTCAATGCATACACTGGTAAGACCAGCACTAACAACTCAGCTATTTGATATTAATCTTCATGTTCTGCTAAAGACTCCATTAATATATTTTTACTTTCTCCCCAACTTGTTCTCTATCAGGTACGAATAGTGTATCGGTGCGGCCTAGCGAGCAGCTGGACAGTCTGAGTGCACTAAGGCAGGACACTGCGCTTTTTCTTGAGCACATCGCGGAAGGAGCTTCCAATTGGCTGCTGTCGCTGCTAAACCGCACATCCTCCTTACCCGCAAGCACATCTCCTGTTTCTCAGAACGCTGTGCCTCATTCTGCTGAAATGCCACAGAGCTCAAGGGAATTCCCAGAAGGCTTCGAACCGCTGCGCTCTGGTTGTCTGGCAGAGATTCATACCCCCTGCACTCCTATCATGAAGAACCCATATGTCTCTCCTCTACTTGCACCTGACAGTCTTCTCAAGGGGCTGCCACCTGTACATCTAGTGGTAAGAATCAGAATTATAGAAGTGAATATGTACTAACAGTATAGAGTAGGGTCCAAAAGTCTGAGATTAAGAACTGTTTGGACTCTTTGTGGGAAGGTTAAGGATTGTGAGTATTAAATTTGCTACATTTTTTCAGGCCTTTAAACAAGGCCCTAAATCCTGAACTTTAACAACCCTACACACGCTAAACTTGCAAGTTTGTGTTCATCTTTCAAACCAAAGATATATCAATCTTTTGCCACTTTCAACGTGATACAGCAACCAACACAACCGAAAAAAACTAATTGATACATTTTAGGGTAAAAAAACTTTGTTCTAAACCTGGTTCCACAAGTTGTGTATTCCTCTTTTACTCTTCCTTGCAAAAATGCTCTTGAATTAGCAAAGGGATTTCACAGCCCTCTTTAAGATTTTAATAGTCTAGTCTTGAGCTTTGACTGGTCCAATTTACAATGCTGACAATCTTTTTTTTCTGATTTGGGATTTGGGAGGTAGCATTAATATTTTAGCTATGTATAGTGGATAAACTTGTCTTGTCTAATTATGTTTAAATATTGATTGATTTTTGTAGGCTTGGATGTGTTGTTCTTGAGAAATGGCATCTGTCAGTCCATGCACATTCCCTTGCTAACACATGTAAAGAATTTGAGTAACCCAGTGAAAGGGTCGTTCATTTCACGCCTAGGCCTTCAGTGGTGTCCTACCTGAATCAGTCTACATCCTAATACCATCATTAGGACACCATGGCTATAGAAAGCAACAATTTTATACAGAAACTCGGTATAACAGAGCAAAAACAGGTATCTCATGCAGTGAGAATGCGTGAGGTAACTGATACTAAACTGTTAACTGAAACTAATAACTGTTCCCACTACTAAAGCAAGAAACACAATGGACGCAATTCAACCAGACTTCTTTTACTGCTGCACCACCCACATGCATCATCTCTAGCAGAAGCATCTAATTTAACCTCATCAAGTGACCCCAGGTTTTCTATGCATTATGCAATATATATATATTAGAAATTGCGATTGTGCAGTTTGCTACAGATGCGGTCTACAAGCTCTGAGTAGTGGTCTCTCTGCCCATCCAATCAAAGGATGTGTAAATGCTGACGTTATTGTACGCCTAGTACCGTACGCTACAGTCGCCCGCATTGTTGATTCTGAGGTTCTGTTGACCTCGGCAACACATGATGTGAAGACTGAAATCTGATTGGATAGAAACTCTAATGTATATGTACACTTTAGAAAGCAAGCAAGAGAAACGCTCTGAATTGAAGTGACTATTAGGAATAATTTATTACATTTGTGGGAAAAAATATACAAAAACGCAAGTCGATTCTGATAGCTCCTTGCTGGAGCTGATGGCCCTCCAATGGGGAAATCGTTGTGACATTCAGGAAGTGATCAGTACTTTCCAATATTTCCTGCAGCTGTTTAATGCTGCTGTAGGTCTCTGACAGCCTCTATGGTAGGTTTTCTTCTTGTTCTGGTAGTGTCCCTGCCCCATTTTTTCCACTTGTTAATGACGTCTTAACCAGTTTTCCATTGCGTACCTGCTGATCAAATTCCTTTCAATAACGAGATCCCATTGGCTTTTGTCCAGAATATTCTACAAAAATTCTGATTTTTATTTTGGGGTTGATCACACAATCAGAGTCTCAGTGACGACATGAGTATGATAATTACTTGTGTACGTGTTTAAATGCGACTGGGTAATTCTGAACACAGTCACATGTCCCACTGTAAAAGACTGTGCAAGCTTGTGCAACCAGGTTATTATAAGGTTTTTTTTCTTTTTTCCCTATACACATAATATTTTTCGGTATCACATTTTACCTCACAAAAACTTGCAATTTTAATAGAAGTGTGTGGACTTCATAACTTCATAACCATTTTAAGCTGCTTTGGCAAAAGAACTAAAGGAATATATCCAAATCCAACAGCATCTTACATAATTAAAATACATGAACATGAGTGGGGCATACTTGTGGGGACATATTTCCAAAAACATTTGGTCACCTGGTCATAAGTACGGTATGGGATCTTTGAGCATTGCATTTCACATTTAGTCCCAATTTGCCCTTATAATTCTCTCCAATCTTCTGGGAAGATGTTCCACTAGATTTGGAGTGTGTTAATGGATATTTGTGTTAATCAGCCACAAGGGTGTTATGAAATTCAGGTACTGATGTAGGTGAGGAGGCCTGGGGTGCAGACAGCGTTCCAATTCATCCCTAAAGTGTTCAGTAGGGATGAGATCGGGGCTTCATAGAGCTCAGTTTGTGCACAGGAGCATCGCTATGCTGGAGCAGGTTTGGGTAATTGCAAAAAATGTTTATAGCACATCTAAAGCCGTCCTGTACAACTGAGTGCCTCCAGCTTTGTGGAAAAGAACCACATATAACAGGAAATGTCAGGCGACCCAATACTTTTGGAAATATAGTGTATGTGTAGTTAATATACTCTATATATACTATGTATCAGAATAAATTATAAAAGAACAGCAAAAAGAAAGAAATAAACTGTTGGAACGCTGACCATTATCTTCCCTAGGCTTCAGCTTTGGATGCTCTGTTGGACGATTCTGTGATGTTCGCCCGAAAGCTGAAGAGCATCAACCAACCCGTGACCTTAACTGTAGTGGAGGACATCCCACACGGCTTTCTTAGCCTATCGCAGCTCTGCAAAGAGACTAAGGACGCATCAGACATTTGCGTAGCACGAATCAGGGAAGTCTTTCAACAAGACGCACAACAATAAAAAGAACGACCAAACGCACTGAAAAAAGCTGCAATGCTTTATGAAAAGAAAGGAAATGTAAGGAACTGTAGGAAGAATATTCAGAAAAACTGTTTATTAGACTGAAGATACCTCAAAAATGCACATGTTCATGTTGTGAGTATAGAGAATAGAAGACCATAGCACTGTTAAAGTACAGCAAAAGAGAGAGAGTGTTTACTGCACAGATATCAGAACAACCTAATACTGTTTTATATGTGTATTTCTTAATGCTTTCAAATTCACCACATGTGCCGCTTTTGGTCATTTTCAAATATTTATAGCAAACTCAGCAATTGTAAGAGAAGGGTGTTTGATAAAGGGCTCAGCAGAGGGTGCTGGGATTTGAACTCACAACCTTCGGATCAGACGAACAACACCTTATCCACAGAGCTAGCACTTCCCAAAAAGGGTTAGAACTTGTTTTCTCATCCCTGTCATGGCTAGTTTTTCTTCTTTAACCCTTTAGACTCTACTTGCCCTAAACTATTAATCACTGAAGTGCCCCTGTGTTATTACCAGACATTTTTTAACTCTTGCTAAACGGCAAACTTTATTAATACATTTATGTTCTTGATACATTTATAGCAATAAGCTCATGTATTTGGACCAATCATGCTAACATTTTAAAGTAATTCATGATTTTCTGATATTGGATGGGACTCATCCTAAAAAATTTGTGTAGAATATCAGATACAGCTGCAGCTTAGTAGTGTAATAATAATAATGCATTTTTTTATTTTTTTACGCATGTATCAAGAAGGATATATCGTCATTTTCATTCAAGCGTTTACAAATTTCAAATCGATCAAAATCTCTTTTTTAGCTTAAGAAAACTCACTTATATAAACCTCAACTTGACTGACTTCTAACCATATAATTAACAAGCCTTGTAAGTAAACCTGCAACCAAATGTATTTAGTTAACATGGATATATTTGAGCTTGTGCAGTTTTGCTACAGATGCTGTTTGCGAGCTCTGACTAGTTCGCTCTTAGACTATACGATCAAAGGACGTCAAAATAGCCACGTTATTGTACGCCTGCTAGATGGCCCTGGTGTCAACTCGAAATCTGATTGGTTAAAGCAACAGTGACATTACTCATGTATCAAGCAGGACATATCATCATTTTTATACAAGCACTTACAAATTTCAAAATCGATCAAAATCCCTTTTGGCTTAAGAAAACTTATATAAACGTCAACTTGATTGACCTCTAATCACATAATTAACAAGGGTTTATCGCACTTTATAACTGGAATATACTGTGGAGGATAAGCTGCTTATTTTGATTGCGTTTACAGCCTTTAGGGGACGTGTAGAAGAGCTTTGAAGACTATTCAATGCACATCCGCATGCTAGTTAACCTGGGACTAAGAGCAGACTCGAGAGCATTGCGTGAAAACCAGTCCCTTAATATTATAAGCGTTATAGAACATTGGTTTAAAAAGAAATTAAAAAAAAGGTGAGCAAACACAAGCCTGAAAATACTTTAAGCTAAACTAAAAGAATTTAAGCTAATTATTTAAGTAAAAGAATTTAAGCTAATTATTTAAGTATGAAAAAGAAATAGCGCCCTGCTAATGCACAAGAGGCCAGTCTGCTGTGAAGAAGCAACAATGGAAGACTTAGTGCTGGATTTTCATAATATAAACGTATATAATGTATGCTTTTATTTTGTGTTTTCCCTCAAATTATTTTATGCTTCCAGCTGTCTTGACCTTCGAGCGAGTTGCATGCATGCAGACATGCAAATGAGCTGTGTCAGGAACACTGTGTTCAACGTGTGCATGCAAGTACAAAGAAAATTTTGTAAATGTTTCGCTTTGATTGGCTCAAGCATGATTATACTAGACGAGAAATAATACATGAGGCCCAGTGTGTTTTTTTTTGTTTTGTTTTGTTTTTACAGCCTTTTGCTAAGTTAATTATAGACTTAAGTGATGAAAATGTAATTCAATATCTTTAAAGGCCAAACTGCCTTTTTCCGATTTAAGGCACTGCTGAAAGTTTGTCTTAACCTTTTTTGATTGGTTTACAGTTCGTCTTCCTGGTTATTGTTTCTTCCTGTTTGTGGATTTTCACTGTACTAAAAGCAAAAGGTGCTTTCATTTGAACAGGTGATTTTGAGGAAAGCTAACATTTCAACCTCACATAGATTTTTACAAACGAAGCGATGTCTGAATCAGATATAACCAACAAAAATGTGTTAAAAAAAAACACCAAAGACTTCAGGTGCTTTGGTGTGGCATTAACAATGAATGCAGTGTATTTTAAATACAACTTAAGAAGATTATAAAAGCTACTTATTTCTAGTCAGGTATCACCGGACCTCTTTTTGTGTTTGTGTTTATCTTTTTGTTCAGAGTGTTTCTGGAATCTGTCTGACGTTTTTTGTGAGATGACTCGCATCTAATAAATATCTTTTTGGACATGATTTGAAAAGTGAAATTATTAAAAAATACTGATTTGAAAACTTTGCTCTTTTTTGCTTCTTGTTTGTGAAAAAAATAAATAAACCAGCACTAATAATTGCTGATGTATTTGAAAACAGGCTACATGTCAATATAATGATTTGAAGAAGAAGAAGATGATAAGGTAAAAGAGGGTTTTTATTTGTAAGTACATACGTAACACTTTGGAGAAGGTTGAAGTGCCACATGTTGGAGAAAAACCCACAAAATTTGAAAGCACAACCAAGGCACAACACACAGAAAGAGTAAATCTATGAGAGTATTTAATAAATCCCAGATAATGGTTAGGCTTAGGGACAAAATATGCAATACACAATGATTAAAAATAAAAGTGACAGAAATATGGTGGCTTATTTGCAAACAGCTGCAGCTTAGTAGTGTAATAATGAATATTTTTTTAATCATGTATCAAGCAGGATATATAATCATTTTCATACAAGCGTTTACAAATTTTTAATTAATTCCAATCCCTTTTGGCTTAAGAAAACTAACTTATATAAATCTTAACTTGATTGACTTCTAATCATACCTGGCACACAATACTGTCATTTGCACTACCATGCACTCCCACACTTTATGTACATTACTGGTCTGTATCCCTATTTATTACCCACACTGTCTATACTGTCTCTTTCTTGTGTTTTTGTCTTGTGTCTGTTTTGTCTTGTATAGGTTTTTATTTATGTCTGTACTTTTGAGAGTAACAAACAGCTGGAACCAAATTCCTTGTGTGTGTCAACACACTTGGCCAATAAACCTGATTCTGATTCTGATCATATAATTAACAACCCTTGTAAGTAAATCTGCAACCAAATTAATTTATTCACCTCTGTCAACCATCGTGGAACGAAAAAAAACAACAAATAAAAATGAGGTATTAGATTAACATGGATATGTTTGAGCTTGTGCAGTTTTGCTACAGATGCTGTTTGCGAGCTCTGACTAGTTCGATCAAAGGACGTAAAAATGGCCACGTTATTGTACGCCTGCTAGATGGCCCCGGTGTCGACAACTCGAAATCTGATTGGTTAAAGCAACAGTTACGTTCTCATGTACATTCTCAAAAAGGTGTCAATGATGTTTACATGGATTCGAGATAAAAAATATTTCTTCTGTCTAACTGTTGTTGAATTTACATGTATATGTTTAGTTTTTTCCACCTTTCTTTCTACCGCTGACGTCAACAGTGAAACTGGGTTGTAGGTTGCCAGGTTGAGGTCATAAAATCGTTACAAATGTGTATATTGTGTTGATTGTGTGAAGTAAATGCGTTTCATAAAAGATCTGGCAACTGGACAACCTTGGAGTAAAATATTGATGCGATTATACATATAACGAGGTTTGAGCCATACAAATTTAGGTAATTTCCCAGCAGAAATAGAACGAACTAATAAAAAAAAACTCTCTCTCAAGGTAGATAACTTTAGGAAAATAAAATATATAATATATATTAAAATGTAAGTCTGAGAAAGCAATGTTAGACCTAACCCACCACTGGGTGAAACAGTTGGAGCTGAAAAACATCTCCCAGCCTGTAGATGGCAGTGTGTTTCATTTCTCCTACTTTAACTCGGCAGGGAGCAGCGACTACGAGAGAGTGTGTTTGAGGTCGACCATGTTGTTAAGAAGCACAACAAAAGACGAGTGGATTTAAAGTGAATTCAGTTCTCTTTTTTTATTAAAAAACAAAAAAAGCATCGTTCTTGACCTGCTTAAACAGAGCAATTCATCCGCAGGGAGAGTAAAGGGTGAGTGTGAGCATCTGTTATTGTATAAAGGTGGACTTTACTAGCCATTAGCATTAGCACGCTAGCCTCAGAGCTTGAATACGTCACGCTAAGTATCCTGATATACAGCAGATTAGCGCTGGACGGGTTTTTTTTTTAGTTTTTTTCCCAACAATTGGATTCTGTAAACATTATTAAATCTATATATTACTTTACAATTAACTTTCTAAATATTTTTGAGGTCTCTATTTTCCAGGCTGTTGTTGAGCAGCAAATGGCTTCCAGCTACCTCAGGGTCTAACGCTTCAGACTTGGGGGGGGGGGGAACGGAACAGCGGGATCCTA